>JAJJWX010002119.1:192500-329286 GCA_023529315.1 Papaver bracteatum | reverse complement strand
GTTGGACTAAGCAGCTTGTTTCAACAGGCCCGGCAGGCTTGTTGTCTAAACAAAGCGGGTTAGGGTTGGCATATCTAACCCTAGTAGAAAACAAGCCAAGCTAGGGTCAACCAGCTGGTTCACGGGTTGGCTTGTTAGTTACCTATTTTAAAGATTTTATCTAATAGAAACGTGTTCATTTGTAGTCCAGTGGTTGTTATGCTAAGTGAACACCTAGGCTAGCTAGGTTCAATCCTCCCTAACAACGTAATTTTAAACATTTTTTTTTTTTTTAACTTTCAACATTTTTTTTGGTTGTTATGATAACTAACAAGCCAGCCCGTGAACCCTACAAGCCAACCCGCGGACAAGCTAGGGTTGGGATTTTGGGCTTGTTGATGAATAGCACTAGGGCTAGGGTTGACCCTAGCTTGTCAACGGGTTCACAAGCTAAGCTAGGCAAGTTGACCCTAGCTTGCCCCGTTGATGACTCTATGCGGGATAGTCAGCGGGATCAGCCTTTGGCAAATGCTAGACTCATTGTCCGTGTGATCCAGGTGGAAAACTGACTAAATTGTATGCTAAACCAACCTGTAGAAGGCCTAGTCTGGCTATCTTTGTCTATATTTTACGCTTGTCAGTAACACCTTATTACCTCCTACATGAATTTGGGACTTCTCCTATTTGATTTGTTGAATGCAATGTTGTACAATCAATCTAATAAAATGTTCAACCCAAATTGCGGTTTCTATACTTTTTAGGGCGCCTAGTCTTAAAGCTTTTCGAGTATCTAGGCTGTTTTTGAGCTTGGGGCAATGATGCAACTAATGCATTAATACCCGGCGTTTTGAAGAATTTGATGAACTGCAGATAATTGCTTCCGTTGATCCTTCTAGAAGAAAACATGTAAACAATCATCGGTATTGATTGAACAAAGCAACAAACCGTCTATCAAAGTGAAGGAAAAAATTTGAACCTCATCTTATTTGACCAGTTCACACACCAAATAAGAATGCACCAGTAGAATCGAACAGGAGTGCATGCACTGGTGGCGGTACTATTCTACCACTGTGCTGAATGAGAATCTTTTAGGTGATTATTAAAACACCAAACACTTTCAATGTTCTTTGTCCTCACCAGTCAGATTTACTTCGTGGCTCATGGCCAAGTCGGTAAAAAATGTAGATCGTCTTCTTTTCTCAAAATGTTAGTTCATAAACGAAGAGAAAATAATTTTTTCTCTGCGAATCAGAGATTGACTCAGTGAATTTTCTTCTCGGATAATGTTTTCAGAGCATCAATATTAATTCATGTGGTTTTTTTGGTTAATCGAAAGTAATTTCCAATGATTGGTGATATTATTTGGGTCAAAGCTGATATTAATGATGTCTGAATCGTTGGAGAACTTATCTTCTCGACCGGAATCAATATTCCCTAAACCCTCCAAAAATATGGATGGTTCTCAATTTTCAGTTGGAAAAAAAGGTATGAATCCTACCCTGAATATTCCTGATGATGTTATGGATGCGTGTTTAGATGAATGGAAATTTAGTTTAATTGGAAGATTGGATTTAGTAAAATTGAAGATGGAATTGGTGGAACCAATTTTGAAACAACAATGGAAATTATCTGGTAATTGCAAATTAATCCCCATAGGAAAAGGCTTCTTTATTATTAAGCTTGATAATGAAAGTGATCAACTAAGAATCTATACGGGTTTTTGGAAGGTGGAAAATCAAAGTTTGCAACTGAGGGTTTGGGGAAAAAAATAATCCTGACAACCAAAAATCCCCAAATGCATTTGTGTGGGGTTAATCTTCCTGGGTTGAGTATTGAATACTTAAATGAACCAACTATTTGTTAGAAAAAACAATGTTTTGTTTTAATCAAAAAATGCATGGACCATGTTTTGATCCCAAGACCTATTACTCCCTAGATGTTTTTTCATGTGAATGAATAAAACATTAGTCCCATATAGACTAAAACACTTAGAGTTTTAGACTTAAATAGCATTGGTTTAGCCTTAAGGGTATGGCCCTTTGGGTCTTTAGACCTTTGTGTATGGGGAAAGCCCTAGACTATGGCAAGGTTGCCTAAACCTTATTGCATTTCTTATTGCCTTTCCCGTTCGCGCGGTGCTTCGCACAGAAGCACGCTCGCTCGGCTCGGCTCGGCTCGGGCGTGGGCGTGGGCTTATCCGACCCTATCTTTTTACTGAATTTTTCCACACGTTTCTCCCACACATATAAAGAATTTTATTCTTTGCCTTTACAAAACATTTTACTCGCGACCCGTGTGCAAAAAACCTCGTGAAGCATCTTTGAAAAAATGTCGTTGTAACACCTGTGCACCTCGAGAAGAATCTCGAAAAATTTTGAATTCCGACAAAACATTTTACTGTATTTTTAACGGATGCTTTTACTCGTCCGACAAAAGCTGAAGCGTGAATCACGGACATCATCGCACATTGGATTCTTGGTCGAACGTTGAAATGTTTTTTGCTATAAATACGAGAGAAGAATTTCATTTGAAAATATACCTTTAAACTCTTCTCTCTCTAAATTCTTCTTCTTCTTTTATTCTTTCGAAATTTTATTTAAGTTTACGAAACATTAAATAGAGTTCTTAGTTTACGAAACATAAAAAACGAGTTGTAGTTTACTGAAACATAATTTTGTAATACTACTTCTTCTCTTTTTACAAAAACATAGTTAGTTTACGAAACATAAATTACTTTTTACATTTCTCTGGCGGTTGTAGTTTCGATTTATGTTTTTGTTTTCATTATTTTTGCCAAGTTCTAAGGGTTCTCTCTGTGTATGCTACACAGAGGAGAACTAACGATAGTTGTATCCTGGAGGTAATTTGTTAATTGTTATAGCATCTCGGAGGAGTAGCAGGCAATATTACCTTTAGCTCGATATCTCATACGTGCCTCTACTAAGTTTTTAAATACTATCATCGGTGCATCTCCGGTATAACAATAACACATCGGTGAGTGTTAAGTATTTTTCTCATGTTTCTTGAGTTGTTTGTTACTATTATCGGTGTAATCAAAGTATTATTTCTCGGTTGCATCTGAAATTGTAACTTATTTCCAACAATCTAAAGGTAATAGCTTGCACGATTGTAATATTGTAATATTGTGATATTGTAATTCTTTGTAAGAACATGGGAAAAAATACGTAGAAAAACCACCAAAGTTCGGTGGTAAGGACTTTAAAGAGATGGCGAACTAAAATGCTATTCTTCCTAAATGACCAAAGGTTAGATGGATATGCTTTAGAAAAACCATCGAGAAAACTTCATCGCCGTGGTAATGAAGATAAATTGGACAGGTGGAATAGGAAGAATTATTTGTGCAAGAATCATATTCTTAATTGTCTTGATGATTCCTTGTATGACTTCTATAATGCAAAAGAAGATTTTAATGCTTTTGATTTATGGGAAGCTCTAGAAGAAAAATATCATGATGAAGCTTTGCTTGGAAGTAAGAAATTCTTGATGGCTAAGTTCTTAGAATACAAGATGACCGACGAAAAACTGTGGTAGAAACAGTTCGTTGAACTTCAACTCCTCATCAGCGAGATTCTTCTTTGAAGGCATGACTTTTGATGAAGCTCTACAAGTATCGGCTTTGTGATTGAAAAGCTTCCACCCTCATGGAGCGAATACAAGAGGAGGCTGCGACACAAGACTCGTGAAATCACCATGGTGGAGCTTGGAAAAAATCCAGGTTGAGGAGCTTATGTGCGGCAAGGACAAGAGCATGTTCTTTGAGCAAAAACATGACCTACAAAGCTCATGTTTTGGATGATAAAGCTGCTTCAAAGAAAACTCTGGAGAATCCGGCAAAATTGGTAATAGACGTAACAGACGTCGAAAACCCGAAGGTAACAATTTTAAGCCTAAGGGTGGTGTCACTAAGCACACCATCAAAGGCGACTGTTTTAACAGTGGAAAACCTGGACATATGGCTAAAGACTGTAAGGCCCCTAAAAGGATCAAATATGATCCAAAAAAGAAAAATAAGGCAAACCTAGTAGATGATCCTGGATACTTTACTGGCATGGTGTCTGAAGTCGACCTTGTCTCTAGTGTGACTAATGTGAGAGACTGGTGGCTTGATTCTGAGCCACCAAGCATGTCGTAAATTCGAAATGCTTTCTCCTCTTATGCCATAGTAGGAGATGATGAGAAATTGTTCATGGGAAACTCTACCACCGCGAAAGTGGAGGGAAAGGCAAGGTCGAACGAAGTTAACTTCAGGAAAAACTCTCGCATTGAATGACGTATTTTACGTCCCAGACATATCAAAAACCTTATCTCGAAACCATCTTACTAGGAAAAGGATTTAAGATTGTTCTTGAATCTAATCTTGTTGTCCTTTCTAAGCATGGTGAATTCGTAGGAAAAGGTTATGTTACCGATAACATGATTAAGCTTAGTGTATCGATTTGAAATTGAATGTTAATGCATCTTCTTCTGCTTATGTTTGTGACTCTTTACATGTTTGGCATGATAGACTTGGGCATGTTAATCTCAAATCTCTAGAAAGACTTGCTAATTTAGGTTGCATACCAAAAATAAACTTTGATAAAAATCAAAGATGTGAAATCTGTGTTGAATCTAAATATACAAGAAAACCGTTTAATAAAAGGATTGAACGTAAAACAGTTCCTTTGGAACTAATACACTCGGATTTAGGAGATTTGAAATCAACACCAACAAGAAGTGGTAAAAAATGGTACATCACTTTTATAGATGATTACTCACGCTATTGTCAGGTTCATCTTCTTAGAAGTAAAGATGAAGCCTTAGAGGCCTTCAAATTTTATAAAATTGAAGTAGAAACCCAAAAAGGAGTTAAAATTAAAACTCTTAGGTCAGATCGTGGCGGTGAGTATGTGATACCCATAGGTGAGTTTTGTAAACATAATGGAATCATTCATGAAACAACTGCACCATATTCACCAGAATCGAATGGTGTAGGCTGAAAGAAAAAATAGAACACTCATAGATATGGTAAATGCTATGTTGACAAGTTCGGGGTTATCTTCGAACTTGTGGGGGAAGCTATCCTTTACTTGCTATATTTTGAGCAGAGTTCCATTTAAAAAATACGATAAAACTCCTTATGAATTGTGGAATGGTAAACAACCTTCCTATGCATACTTTAAAGTGTGGGGGTGTTTGGCCAAGGTGGCCATTCCTCATCCCAAGAAAACTAAATTAGGTCTAAAACAATTGACCGTGTTTTCTTAGGGTATCTGAGCATACAATTGCATACGAGTTCTTGGTCATCGGTCCACGACCATAATAACATTGGTCAGAACACCATATTGGAATCTAGAATCTGTGTTTTATGAACACATTTTCCTTTAAGGTCTGGACCTCGAAAAGGGTCCATGATGACCTCCAGGATGTTCCATCGATTAGTCAAACTCCAACTTTGGAGTATGAGACTGAATCGAGAAGAAGTAAAAGGGTAAGAACTCAAACAAGTTTTGGCCCAGTTTTTTGACTCTAACGGTGAGAGTCCTAACCCCAAACCTACAAAGAAGCTATGACTTCTCCAGAAGCTCCCTTCAGGAAGAAGCTTCATTAAATGAATGGGAGTCCATTCAGCAAAATGAAACTTGGGAGCTTGTAGATTTACCTCACAGTAGTAAATCCATAGGTTGTAAATGGGTGTTCAAAAGGAAACTTAGAAAGAGATGGAACTATAGATAAATATAAAGCTAGGTTGGTAGCTAAAGGCTATAGACAATAGGAAGGATTAGATTTCTTATACTTATTCACCGGTCTCTAGAATCACCTCGATTAGGATGTTGATTGCTATAGCTTCAATTTATGATTTGCATATACATCAGATGGATGTTAAAAGCGCATTTTATATGGTGAATTGAATGAAGAAATTTATATGGATCAACTTGAAGGCTTTATTGTAAAAGGTTGTGAAAACAAAGTATGCAAGTTGAACAAATCTCTTTACGGTTTAAAACAAGCACCTAAACAATGGCATGAAAAATTTGATCATGTTATGATAACTAATGGTTTCAAGGTTAATGAATCTGATAAATGTGTTTACATTAAATCATGGATGATTCTCATGTTATTGTGTGCCTATATGTTGATGATATGCTCATATTAAAGCAAGTAACCTTGATATTATTAATAACATTAAAAGCATGCTTAGAGATAATTTTGACATGAAAGACTTAGGCCCTACGATGTAATCTTAGGGATGAAAATCAGAAAAGACGTCGATGGATATAGTCTTAGTCAATCTCATTATCTTTGAAACCGTATTAAAGAGATTAAATTATGAAAATGCTAAACTGCATTTACTCCTTTTGATCCCACTTGTAAACCTGAAAAAGAACAAGGGTAAGGGTATTGATCAACTTGAGTATTCTCGCATTATTGGTAGTCTTATGTATTTGATGAAGCTGTACAAGACCTGATATTGCTTACTCTGTGAGTAGATTAAGCGGTATACTTGCAACCCGGGCGGGATCACTGGTATGCTCTCTTTAGAGTTTTACGTTACACGAGAGGGACCTCAAACTATTGCTTAAGTTTTGGGAAGTATCCTGCTGTCTTGGAAGGGTATTGTGATGCCAACTGGATATCAGACTCGAGAAGAGTGCAAGTCTACTAGTGGGTACATCTTCTTACTTGGAGGTGCGTCTGTCTCATGGAAGTCCACCAAACAGACATGTATAGCTAAATCCACTATGGAGTCTGAATTTATAGCCTTGGAAAAAGCTGGAGAGGAAGCTGAATGGATACGATGTTTTCTGGGAGGAATTCCACTCGGCCCAAGCTGTGTCTTCAATCGCAATCCACCGTGACGGTAAAGCTGCTCTTGGTTGCGCAAGAACAATGTATACAACGGGAAGTCTATACATATACGAAGAAGACACAAGACGGTGAAACAACTACTCTCTCTTGGTATTATCTCGATAGACTTTGTAAAATCCAAAGATAATCTTGCGGATCCTTTGACGAAAGGCTTAACGAGAGAGGAAGTTAAATTTACATCGAGGGGATGGGACTTAAGCTCATTGAATAAATCACCATGAAGGATACTCAACCTTGTGATTGGATTTCCAAAATCAAGGTTCAATGAGACAACTAATTTATGGTGATATTGGGTAAAGCACTATCTTTGTCCCTCTCCTATGGTGTAACGTGCGATAGTGCTACCTGAGAATTAAGGATGATCTTTTGCGATCTTAATGGGTACCATGGCTTTGATTAAAGCGGGGTGTGGCGGAGGACACTCTTTATGGACTCACCTTTGTGGATGTTGGAAGTGGGGCCGCTTCCTTTGAGAATTTGAGCCGATTCTCTAGAGACATTCATTAAGTCCGGATTTTAGCCCACGGCCAAAATGGGCACAACCATAAGAGCTTGCACTTGTTTTCTTCGGTTGAGGCATCAAGTGTGGCTGTTATTTACTGAATTGCATTCATTGTTGGCGGGTTTAAGACATTGCGTTTCACCGTATCAACAAGCGATTCGGGTAACCTCTCACTAAGTTAAGGTTCAATCCTTGGGACACCTTAGCCTATATTGTTGCCTTATGTTTTCTCGTGTTTTATCGAAATGTTTTATTATTCATGTGGGGGATTGTTAGAAAAAACAATGTTTTGTTTTAATCAAAAAAATGCATGGACCATGTTTTGATCCCAAGACCTATTACTCCCTAGATGTTTTTTCATGTGAATGAATAAAACATTAGTCCCATATAGACTAAAACACTTAGAGTTTAGACTTAAATAGCATTGGTTTAGCCTTAAGGGTATGGCCCTTTGGGTCTTTAGACCTTTGTGTATGGGGAAAGCCCTAGACTATGGCAAGGTTGCCTAAACCTTATTGCATTTCTTATTGCCTTTCCCGTTCGCGCGGTGCTTCGCCTGGGAAGCACGCACGCTCGCTTCGGCTCGGATCGAGGCGTGGGCGGGCGTGGGCGTGGGCGTGGGTAATGGGTTTATCCGACCCTATCTTTTTGCTGAATTTTTCCACACGTTTCTCCCACACATATAAAGAATTTTATTCTTTGCCTTCTCGGTTTTGGGTGTCCGACCCGTGTGCAAAAAACCTCGTGAAGCATCTTTGAAAAAATGTCGTTGTAACACCTGTGCACCTCGAGAAGAATCTCGAAAAAATTTGAATTCCGACAAAAACATTTTACTGTATTTTTAACGGATGCTTTTACTCGTCAGGCAAAAAATGAAGCGTGAATCACGGACATGTCCTGCGCACATTGGATTCTTGGTCGAACGTTGAAATGTTTTTGCTATAAATACGAGAAGAATTTCATTTGAAAATATACCTTTAGAACTCTTCTCTCTGAAATTCTTCTTCTTCTTTTATTCTTTTCGAAATTTTATTTAAGTTTACGAAACATTAAATAGAGTTCTTAGTTTACGAAACATAAAAAACGAGTTGTAGTTTACAGGAAACATAATTTTGTAATACTACTTCTCTGTTTACAAAAACATAGTTAGTTTACTGAAACATAAATTACTTTTTACATTTCTAAAATGGTTGTAGTTTCGATTTATGTTTTTGTTTTCATTATTTGCTTTGCCAAGTTCTAAGGGTTCTCTACGTGTATGCTACACATAGAGGAGAACTAACGATAGTTGTATCCTGGAGGTAATTTGTTAATTGTTATAGCATCTCGGAGGAGTAGCGGGCAATATTACCTTTAGCTCAGCGTATCTCATACGTGCCTCTACTAAGTTTTAAATACTATCATCGAGTGCATCTCCAGGTATAACAATAACACATCAGTGAGTGTTAAGTATTTTTCTCATGTTTCTTGAGTTGTTTGTTACTATTATCAGTGTAATCAAAGTATTATTTCTCAGTTGCATACGAAATTGTAACTTATTTCCAACACTATTATGTCAATAGGCAGAGCTCTTGGTCGTCCTGTTAAAGTGGATGAGAATACTTGGAAGAAGGATATTGGTTTTTATGCAAGTGTTCTTGTGGAAATGGATATATCAAAGGCTATTCCAAATAGTGTATGGGTTGAATCAAAATATAGTGGTTTTTCACAAGCAGTAAGAGTGCCAAAAGTACCTAAATTCTGCAATCATTGTAAATCTATTGGTCATTATGTTGCTGAATGTAAAATAAAAAGAAGGGACAACTTACGCACAAGTAAAGGAAGATGCTACAATCTAAGACATATAAATACTGATCTCTTCCGTGTATCCGACGCTCACCTACGAACACACTTGTCTTGAACTTAGACCATGCCACTTCCACGCCTATAAACGGAAGTAAACTCGCATAAGAAGACTTGCCTTTTAAATTTAAGCTTCATATCTTTCTTTATAATAAGAGACCCAAGATGCCACATGTCGGAACTACAATCACTCTGCTATCTAATGAAGCCATGTCAGCAATACTAGACATGTCATCGCCATGTCACTGCACACCCTTTCATAATAGGCCAGAATGAACCGTTACCTATCACACTGTTTGGAAGAACAAAGAGGAATGAAGACGAAGGCTCTCTTTGTAAAACGACGTATAAAATTAATTTGCACTTATGGTCACTTCATACTATTTCGAACATCAATTCACGGAATATGCTATGATGAGGATGCCAACATGTAACTCATATCAACGTACAGAAATGAAAAGATCTATTTTGTTGACAAGGAGACCAACATTTTAAGAACATGAAAAGATGCAAGTTGAAACTATAGGGACACACAGTTTCACCAACAGGTAACACGTTTTGGTTATGAACGTAAAAACACCATTTCAAATTCAAGGTGCCTTTTTGGAGAGTATATAAGTAGGGAAAATCATCAGTAGTATATAAAAATAATGGCAGAGAAAAGGGAATGATAATTGGATTGCAGTTTACCTTAATCGGGTTCTTAACGCTCATCAACCAGAGAAGAACATTCTTTATAAAGAGATGAAGTATACAAAGAAAGGAAAGATGATTGATTTTTATTTTTTTTTGAAGGGAAGAGGATTATATCTATTCTTTATTGATATTCTAATGGCGACCATATATATATATATATATCTAATTTGCGTGGATTCACATCTCAACGGTCTGTACATTCTAACGTTACTCTGTGTGCTGTGCAGTACAACCGCAAAACTCCAGAACATGCACCGGAACCTACTTATGTTAACAGTGATGCTACTGTTGTAAAAAACTTACCGGGCTGCAATGGAGATGAATGACAGAAATCAATTGTGGTTGTACTCAAAACTTTCAAGGCTCTGGTGATTTCTTTTAGACAAATATTTCTACCCTCCCAACGAATTGGCGATTGCAACATGTATGTGAAATCACTGCCTTGAGGGATACGATGAAAGCCCTACAACCGAAAATTGGATTCAAGGTTTGCACCCCTGACCCAATCAAGAACACATGTAAAGAAGGTTCGATGATGCTTTTGAAGAAGAGAGAAAACAGAGAAAGGGTTTTCCAAGAGATGATTTGAAATGGGTTTGGGAGATGCTACTTATAGGAGTTTTTGCATCTTTGGGAAAAGACATGTCTTTTCACCAACAGGTTTCTCTTCACAAAGAGATGCGTCTCTTCATCAACAGCCACTGTCTGTTGAATTTAGAATTTTCTGGAAACGCCCCCCAGGACCCCCCTTCGTAGCGCGGTTGAAAATATTCCAACATTCTCCCCTTATTTTCAAAACCATAAAAAAAAGTTAAAAACTTTTAAAACCGGAGCGGCTGCATCACCGAAGTGACTGCCTACCCTATAATCAATAAAACAGAAATATTTGTTGGATGTATTATGTGGAATAAGGGGAGAAATTGTGGGTAAAAAAAGAGGATGATAACACTAAAAGAAATTGTTGTTGTACTCAAAAGCTTTCAAGGCTCGGGTGATTTCTTTTAGACGATTATTTCTACCCTCCCAATATAAATTGGCGATTGCAACAGGTATGCAAAATAATGCCTTCAGGATACAATGAAAGCCCTACAACAGGAAGATGGATTCAAGGTTTGCACCCCTTGACCCAACCAAGAACACATGAGAGAGATTTCTGATGATGCTTTAGATGGAGAGAAAATAAGGTTGAATTCATTCTCAAGAATGGGAGAATTCCTTCACTACTTATAGGGTTATTCATGCCTATTGGAGATGCCTCTTCACTTCCAAAAGACACATAAGGTGTCTGTTGGGAATGGTTGTGTCCTTTATGAACCATCACACCTATTAGAGGTGTCCCTTCATCTCAACTAACATCCATTGTGTTTATCCAACACAGAACACTTCCCCATCATAGTGACAAACCAAAAACGAAAACAGTTTTATTTTCTAAGTTATTGAAAATATCCAACAGCTACATCCGGTTAATTTCTTTACAAGAAAGTACCAAGATGAAGATCGGAAAGACGCGCATTGTAGTGTAGGAGCCAAGGACGCAATCTTAGGTGTAGGAAAGGTTCATGTTGCAGGCCAGGGATTTTGGTTGTTAACAACACAATGTTCAATCTATTCACGCAACTCTTGGAATTCAGTAATTGGGTATATACAAAGACGCTTGGGTTTATTACGAAGGGCGGGATTCTGAAGAACATGAAAAAGACTATGTAATGCACGAATACACGTTGGCAACTCGATTCGGTTGGAACCATTCTGAGGTACGTCTATTATCTCCTCTCTTTTTTTGATGTATTGTTGTATTTATGATTCATAATAATAATAATAAAAAAATGGTTTTGCATTTTGGTAATGTTGAAGAAGATGTGGTGGAAACAAATTTTAGTGAAGCTGAGGATGAATTTGATAGGTGAAGAGAGCATGCACATGTTAGGTGAAGGTGAAGTTTGATTAAAAATGTGGAAATATCTGATTACTACGCGACGCCTTAATCACTGCATTCTGATCGACTAATGCTGATTTATAAAATATATATATGATGGTGATGAAATAAAAGAGGGTAAATAAACTTATTATAAAAACGCACAAAAAAAGAGAAAAAAAAGTTCTTCGGGAACAAGGTTACAGATTCCCAAAGCATTACGAGTTGTATGATGAACAATATAATTTCGGGGACTCACTGCAGTATACAATGAAGAGAGCGTATAGACAAAATTTGATACATAATGGCTTGCACGTTCCAATGAGCAGTGCTTTATTATGCTCAATACAATTCCAGTTATAGATAGTTTGTTCGTTAAAAGAAAAATGATCAACTATTGTGAGAATATTTAATAAAGTACGTTAATATCCGAGCTCTACTGTTTTCCTTTTCTGAAGGTGCACCTTCGAAGTTATTGTTTAGGACATCTTCACATGACATCTCTTCATTAATTTGGTAATTACGACTTATTTTATTTTAGTTTTGTTAAGAAATAATGTTGTCTTTGATAGTAATAATGTTGTGATGGAAAACAAAAATACAAGATGGCTGATGTGCAATGCATGTGTGATTATTTATGACTAAGCAGATACCAAAAACACAATTCCTTCGATACAGGAGAAAACATTTGTGCAAATATGAAGTGGAAAAGACTTAGTAGTACAGATGAATCAGCTGGGTGCCTGGCCTTGGTTGCCACCAATACGGTGGTAATCACTCAGAATAAGGAATACATGCGTGATTGATGTAATATTTTAACTAATGAAATAACTATTAAAAACTAATGATTAATTCTACTTATGTTAACAGTGGATGAATCAACACCAAATGGGTCTAAATTTAATAACTAATGAAATATTGTTTTACAGGAGAAGTGATTAAGAAGATAGGATTGATCTCAAATCCACATGGATCATGCCGGTGCGTATGCACCCGGTTAGGGGATTATATGTAGAAAGTTGTTGTATATTCTTTCTCGGACACTGGAAAGGATACAAACATGTGTATTGACGGCCCTAACTGTAGATTTCCAGGAGAAGGATTTCCATGTGTATATTCTTTCAATTTATGCCAAATCATACTAAGAAATTCCTAGTTACTAAAGTTTCCACAACGTACTGGTCCAGTGCTTAAACCTATACCAATCCTGCCTACAAAAAAGCAAAACCTAAAAGACTTCGCAGTACAAAATACCATTTGTCTTGATGATGAGGAAATTATCCCAGTTCATGAAGAAAAACAACACTCCTCACCTCTTTTGGGTCTAGAGAATACCTTTCTGACCGAAGACGACACATAATTATCTTGTAGTTCTGATAATTGTACGCCAGATTTTCCACCTGGATTCGAACCTGCGGTAGTAGGTATCTCAGTTGGTGATTCCTCCGCCGACCCTGCTTTTCTTAATGAGTCACAACCACTGATTCCATTGAAACTGCGCAATGAATTAAAGCGACTTGGAATTTATGTCGAAGTTATTGCTTCTCCTCCTTCCAGTCCAAGAAGGTCAGTTAATTCTAGGGGTAGATTTTGTTCTCAATGAGCTCTAATATCATAAGGCATTGAGCTTAAGATTTAGTCCCACATAGACTAGTCTAGAGCGGAGGTATGTAAACAAGACAATATAAAAGCAGAAGCTCAAACTTAGAAGAAGCATACCTTTCTCGGCCTTTTGGCTAAGATCAAGTGTAGTATTTGTTCTTATCAGTTTAATATCTGATATGTGAGCCATCGGCTCACACGATATTAAATTAATTTTTTTCATGGGTGAGTTCCCGCCACAGCAGCTTGCTGCTGGGGTTCTCATGCGTCCCCCTTGTGTTGCACTACTGCAATGGCCTGGCGCACCCCCACCAAATATCAAAGCTAATCTTTTGAGTATGCTAACCTGGAAACTTTAGGCATGTGGATTCTTAGCAAACCTGTAGAAGGCCCTAGTCGTAAGCTTGATAGTGGCTGGGCTGTCTTTGGCACTCAAAGTGACACACCTTATTATTACCTCTTGTAATCAGTTCAGCTCAAGCTGCAGTTTCAAATTTGCAAGATGGTAACTGAACATTTGTACTTCTTCGATATCCTGCCTCGTTCTTTTGAGTATGCTAAACCAGCCTGGAAACTTGAGGCATGTGGATTCTTAGCAAACCTGTAGAAGGCATAGTGGCTAGGCTGTCTCTAGCACTCAACGTGACACACCTTATGACCTCCTATTTTAGCTAGTTCAGCTTGCAGTTTCAAATTTGCAAGATAGTAACTGAAAATTTGAACTTTTTAGATATTTCTCATACTAGATTTATGCTTGTCAGTAACACCTTGTTACCTCCAACTGTAACTGTAGAAACAATGTTAAACAGTCGATCTAGTAACAAGTTCAGCTGAGGGCCTAGTAGTCTAAAGCTTTAGAGTAGCTAGGCTGTTTTTGTGCTCGGGATGACGCAACTAATGAGCCTAAGGCGCCCCAATTTCTGGGGGAGTTCCCATCACTCGTCGCCCTTGCGTTGCACTACTGCAATCGCCTGGCGCACCCCCACCAAATATAAAACCTAATCTTTTGGGAATGCTAAACCAACCTGGAAACTGAAGATATGAGACCCATGAATTCCATACAGCTGAAGTTGGAGTTTCAAATTGGCAAGATGGTAACTGAGAATTTGAACTTATTCGATATCGTGCCTCATTCTCATACTAGATTTTACGCTTGTCAGGAACACCTTGTTACTTCCTATTGTAACTGTCAAACATCTACTTGGACGATTGAATTTGGGATTCTTCATCAAGCCTATTTGATTTATTTAATGCTTCAATGTTGTACAATCAATCTAGTAACAAGTTCAGTCAAAATTGTTGTTTCCAATTTTTTTGGACGGCCTAGTCTAAAGCTTTAGATTAGCTAGGCTGATTAATTTTGCGCTTGGGGAAACGACGCAACTAATGCGGTAATACCCAAGACGCATCTGTTGCTGGTTGAAAAGTATTTCCAAATCCCCTCCTCGGTTCGAGATTTTGATAACAAACATTAAAATTTAAAACTCACGGAATTAACAAGTCAATAGAAAAGGGTTTGATCCTACCATCATCACATAAATTATGAAACCAATTATTCTGCTCTACGTAAACTGAACTTCCTCCTATCATCATGGAATGTCCCAAGAAAACTCAACTTGTCCAAGGCAGCGAATTTAAGATTTAGTCCTCTCATCACAGGAGACCTGGCGCGCATTGCAAAGGCCTGAATTTATTTCATGGGAGAGTTCATCTCAATAGGCCTGGCGCGCATTGCAAAGGCCTGGCACGCTCCTACCAAATGATAAACTTAACTTTTGGGCATAAATAAACCAAATTGGAAACTGAACAAGTTCTATGATGCCTAGCTTCACTTAACTTGACGGATTAGCTTACAGTTAGGCTCACAGCAAGCTACTTATCATCAAAGTGGCTTCCATGGGGTTCTCTTCAAATTCATCTGTTTAACCTTTCATGTAGAGGTCCCCCAAAGTTGCATGCTGCAATACAACTTTGTGCTAACTATGTACAACAGTCATTGATATCAATTGCAATTTTAATCCTTCTTCTAAAAACCAAAACAACTTGTTTGACCAGTTCACTTCACACTAATAGTTGGTCTTATCTCCTCCCAGCAAATCGACTAGAGAGCGACCACGTTGCAAAACAGTCAAAAAAAATATATGCACCAGCCGGGAATCGAACCCGGGTCTGTACCGTGGCAGGGTACTATTCTACCACTAGACCACTGGTGCTGAATGGTTCAACTTTCCAATATTCA
This sequence comes from Papaver bracteatum, assembly GCA_023529315.1. Taxonomy (NCBI): domain Eukaryota; kingdom Viridiplantae; phylum Streptophyta; class Magnoliopsida; order Ranunculales; family Papaveraceae; genus Papaver; species Papaver bracteatum. The sequence goes on along the minus strand of JAJJWX010002119.1, from coordinate 313,644 downwards.
ATACTTGATTTATTGACTGGCTGAAACCATTTAAGGGCTTGCATTGAACCTTCATGGTACAAAGAAAGCTACTCGATTTGCTAGAACTTGAAAGGAGGAGACAAACAAGGGGGAAACAATGGTGGAATCAAAATCTTATGATATTCATCTCCAGTCTTTTTTTTTAGGTTCTAGAATTGAACTATTCCATAGCTGAATCAATAGGAAGGTAACCTTTCCTTCACCATCACCTTGGAAGTAAAATGAGTACATTCTAGTAACTTTGAAGCGCATTATTCCACATTAGAGTTCTGCTCCAAATGGTGTGTACAAGCGGCATACGCCTATTAAGCACAAAACGAATTATTCTTCCACATTAGAATACTGTGTGCTACTGATTTTAAGCCGCTTACGCCTATTTCTGGACAGTTTAGGAACCCAGCAATTTTCAAAACAAAACTTTTCATTTCTAAGGCATGATGAAGAACAAGGAGAACTAAGAAGAGTGGTTGGAAACTTGAACTAGTAACTCTCAGTTGAAGTGAAAAAATAATTAGTTCCACATGAGCCAATTAGCGCAACCCTACTCAAAATGCTTTCTATATAATCAGCGCTTGACCCTTCCAAATGATTCACGCAGCCGTGCGTGCGGTAAGCACAAAGCGAACTATTCTTTCGCTTTTTACTAAAGAATACCGTGTGCTTGCCGTTTATAAGCGGCATACGCCTATTTTTGGAGGGTTTCTCTTTTTTAAGGGGAACCCAACAATATGCAAAACCAAATCTTTTATTATCTATAGCTTTATCGGTTTATCTATCCCATTTCAGGCAGCATGTGTACATTCTTGGCAGCATTAACAGGAAAAATGTTCAAATAACTGGCAAATTATTCTCTTTTTCAAAGAGGAACAATCAAAACCAATCTTTGGCTCGGCTAAACCTTTATACCAGTTCAGGCTTCGGTTCCTCTGCACATTATTCTCTCCAAGACTTGGCTAACTGCTGCCAGTTCAAACTTGCAACTGATGAAGGATAGTACTGGTGTCCAAAAGCAGTGATTCCATTTCAAAAACTTGATTTTATTAGTAATGCTAGCTTCAGAAACCCAACTCCATTTTTGAACAGCAAATGGATTACTAGGATTATTTAGTGATGGAAGACGTTACCAATAGTTCTATTTGCTATTGTTTGTTCTTCCGGGTCATCTGAAATAACCCTCATGATCTAATGGCCCTAGAGCTGCTGAAATACAGCTTTTAAGGAGCTTCAGTAGAATGCAGATAATTGATCCTTTAAACCACAACATCAATTCTAAAAACCATATCCATCAAAAGATTCAAAATAGTAGCATTCCACGTGAAAATTTACAAAGCTGATCTTGAGTCAAAATTTTGTGTTTAGTAGCACTCCACATGAAAAATCTAACTTTTGCCGGCCATAGTTTCGACCAAAGTTTTTTTGGATGAACCAGTTCACGCACTAACAGTTGGTCCCTTCTTCTCCTTCTCACGAAACTTACCAGAGTTAGACCACATTGCAAAATGATAAAAAAAAATCCACCAGAACCCGTCAGGGTGCTATTCTACCACTAGACGACTGGTGCTGATTGGACAGACAAAAGCCTTAAAATTTCCAAGGTTAGTGATCTCCGTTGCACACCGAGGGTGCTTGTCTAAGATCTACCCAGTGGGGAAGAGTCTACATCATTATTTGTTCCTAGGGAGGTGCGCGTTCCCGCAACCCTGCCCAGTTCTTTCAACTAAACTTTTCTATGGGATGCATCAGTTAGCTATGGTTGAGCTGGTGGTACAGCAGCTGCGATATAAGATCCAACTGCTCCATTTAGAACTTTATGTGCAGTTCCATTGACAGATTTATATTGAACCTTCAGGCCACTGGAGTGTCTTGGCTTGCTCTTCATCATACATTTCAGCTAAATTTTGCGTTTTGGCTATGGGAATCGAGTCAGGAAGGTGGTACTTGCACAAAAACATCATTTCGTTAAGGTGGTACTGCATAATCATTGACAGAAAGCTCACCAGCTTTCATATGCTTTAGGTGTTGGGCGTAATCCTTGTTATCTCTAGAGCTTCCAATGAGGAAGGTAACCTTTTCTTTCCATTCTCCTTGGAAACAAAATAACTAAAATTCGTAAGCTTTGAATCCTATTATTCCTCCTTTGGTTGGCAAGCCTAGAAGAAAGAAACTTGAACTAGTAACTTTAAATCTCAGTTGAAGTGAAAAATGATTAGTCCCACATGATCCAGTTAGCGTAACCCTAGTCAAAATGCTTTCTATATAACCAGCGCTTGACTCTGCCAAATAAATCACGCAGCCGTGCGGTAAGCACAAAGCGAACTATTCTTTCGCCTTTTACTAAAGAATACCGTGTGCTTGCCGTTTATAAGCGGCATACGCCTATTTTTGGAGGGTTTCTCTTTTCTAAAGGGGAACCCAACAATATTCAAAACAAATTTTTAGTCTAGTCTCCATGGCTTCGCGCACCTTATGGCCAGTTCAGGTGGCATTGTGTATGGTTCCTCTGCACCTTATTCTCTCCACGACTTAACTGCTCTGCCAGTTCAGCTCGCAACTGGCAGAGCAGTTTTCAGCTTTAGGTAGTACTGGGATGGATGTGTAACGGATTCAGATCAGTATTACTTTTATTAGTAATGCTAACCTCAGAACCAATTACATGGGATTTAAAAATGTTACGGAATGGTTCAATGTACACCAAATCTGATACCAAGTGTCTGTAATAGATATCTTAGATCAGGTCTCCAGCGTTTATCTAAATACACTAAGGCTAGATTTGGATTTGGGATTTATACATTTTATGGTGAGAGTATGTCTCTAACTCCGATATGATTACCTCCTCCAACTCTGCAGTTTCCAGTGAACTCAACTTTCTGTAACTTACATACAGAAGAAACTAAGCGACTATACCCCGACAACACCAATGGCAACTTGGATACACTGAGTATACTTAGAACCAACTCATTTTCATTTGAGATTCTATTGAAAAACCTTCCCCACAAATTCAAACACTCAGTACAGTTAAGTAAATCATAAACCACTCAGTTTCTAGCAACTCCAACCATGAGTAACTAAATATGCATAAAATGGGCACCCCTACCAAGTCGATAAGTTAAAATTTTAAGTAACTTTCCTTCTTGCCGCAACGGAATTTGTACATAATTGCTCTACTTCAAGATGCAACCCCGTAAAGTCAAAGGCTTTGAGCCTCCTTCATCAGTATAAGCCTTAATAAAGGCCTTGGGGATTCTTTTTTCCTCCAATTCTGGTTTCTTGTTAATGGAGATCTTTTTGTTTATTGGTACACTTGCGCCACATACCAATTTTTTTAACTCAGCATGTGGCTCAAAATGTGCTTCGTAAGCCAAAAGTTCCCCTTATGCATCATGACCTCTAATCTGTGTGACCAAGAATTCATAATTGAATTGTACGCAAAATCTAACCCCTGACTTGAAATCTGATACGATACTGCCATGGCAATCCGAAATTTGTCTCATGGCCCAAAGCCAATTTTGTAACTCCAAATATGTACCAAAACCCAAAATATCCCATTGTGACCTTGTGATTTACATGACAAGATGCTGGCGGACACATCAAATGCCTTTGTGTACACGAAAAAGATACTTGTTTGTAATTAACAGATACTTGCACTTTTGTGTACACGGATACTACTATTTGTGTAGACAAATATAACTGATTATCCATCTGACAGATAACATGAGAGCATTAGTGATTTTTAAGGGCAAGAACTACACAACTGCCACCCTTTCATTTCAGAACTTTAAAATGCCCCAGAGTGTTATTAAGGAGGTCTGCACGACCAGAGGTAGTATTCTCAGACACAATTTAAACTCCTATTTTGTAAGACCTGGCACTTTTTTCTTATCAGCAATCTGCTGCATTTGTCAGAAGTGTAAAGTTATTACTTGCAGAGAGGCTGGTGGTAATCGTTCACACATTATCTTCATTTCATAATTTGATAAAAGGGAATTAAATAACTATAATCATTTTGATTCATGTGGATTGCAGAGACATTTATGGTCATGAAGGAATAAACATACAAAATTTTCAAGGATGGAAGTAGTTTGGCTGTCAATTCATCTTACGTAACCTCCTGGCTAGATCTTCTCACGCTGATCTCTAGACTAGAGTAGAACTGTAGCAACTTTCCTCTCGAAGAATGATCCATTTTATCGCATTGAAAAAGGTGTTCATCAATTTATGTCTACCAGTTTATTTGAAACTGTCATTATGATGCGTGTTCTAAATTTTTTTGGTCAGGTTCACAGATGGCCGAGACTACTCAAAAAAACGGGGGCACTTTAAATTGCTAATTGAATTAGGGATACTTCATAGAATTCAAATATACAACCATCACTTTAGCATTTCAGCTATACAACACCGTCCCAGTGGAACAATATAGAGTTCAAAGGGATCAGGTGAAAAGTGTCATCATCTGACGACCACCAAAGTACCATTAGAGAATAAAGACAGTTGACAAATTAATGCAAGGGAATGTGAGATACATATTTGATTGCCAAGTTCCTGCAGTCAAGTCTTTCTATCAATGTGATAAACTAGGAAACATGCACTTCATATGGTTTTTTTTTTTTTTTTTGAAGCATGAATTTTATTAAAATAAATTAGTTTACAACTTGTCTTGGATATGCGGTACCCACAGAATCATGAAGTAAAATTTGGCTAATAAAAAATGGGATTGACTGGTCCCATATTTTGGTTGACGAGCTTCTTGTTTGACTTTCATCCGCCGCATGATTGGCCAGTCCGTCGGCTGCTTGATTTCCTTCTCTATAGTTGTGCTGAATAACATGGTTGTTGTATCAACTAATAACAGTATATATTAAATAAACCGAGCATTTTGTTTTTTGTTTCAAGTTTGAAGTTTAAAAAGAAAAAGTTATTTACAGAGCCAAAGTGCCCCTCCAATAGTTATTAGAGGCCCTGGTGGTGGGATTGTTGCTAGAGCGCGTTAGCCATGTATATGAGATAACTTGATTATGATTCACGTTTTCATTTATATGACATAAATAAATCATTTTAGACTCACTAATCTTCATCAAATCCCTCTCGTAAGTGGTGGGATAATTAAAGCGTGCTTTAGAGTGTAGTAGTTTATTCCTAGGGCACGTTTTTTTTTTTTTACCTCAACGTCACCTGCCCAATATAAATATAACAGTCTTCTTCCTTTTGCATGTTGTGCAGAACTACATCAGCATAGCGACTAAGATCATGTTCGAGTGGAAAGAACCATAGAAAACCAATCAACGCGAAAGTACGTAGATGCTTCTGATGTAAAACCCGCTGTGCACAACATGGCTAAAAGAAGAAGAGAAGAAACATGATTCAATGGCCTGATAATATATATATAATGGGCAGGTGACATTGAATATCATGTCAGATTCAGATTTTCTCTTCATTAAAAACTCCAAAGTTAGTAGCATATCATGAATAATTAATTAGAATGAAAAAGTTAATACAGATATTTAATTCCCTGATGTGTAGGGATATTTGTTTAAGCATGTAAAAACATTAAAACACTAATACCTACTTGTTTCGTCTCCTTAATTAGAGAACTATTAGAACGGAAAACAGAGATTCTATATAAGAAACTTTGAGAGATTCATACCATATACACAGAGTAAGAAAAGGATACAGCAGAAATAACCATATTTTCCCTTCCCTTGTTGAACTGTTAAAAGTTGTTTCAAGGGAGGATTAAGGGGAGAAAATGGTACAGAAAACCCAATGCAGCAGATGTCTAATAATTAGTTCAACAAAACCATGGGTTTCTTTTGTTTTACTTCTTTCATTCTCTTTTCTATCCAATGCATTTGATTACAAGGATGCTTTGAAGAAGAGTGTTCTCTATTTCGAGGCACAACGATCCGGTCGATTGCCGTATAATCAACGTGTACAATGGAGAGGTAATTCTGGACTTACTGATGGATTGGAACAAGGGGTAAGTAACTTCATTGCCATTATAATAAGGATGCTTTAAATGTGAAATATATTTAACATTTAAGTCGTAGATTTTCATAATTTGATCACTGTTTTTGATGATTAATTATAGGTTGATTTAGTTGGAGGTTATTATGATGCTGGTGATAATGTGAAGTTTGGTTTACCAATGGCTTTCACTGTAACAATGCTTTCATGGAGTGTAATTGAGTATGGCGAACAAATCGCTAACTCTGGTGAATATGAGCACGTACTCGAAGCGATTAAGTGGGGAACAGATTATTTCATCAAAGCTCATACTTCCCCACATGTATTTTGGGCTGAGGTAATTTAGTACGTAGAATCATGAATAGTTAATTATTACAAAAAGTTCAAAATTTGATTGATGTTTATATATAGGTTGGAGATGGTGACACCGATCATTATTGTTGGCAACGACCGGAAGACATGACAACATCTAGACAAGCTTATAAAATCGATGAAAATAACCCGGGATCGGATCTTGCTGGAGAGACTGCAGCGGCATTGGCAGCAGCTTCTATCGTGTTTAGGAAGTCTAACCCACATTACTCTCACTTACTCTTGCATCATGCTCAACAAGTAAGTATGGTTTTTCTTTATTAATTATTATTAAACTCTGATAAGTCTTTATTTGTTGTACATATTATAACTTTGACTCATTATTTTTCTTCAGTTGTTCGCGTTCGGAGATAAGTATAGAGGAGAATATGATAGAAGTTTAGAAGTGGTGAAAAGATATTATCCATCAGTGAGTAGTTATAAAGATGAATTGTTATGGGGAGCTTTGTGGTTGTACAAAGCCACCGATAATTCGAATTACTTCAAGTACATTATCGATAATTCTCATGAATTTGGTGGCACCGGATGGGCCATTACTGAATTCAGTTGGGATGTTAAGTATGCCGGTATTCAAATTCTTGCTTCCAAGGTAAACTTTAAATCTTTAATTTTCTCACTAATTTTTTGATCTCTCAGTGTCTTCTCATTAAAATCAACAAACTTTTTGTTTTACAGTTGTTGATGGATGGGAATCATGAAGTTCATACTCAAAACATTCTCGAGCAGTATCGTTCCAAAGCCGAGCATTATCTATGCTCGTGTCTAGGCAGAAACAATAATAGCAACGTGGAGCTAACACCAGGGGGGCTTTTATTTATCCGAAAATGGAACAATATGCAATATGTATCCACATCGGCTTTCCTTCTAACGGTATACTCAGATTATCTTAAAAACGCGCATCAAAAGCTTAACTGCAACGGAGAAATGGTAAAACACCAAGAGTTATTGACATTTGCAAAATCTCAAGTCGATTACATTTTGGGTGATAATCCAATGGGTATGAGTTACTTAGTCGGTTTTGGATACAGATACCCTAAAAGGGTGCACCATAGAGGTGCATCCATTGTTGCATATAAAAGAAGCAAAGGGTTCATTGGTTGTACACAAGGGTATGACGATTGGTACAGTAGAAATAAACCGAACCCAAACAAAGTAATCGGGGCTCTAGTTGGTGGACCAGATATCCACGACAATTTCAACGATCATCGTGGAAATTACGCACAGACTGAAGCGTGTACGTATAATACTGCCCCGTTGGTTGGAATTTTCGCGAAACTACACCAGCTAGAGGAGGGCAAAAATACATCCCAATTTTCATCTTTTGCTTCTTCTTAGGAATTCCTTAATTCACATGCATTTGTTATGTGTTCTCCATGTCGTGATTTTAGGGGTGACAATGTATATAGTAATACTCAAAGCTACTACAGGTACTGCCAAAATAACAGAATGGATTGGGTATAAGGAACCAAGAACTCTCTGAATGTAATGGTTTTAAATTTCGGACGTGGGTTAACTTCAAATTATGAATAATTTTATCCTCGAGAGAATTCCTCTTTGTAGTTGAGTTATCATTAAAACAGCAGGTGTCTCTTCTCTTCAAATGCCGCTGCAATACAACTTTGCGCTCAGCAAGAAACTTCAATAGAATATATAAACTCTGTAGAGGGCCTAGTCCTAAGCTTGATAGTGGCTAGGCTGTCTTTGGCGCTCAAAGTAATACTCCTATTGGAACTAGTTCAGTTCAAGTTGCAGTTCCAAATTTGCGAGATGGTAACTGAAAAATTGAACTTTTTTGATATCCTACCTCATTCTCATACTAGATTTTACGCTAGTCAGCAACACCTTGTTACCTCCTATTGCAACTGTCAAACATCTACTTGGACGATTGATTGAATTTGGGATTTTTCATCAAGCCTATTTGATTTGTATAATGCTTCAATGTTGTATAATCAATCAATAACATGTCCAGCCCAAATTGCAGTTTCTAATTTTTTTAGAGGGCTTAGTCTAAGCTATAGAGTTGCTAAGCTGTTTTGCAATTGGAGCAATGACACAACTAATGCGATAATACCCAAGGTGCGTCAATTCCTTGTTGAAACACATTAATAGCCCGTTCGGTTGGAAGAATTAGAATCCTAGGAATTCAATTATGGGGTAATCCAATTCTTGGAATTGGATTCCAAGGAATTCGATTCCAATCCAAAAAATTCATGTTCGGTTGAGGTAATTCAATTATCTTTGTTATTACCCCGGAATTCAATTCCATTGCATCATTGGACCAATGCAACGGAAATCTATCATTTTGGAGGGAATTGGATTCCTAGGAATTGAAATTCTCAATTAGATAGAGTTCATTTGCCCCGTTCGGTTCAAGGAATTGAACGCATTCCCTAGGAATTGGATTCCTAGGAGTTGGATTCTCCCAACCGAACGGGCTATAAAAGTTAAAACTCACGGAATTAACAAGTCAACAGGCAAGGGTAATTTTTTTCATGGGGGAGTTCCCATCACTTCTCAAGCGTCGCCCTTGCGTTGCACTACTGCAATGGCCTGGCGCACCCGAACCAAATATCAAAGCTAATCTTTTATGTATCCCAACCAAATATCAAAGCTAACCTGTAAACTGAAGGCATGTGATTGGATTTTTAGCTTCTTTACCAGTGGTTAACTATTTGGCCCTACAGCTGCTGAAATACAGGTTCATGCTCAGTAGACTGCAGATAATTGCTTCTCTTGATCCTTTAAACCAGAAATAAATGTCTGGAAGTAGAGTACCCCCAGACTAATCCCTAAAGTAGAGTACCCCCAGACTGCTGGAGACTACAGACCTATTAGCTTGAGTAATATTTTGTATAAAATTATTTCTAAAACTATGGCTAATAGGTTAAAAAGTCTGTTGCCTAAACTGATATCCCCTTATAAGTCGGCTTTTGTGCCGGGTAGGCAAATTTCCGATAATGTGCTGATTGCACATGAAATCATTCATACGTTGCGAGCCCAAAGGGGAAATGAGTTCTTGATGGGTTTAAAAATCGATATGTCGAAGGCTTTCGACAGGGTAGAGTGGAATTTTTGCTAGAGGTTTTGAAAAAATTTGGTTTTAGCGACGAGTGGTGCAAACTTGTTAACCAATGTATAAGCAATGTCTCCTCCTCTGTCTTAGTAAATGGTGTCCCTGGGAATCATTTTGTCCCAACAAGAGGCCTTAGGCAAGGAGATCCTCTATCTCCTTACCTTTTCATATTGTGTATGGAAGTTTTATCGAGAGCGATCTCCAATGCGGAGGACTATGAGCTTATTCATGGGATTAATGTGGGGGGAAATGCACCGCCAATATCCCACCTGTTGTTTGCCGATTATCTTTTGGTGTTTTCGTCATCTACTAGTACTGCAGGTGAGATTATTTTGAAAATCTTCACTGAATTTAGCAATGCTTCAGTCCAGTTGATCAACTTTGAAAAGTCAGGCATTTTTTTAGTACAAACACTCACCAAAACACCATAGATATTGTCCGAAACATTTTGGGAGTTAGTAGAATTTCTTTGAATGATAAGTATCTGGGGTCGCCTCTTTTCACACACACATCAAAAGTTATTTCTTTTGGAAGTGTTGTTGAGAGGGTTGAAAGAAAGCTCCTAATTTGGAAACCTAAAAATCTGTCTTGTGCTGCTAAATCTACTTTAATTCATACTTCTACTACAACTGTTCCTATGTATCAAATGAATTTCTTTAGAATTCCGGTTAAAGTTTCTAATAAGATTGACAACATTCATCGAGATTTTTTTTGGGGAAAAGATGTCTCTGTTACTAGAGGAATCTATCCAAAAGCTTGGGGTAAGGTTTGCATCCCAAAGGAGTTAGGGTGAATGGGTTTCCTCAATCTGCGGAGTTTCAACAGGGCAATGCTTGCAAAGATAATTTGGAGACTTCCACAGGAACCTGATACTATGCTATCTCAGGTAATGAAGAACAAGTATTATCCGGAAAATAGCATCCTTAACAATGAGATAATTTGTCCTGCAACGGCGTCTTGGGGATGGAAAAACATCAACAGAGAAATGACAAATATCAGGTACAACTCTTCTTGGGTGGTGGGAAATGGGAAGAAAATACGAATCTGGGAGGATTGGTGGTGCGGTGAGATAACAGGCAATCTTAAGCCCTTGAATGAACGAAGCAAGAATGTTACATATGTTGCTGAGTTAATTGAGTGCAACGGGGACAGATGAAAATGGAATACAAATGTGTTGAAAGCGTGCTTTCAAAGGGGGGTAGTGCAAATAATCAGTAACATTAAAATTTGGGAGGGGAAGGAGGATAAACTAGTGTGGAATCTAGAAGCTAATGGGAATTTCAGCACCAAGTCTCTCTACACTCACATTGTAACTAATGACCATCTGGAGCAAAACAGTGACAGAAATATTTGGGGAAAAGTGTGGAATCTCAACACTATACCGAGGATTAAAACATTCATTTGGAAATGTGTTCATGCTATCCTACCACTCAATGAGAGGATTGCGAGAATTATACCATACATAAACAAGTCATGCCCTATGTGTGGACATCAGGAAGAATCTCTTAACCATATCTTTATGGAATGTGATTTCACTTTGTGTTTATTTGCTAGAATTGGCTTTAACCCAGTTTTTGTTTTAAATAATCAGGTGCATTTCCTTAGGTGGTTTACCAACTGGTTTACAAGAACATACATTAAGGAGAAGGAAATTTGCAACTGGCCAGAAACTATGGCAACAATCATGTGGGCTATTTGGAAAACTAGATGCGATCTAGTGTTTAGGAAAATCAGGCCTAATGTAGATGCAACTAAATATAGTATCACTACCTTAGTGAAGGATAATGTTAGAAGTAGATGGAATTTAGAGAGAGTGGATGAGATAGACATCGTAAAGTCAGATCATACTATAAATCCAACATTTCTGTTTGTCAAAATAAATGTTGTTGTTATTATGGATACAGGTACAAATATCTCAGGCATGGCTCTAACTTGCTTTGACCATACAAGTGCTTACTCAGGAGCCAAGTGCATCCACTTCGTAGGAACCGATAAAGCGGAGTTGGAGGAAAAAGCGGCTTCTTTGACAATCAAGTGGATTCACAACCTAAAGCTTCAGATGGTGCATATCGAAGCCGATAACTTGAAAGTCCTTGAAGCGGCTAGAAAAGAAATTACAAAGATAAAAAAGAGATCCAAGAGATGGTAGGAGGGTGAAAGTTTGAATTTTTGCTTATGTATGAAGGGAATACAAAAACTAAACTTAATTCCGCTTTCAGAAAACTATACTACTAGAAGTCTAGCAGCAATTAGTATTAGGGATGCTTTAACCAACAGTTGGGATGATGATTCTTTTTTGTTTCAACTGAATCATCTGCATGTGGCGCTCAGTAGCCATTACTCAATCATGTAACTTCGGGGTCTCCCTGTTTTCTTATTAAAAAAAAAGATCCTTTAAACCAAACAGTGTAATTTTAACCCTGCTTCTCAAAGAAATAAATGAAAAAACCATATCCATCAGAAGTAACAAAATTTGAAGCTCATACGCTTAATTGACCAGTTCCCGCATTTCTCTTTCTCACAAAATTTACTACCCGCATTTCTCTTTCTCACAAAATTTACTAGAGTTGGACCACATTGCATATAATAAAAAAGATAAAACAACCGCAGTATAAAATGAGAAGTTGAATACACCTGTCTGATTCCTCCAATGCAACCTACTCCTACCAATTTCCTTCCATGTGTACCACTTGACCTACTTCACCTTGTTAGGCCGGCCGAGCGAAGCGAGGGAGGACTCTATATATGGTGACTTTGTGTCAATATAAAGCATGACTTTTTTTTTCCAATTTGACACAAAAAGATTGGGTGTTTGTAACCAAAAAAAAATTCAATCAACAATGAAAGGACTAACTTGTCCCTCCCTTTTAGTCCAATTACTATAACTCCTTACGTATCCTATTTTTGTAGGGGTATAATTGGTAACCAAACTTTAATATAACATATCTAAAAATCTGTGCCTTAGAATTTCACAAATTTTATCTCGTTGGAAAGGTTTTAAAAAAATCTACGCAAGAGTATAAACAACAATATCAAATTTAGAACTTTTACGAAAAATTCGGAGGTGTTTATCATTTTAGGCGCAATTTTCGAAACTTAAATGTATATCCATTATGCAAACCACCACAAAGGATACATAATACCTTAGGTAGCCATATTTTGGTTTATACATCGATTTATTTTCCGTTGCAACTAATAAAACGATGTACTACTTCTGTTTCAAGAAAAGTGATACTTTCACTTTAGGCATAATTTTCGAAAATTGAATGCATACCTATTATGCAAACCACCACAAAGGATGCATAACACAATATGCAACCATATTTTGGTTTATGCATCGGCTAATTTTCCGTTTTAGGAAAAGTGATATTTTCACCCTGTATTAGGAAAAATAATATTTTCACCCCGTGTCAGAAAAATGATATGCTTTTAATGGGGGGGGGGGCAAGATTGTGTCACATATAAGGGTGCACAAGAACCGAGCCGGAACCGGATCCGAAACCGGAACCGTACCTGATTTTGGACCGAACCGAGGTACAAGGGATAGGTACCGGTCCAAAAAATAGGAACCGAGGCTGAGGAGGTACAGGTACACGGTCCTGCCCAAGTCCGTGCGATCTCGGACCGAGTGTACCGAATTATTAGAGCCGTTAGATTTAGGGATAAGGATCAGTATTAGCCGTTAGATTTGAGGGGGTATATAAGCAAACATTATAGGGTTAGCCGGTTAGGGTTTCTCTTTTCTTTTCTTTCTGCTTTTTGACTCCTCTCTCTGAGAAGGAGAAGCAGTGAAGAAGAACCCTAAGTAAACTTACTAAATCCTCTCTCTGCCTGCTTTATTTCTTTTGATTTGTTTGGAGAAGAAGGGGTAAATCGATTCAGATAGTCAGTTTTGTTTTGAGGAAAAGCAGTGAAGAAGAAGTGAAGGTTCGTATCAAACTCTCAAGTCTCAATCATTGCTTTCAAATTTCGTCAAATTTAGATAATGGGTTTGTGTTAATTCATTTGATGCATGTTTGTTTGAACTTAAATTGTTCAATAAGGTTTTTGAATGTTATTTGGGGATTTCATTTAATTAGGGTTCTTGAGATTTTTTTTTCTTTTTTACTTAATTAAATTTGAACTTAAATAGATTTCATGTTTGTTTGAACTTAAATAGATTCTTCAATTTTACTTAATTTAATTTGAAATTAGGTTTCATTGAAGACAAATTTTGGCTGCCGAAAATTAGACGTTTCTTTTCATCAAGAAACTGCTTCAAGGGCTACAGCTGTTTTGTGAAAGAATCAATCTTTAAATTAGAGGTAATTTTGTGATATCTACTGTTTTTGATAATTTTGTGATACCATAATATATGCTTCTGTTCTTTGATGATATACTTTTGAGTGTGTTGCTGTAATTTGTATGGTAATTTAGTTTTCTTGTTGAAATGGGTTTTCATGTTTAGTATATAATTTACTTATTCGATGATTAAGAACTTTAATTGATCTATAGTATTAGGTTTATTATGTAATGCAAAAACGGACTACACTTTAAAATATGTCTTGGTAGGTTGTCTCAACTCCAGTTAGAAATTGCAGAAATGGTTGCCTTAGACAATTGTTGATAGGCTGTTAAAAATCTCACAAACATTTTTGATCAACAATTTTTGATCAACAATTGTTGATAGACTGCACCAGATTATCTAAGGGAGTGGATAAAGAGAAGGAACAGGTTAGACTTTAGAGATTTGTTGTTGTTTTGGATTATGTTGTTCATTGTCTAGTGCTAATATTTGAATGGTAATGGTGTTGTTTTAGTAATAAAGTTGTATCCTTTGGACTTTCCATGTTGTGGATTGGAACAATTTGAGAAATGGGTTTATTAGAAATGTCAAATGCCCAGATTTGGAAGTGAACCTTCTACTGAAATTGGACTGTATTTTGATATGTGCTTGTTTCATTTCTTTTTGTGTATTTTTTTTTATTTCAAGGAATTACTAAATGAATTCAATATTTGAATTGGTAATCTCATTTTAATTCTTTGGATACCTCTTAATTTGTTAACTGTATTTTGATCTGCTTGCTGTTACTTTTTAGCTTTTAATTTCAGTGTTGAATTTCAATTGGAAAACAGTGCGTATTTGTGGAAAGTGAGCCTGCACTACATTCTAACATATCAGCACTTGTTGATTATGTGAAAGCCTTGGTCAAAGTTGATAGGCTCGAGGAAAGTGAATTGCTCGAGACACTGCAAAGAGGTAATTGTTACTTGTTGATAGGCTCGAGGAAAGCCTTGGTCAAAGTTGATAGGCTCGAGGAAAGTGAAATTACAATATGTTTAATTCATTGTGTTAACAAAATGATGTTTAAGGTATGTCCAATGCTTCGATGGAGAATGTTGGGAAGTCCACGAAAGGAACTGATAGTGCTTCCATTGTCGAAGAAAAACGAGGGCAATCCATCAAAAACAAGTTAAAATGGGCTTCTGTGGATTTTATTGTAGGATTAGTTGGCGCCCTGTGTCTGGGAGAATTTCTTCCTTTTATAATTTGCAAACTATGCAAGCATAATTTTTACTTAGAAACTAGTACTGTGTAATCAGGGACGGAGGGAAGTGGGTGCAAGCGACCCCGCTTGCACCCACTAGAATGTGTTTCGGTGAGAATTTGGCTAGATTTCTTGTAATTTTGATACCTTGTGGGTGCAAATTTCCGTGACACAATTGAAATTTAGATAAAAGGATAAAAAAACAGGTATTTAGATTGTCAGATAAAAAGACATATATTTCTGTCCGGAAAAGAACCGATCAGTACGGAACAGGAGCACTGTACCAACCGTGTACCGAATGGTACCGGAACCGAGGTACAAGGTACATGTACCGGTCCAAAATTTTGGAACCGAGGCTAGGGAGGTACAGGTACTCGGCCTCGGAAATAACCGAGCCGAACCGTACCGTGTGCACCCTTAGTCACATACTTTCACGCCGTGTCAGGAAAAATGATACTTTCGCGCAGTGTCAGGAAAAATGATACTTTCACACCGATTTTTTCGGTCGGCCGTTTCACCGTGGCAGCGGTCATCTAGTATTGGTGACTTTGTGTCAATGTGAATCATGACTTTTTTCCCAATTTGACACAAAAAGATTTGGTGTTTGTAACCAAAAAAATTCAATCAATAATGAAAGGACTAACTCGTCCCTCCCTTTTAGTCTGATTACTATAACTCCTTGTGTATCCTATTTTTATAGGGGTATAATTGGTAACCAAACTTTAATATAACATATCTAAAAATCCGTGCCTTGAAATTTCACAAATTTTATCTCGTTGGAAAGATTTTCAAAAAATCTACGCAATGAGTATAGATAACAATATCAAATTTAGAATTTTTACGAAAAAATCGGAGGTGTTTATCATTATTAGGCATAATTTTCGAAAATTAAATGTATATCCATTATGCAAACCACCACAAAGGATGCATAACACAATATGCAACCATATTTTGGTTTATGCATCAGCTAATTTTTCGTTTTAGGAAAAGTGATATTTTCACCCTGTGTCAGGAAAAGTAATATTTTTTACGTCGTATCAGAAAAAAAAATAGATATTTTTACGCCGTACCAGTAAAATGATACTTTTAATACTTTCGCGTCGTATCAGGAAAAATGATACTTTCGCGCGGTGTCAGGAAACATGATACTTTCACACCGATTTTTTCGGTCCGTCCCACCGTGGCAGTAGTCATCTAGTATCTTGAGTGGCTATTACCTCCACATTGTCCCATGGGTTACGTCCACACACCACACTAGACAGACACCTCTTGATATATACTGTCATTCCTCCAATGCAATTCTTTTGTTACCCTTCTCCGAAATTTTATTTTCTTAATTAGAAGTGCATAACGATTAAAGACCAACTTCAGTATATATGTATACGATGGTATGTCCCTATATTGATGATTTCTTACCTACATGAACCATAATAAGCATTTGAAAAAAGTAGGCAACCTTAGAACAATGCTCTATTGTAGATCTATCCAACCCAGCCTGTGCCCAGTGGGATGACAGAGCCCGGCGGTGGATTAAGAAGTTGAATTTTCCACTCAAGTGCAAGTCACAGAGAATGTAATAACACATGAAAACATATAACACCGAGAAAACAAAAGAAAGCAACTGATCGACCATAGCTAAACTATCAATACTCGTACAAATACTCTAATTTACCACAAAAATAAGTATCACATTAAACATGGAATGGCACAGAAAATACTCTAATTTACCAAAAGTAGACAAGTGAATAAGTAAACTCTGAAACTTGCCATGCAGACATGGATTGAAAGTCTGAAACCCTACAAAACAGTTCATGCATCATGATAAAAAAACTCAAACAAAACATATCATAATGCTACCTTCTTGCACTAAATTAAGCTCCATCATTTCCATAATTCCATTCCAATGGAGTTATATTTATTCCATTTCTCAGGCCAACTTCCTTCTTTATCTTGCTTAGACTTGAGAGCAGCAATTTCCGATTTCAGAGTATTACGCTGAGCTTTTGACGATTCATTTTCTTTCTCTAATTCAGAAATTCGAGACTGAATCCTTTGCAGTTGCACCATCATCACCGGTTTGAGCGTCCAATTGTTTCTCTATAGCTTGATCTTCTTTAGCAAGTGTTACCAACAAATTAAATCTCTCCTTCACCTTTTGAACATCATAACCCATTTCTTCAAGGCTACCTAATTCTGCCCCAATCTCTTCCTCGTGAGCTAGAAATTCAGGAGTATCACCTAATTTCTGGATTTTTTGAGTTAGTTTTACAAAAATCACATCAAACCCTGATTTCATTTCTTGTGTAACACTAGGACAATATTTTGGAAGTGGATGATAATGCGGATTTTGCGGTAAAACACTAAAGATTTGCTTGCGCAGCCTTTTGAATTCATGGGACCGACAAGAAATTAGATCTTCATCATCATCTGAAGCATCCTCATCACTGTAATCTGAAAGCACGAACTTCCGTTTCCCACCGGAGCTACTGCATGATTCATCAGGGACCCACAATGGCTTAGCATTGCGTAGAGCTTTAACAGCAAATCTTACACTTGGGAACCTACGTTTTAGATTTTTCAAATCCTCCATGAGCTTTTTATAACGAGATTTAATCTCTGTTTCTGTGGATGAAGATGGGATTTGAAGAACATGAGACCAGATTTCTTCACTGTATTGTATTGGTTTATACTTTTTAGAATAGTAGAGAATCTCGCAAACAGTTATCATTTGTTTGGCATAACTGATCGAGGGAAAAAGCTTGATGGCTTCTTCTATTTTCGTTTTTGCAGAAATAAATTCTTCCTTTCTTACCATGCATTTAGCGTCTTCAATTCTTATATTTGCTTTCCTCCTTTTAGAATCAGAATCCATACCTCTATATCTTCTGTTTCCTTACTCTTTGAGCAGATACCGGTTGTGTGCAGTCTGCTCTAATATATATTTAATATCTGGGATGCACAAGAACAACAGACTCAGACTATGTCCATGTGCTTTGTATTAATTGTGAATATGAAACACATGTTAGTTTTCTCTAGGATGGCTTCTAGAATGGCCATTATTTTCTTCCTCCCTTATTTCTTCTTCCTCCCATTTTTGACAACTTCCCTTATTTTTTCTTCCTCTCCTTTTTGACAATATGTCTTTTGTAATGTATATAAATAGGTCACCTTGTAAAGAATTAGACACACAATCAATACACAAAATTATGAAGTGAGAACTTTAAGTTTTTGTCATGGTATCAGAGCCTAGTATCCAAAAATCCTAGTATCCAAAATCCCTTCTGTTATCGTTCAATATGTCGCGTGAAGATTATCAACCTATCACCGTAAAGTTTGATGGAACAAACTATAACCATTGGTCCTTCCTTATGAGAAGTTTCCTCAAAGGAAAAGCTATGTGGAAATATATTGATGGTAAAGCCAAGAAGCCCAGTGTTGTCTCTACTGGTGTTGTTATTACGATAAAGAAGTTGATCCTAGCAAAAAGACAAAGGAACTCAAGGAGAAGGCGCGCTCAAGACCGGGAGATAAACAATCACAAGATACTCACATGGATAAGCAATACAAGAATAATCACCTCCATAAGTATGCAACTTACTGGTTTTGAGACTGCCAAAGACGCATGGGAGTTTCTTTCAAAAGGTATACCCAAATCAACTTTGCTCAACGTTACAAACTAGAACAAGATATTCGTTCTATGAAGCAAAATAGATGGATCGATCAATCTCGACTTTCATTCTCGAGATGTCAATTATATGGAATCAGCTAGCACTGATGGAACCCAATTGGATTATAGATATCGAATCGTGGCAGAAATACGAGAAGAGTCGCGACGGTTCAACTCCTAATGGCGTTAAGAGATGATTTTGAAACCGTAAGAGCTTCAATCCTTCATCGATCTCCTCTCCCTACCGTAGAAGCCGCATTGTCTCGAGCTTATTATCGAAGAAACTCGGAAAAGGATCAAGCCAGAGATACTGCTGTGTTTGCCGTTCCTCCGCGTGGAGGTTTTAATAATACTATCACCTCTCGGAGAAACTACCGTGACATGTCACAAGTTCAAAAGGTTACAACTGCAAGAAACCCGGTCACTTGGCCAAGAACCGCACTTACCAACAACACGAGTATGTCACAAACATCAGCATCTCAAATTCCAACTCACCAAGGATCAAACTCACAAATTCAATGCAATTATTGTAAAGAACCCGGTCATACAAGAGGAAACCGTACATCTCCATTTTCAAGAAACATGAGAGAAAGAAGAAGGTTAAATGGAACCGCATACACATCTATGCCTTCCATTCTTGCAGCATCTGTGTTAGAAAGAAGCCCCAATCATCATCATCTACATCAAATAATCTTGTTGATATTCAAGAGATGCTCAAACAAGCCCTTGCAATTGGTAATAATAATTCTACAACAAAGATCTCGCTTTTTTCTGGTTCCCACGATACCTTTTCAAATGGTTGGTTTCTTGACTCGGTGCTTCCAATCATATGACATTCAATTCTAATGTATTTGAAAGCAAGCATCCTATTGTTACACCTAAAATCCAAACTGCGGATGGATCCGAAATAGTTGCTAGTCATATTGGACATGTTAAAGTCTCGGATAAAATACGATATCCGATGTGTTACTTGTTCCAAAGATTAAGATGAATCTTATATCAATTGGGCAACTGTGTAATCGTGGTTTTAACATTTATTTCTTCTCCTTTGGTTGTGTAATACAGATCCCAGACAGAGAAGCTTGTTGGGATAGGCCGTAGAGTTGGCGATTATATCTCCTTGAAACTCTCATCGTTCCTCAACAATCAAAGAATGAACTTACTCATTGCAGTTGCAAACTCCTTCCTTCTACGTGTCCCCGTTTATGTCTTGGCATTCTAAGCTAGGCCATGTCTCCTTTTCGCGTCTTACATATATGATCAATAAAGGACTGTTAGGAACAATTCAAGTTGATAAAGAACCTTATTGCATTTCGTGTAAGTTGGGTAAACAACCTGCGCTTCCTTTTAATAATAGTGTTACACATTCGGTTGAACCTTTTGATCTTATTCATTCAGATGTGTGGGGAAAGTCTCCCATTGCCTCTAAGGGAGGGGCTTTATATTATGTTATCTTCATTGATGATTTTTCTCGTTTTACATGGCTATACCTTTTCAGTTCCAGATCAGAATTTTTGAAAATATACACAGATTTCTCTAGAATGGTCAAAACTCAATTTAGAAAATCCATTAAAACTTTCCGTGCTGATCAAGGAGGTGAATACATATCAACTCCTTTCAAAGAATTTCTCAAAACAGAAGGTACTATTCTTCAGTTATCTTGTACAGAAACTCCAGAACAAAATGGTATAGCAGAAAGAAAACATCGTCACATCATAGAGACAGCTAGAACCCAACTTATTTCAGCATCAGTTCTATCTAATTTTTGGGGTGAGTCAGTCCTTACTGCAGTTTACACAATAAACCGCATTCCATCTATAGTCACAGGAGGAATATCACCTTATGAACGTCTCTATGATAAGAAACCTAATTATTCTGAGCTTCGTGTTTTTGGTTCAACTTGTTTTGTTCTTCTCACAGAAAGAGAACGAAACAAACTCAGTAAAAAGAATGCTATCTGTGTGTTTTTAGGCTATGGTATTGAACAAAAAGGTTATCGTTGTTACGATCCAGAGAGTCGACGCTTACGTGTTTCTCGTCATGTTACATTTTGGGAAAATATACCTTTTTGGTCTCTTCCTAGTAGCAAGTCTTCTACTCTAGAACAGTTTACGTATCTAGATCCTTTTGAGGATGTATCTCTATCTAACTCTCAGCCTACAATTATTCCATCCACCATCACAGAAGTCACTCCTCTTGAAAATTTCGAAACTCCACATGACCACTCTATGGAAAATCCTGACATTGCTTCTCCAGAAGGGGATCTTGTACCTGAAAATGATGTTTTGCCTCCACGAACTCGTCGACCACCAGCCAGGTTTGCAGATTATCATTGTTCTTTGTCATCCATTTTATCTATGAATGAACCAAAATCATACAGGGAAGCATCTTTAAGTCCAGTCTGGCAAACATCTATGGGGGAAGAACTCACAGCACACAAGGACGCTGGTACATGGGATATGGTTGAATTACCACCAGGGAAAACAGTTATTGGAAGTAGATGGGTGTACAAGATCAAAACAAATTCAGAAGGCAAGATAGATCGTTACAAATCTCGTTTGGTTGCTCAAGGATATACCCAAGAATATGGTATAGACTATGAAGAAACATATGCTCCTGTTGCTCGTATGACTACGGTACGTACTCTCCTTGCTGTTGCTGCTTCTCATAATTGGAATATGCATCAAATGGATGTCAAAAATGCCTTCCTTAATGGAGAACTTCGAGAAGAAGTGTATATGAGACCACCACCAGGAATGGTTCATTCTCCAAATCAAGTATGTAAGCTTCGTAAAGCCTTGTATGGACTTAAACAAGCACCACGAGCTTGGTTTGAGAAGTTTTCTAATGCTATCCTTCAGTATGGATTCAATCAAAGTGCTTATGATTCAGCAATGTTTACTAGATCAACTAAGAAGGGTATGGTTATTCTCCTCTTGTATGTTGATGATATGGTTATCACAGGTGATGATCTAGAAGGAATTACTGCTCTTAAACTTCATCTTAGTTCATGTTTTGAAATGAAAGACTTAGGTCTTTTAAGATATTTTCTTGGTATCGAGGTCGATAAGTCATCTGATGGTTATTTCATCTCACAAGTAAAGTACGCCTCCGAAATTCTTCAATGTGCTGGGATAACAGATAGTAAAACTGCAGATACACCTCTTGAACTAAATGTGAAGCTTAATCCCTTCGAAGGAAAAGTTTTATCCAATCCTACATTATATCGTCAGCTTGTGGGAAGTCTAAATTACTTGACTATCACAAGGCCAGACATCATCCATGCAGTTCATGTAGTTAGTCAGTTTATGTCAGCTCCAAGGTCAACACATTATGCTGCAGTACTTCGGATATTACGTTATATCAAAGGCACCTTGTATCAAGGTATAAAGTTCTCATCTACTTCTGATCTTTGTCTTCATGCATATTCAGATTCGGATTGGGCTGGTGACATCACAGATAGACGCTCAACCACAGGATATTGTGTGTTTCTAGGAAAATCTTTGATCTCTTGGCGTAGTAAGAAACAAAGTGTTGTTTCTCGGTCTAGTGCTGAGGCCGAATATCGAGCTCTTGCTCATACAACTTCTGAGATTGTTTGGTTACGATGGCTCCTTGAAGATATGGGAGTTCATTTATCAGACCCTACTCCATTGTGTTGTGACAATAAGGCTGCTATTCACATTGCCCATAATGACGTGTTTCATGAACGTACGAAACATATTGAGATCGATTGTCACTTTGTACGACATCACTTCAAGGAACGGACTATTGTTTTACCTTTTGTTCGCTCGGAATTGCAACTCGCTGATTTATTCACCAAAACACTGACTTCAGCTCGTCTGAGTTTTTTTGGTTTCCAAACTCAACATGCGTGTTGCACCATCTTGAGTTTGAGGGAGGGTATTAATTGTGAATATGAAACACATGTTAGTTTTCTCTAGAATGGCCATTATTTTCTTCCTCCCTTATTTCTTCTTCCTCCCCTTTTTGACAACTTCCCTTATTTTTTCTTCCTCTCCTTTTTGACAATATATCTTTTGTAATGTATATAAATAGGTCACCTTGTAAAGAATTAGACACACAATCAATACACAAAATTATGAAGCGAGAACTTTAAGTTTTTGTCACTTTGAACTGTGCCAAAGGCAACAAATCCAAGAGAATACTAATTATGACGGTCTGACACTCTTTTCTTGTGTATACTTTCAGTACTTGATTCGAATCACAGACAAATCTTTTGCTGATCTTCCAAGGCTCTTTCTCTGCCGACTCAAGTTCCAAGGTAAAGGGTAAAGGTATTAAGAAGATGGGTCCTCAAAAGTGAAAAACTATTGAAAAAAACTCAAAATATTGATCCTAACTCCCTCCTAGGGGAGCTGGTATAAAGATTGTTTTGATATGTCACATGTCATGGCAAACTAGTTTCCTCACTATGAGAAACTGATAAATTTTATTAAAATAAATATTATATTGTGTTTTGTGGACCTTTATGAATAAAAAATTTAGTTATTTATGTTTGGTGGGGTTTTTTAAAAAATTTAGGGATTATAAAATATTATGTGGAACCCTTTTATAATAAAAATTTGTTATAATAACTAAAAAGTATGAGAGAAGAAAAACCTAAAATACTAATAACCAATCGACATTATACCTCTACCGATTTAAACTAGACCTCTCAGTGTAGTCTGGACCGGGCGGTCGAGACTCGACCGCTCGGTAGAAACTTGACCTGGCCTGGCTAAGTGGCAAATTTGTCACTTAGCCTGGTCAGTTTGCCCCCTCCATAGTGGGTGCTTAAATGGCAAATCAATAGATTTACCACACCCATAGGAAGGGGCCTAAGACATATTTTCTTTTTTAAAAAAAAAAGAAAGATTGTACTTAATTTTAATAAAAGCGGCTTTTGTTAAGAACATGTAATTGGGAATATGAAATAGTAATTTTACTGTTCATACCGGCATCACAGGAAAAAAAATATGCCGATATGAACAGTAACAATTAGTTTTCATATCCCCCGATTAATCCTTCTTTGTTAACTTATATATCCGTATACATGTTACGGTTTAATAAAGAAATTTTTTTTTTCGTTGGAAATTATGTTTTTTTGTCTTGTTCATAGTGCAAAGAATTACCGTTTTCAATGCAATAAAACAAACAAATGTTGTTTCTAATGCAAAAAAATATTGTTATAGTAAACCTTAACGTGTATACGGGTATACAAATTAACAAGACACGATAAAATCAAATACATTATACATAATTTATTTCCTCTTGAAAAGGGATAGAGGTAAACAATCTAGGTGGGGTGGAATTTGTCCTTAGGTATCTAATCTTTACTTAGTTGACCAGTCAGACAAGTCACGACCGAAGTGATTTTGCTTGTAGACTTGGTTAAGCCGTGCATGCATTGCAAATGCTCTCTACCAAGACTTAATGTAACATAAACAAGACAGCTAGGAGATAATTTTGAAGTTTCAGACACGTGTTCAGTTAAGCGTCAGTAGAGAACTTTGAAGTACATGCATTGCAAGAACAAGGTTTACCTTAAAATTTGCATGCCAAGACTAAGAACTTGGCAATAGAGAGAGCTGTTTACAGCAGCACCACTAAAACTAAGGTTATTTTTAAGAATGTCTAGGTCCATCGCTGAATCAGTTTCAACCGCGAAAACAACATCATCCGAATCGAGATCCACATAAGCATTGGTCTGAGACTACTAGGGCGGAGATAAATCGGTTGTTCCATGTTATACCTCAGAATCCCCACTACAATCCATTTTTGGAGTACAAACAGGGCGCTCGTGATGGAATTAAAATGGGTCTTGACTTAAGTTTTCGTTCTGTTGCTAGAAAGATAACTATTGGTGTACAAAATTTAGAAGATTACAGATCAGAATTGTCTGAATTCGAAAGTTTTGGCTTCAATGTTACAAAGTTAAGGGAGATAGTAGATGCAAAGGAAATTGCGGCCAGACAATTTGAAACGCTGTATAATGATGAGAAAACTTTGAAGGCGAAAGTAAAAATGGAAAAAGCAGTCGAGTCTCGTGATCTGGAAAGGGAGAAAGAAATTGAAAATTTGAAGAATGAAATCACGAGTATAAAATCACATATCGAGATCAAAAAGGCTAAGCTCAAGGAGGATTCGAGCAAGATAAAGAACCAACGTACATCAGTGGCTAAGGCAGCATGGAATTGATTGATAACCCTTTCTTTCTTTTTTTTGGCTCTTTTTGGTGTTTTGCTTTAGAATCTGGACATCTTTGTTTAGTCTGATCGGAAGGAAAAAAAAAATGAAATGTTTAAGTAGTTTGTTTTAACGCGCGAGTCTTGCCAGTGTCTCTTTTCGTTAACTGCTGCTTCAATACTGCATTGTGCTCCTATAAGTTGCCAAATTCAACTGAAGAAAGGAAAAAAATCCAAAAAGGTGGGTTGTTCAACTGACTCGGCTCACCAGGCTGATTTGATACTGGGGCACATCAACCCGTAATCCTTCCACTGTCAAGAGCGGGAGGTGTTCGTTGCTCTGTGAAACCAGCCTGACGCGGTGCCCTCCGCTATAGTGATCACACAGCCCAGGCTTGCGCCCGGACAATGCAACCAACTCCCAACTTGGAGTGGGCGAGTCAACATAGCGTGTGCACCAGCACCTACCAAGTGAAACCCGATCAGTGTTCAACCATCTTAATGTCCCCACTCGGGTTACAAGCTAGCGCGACCAAGCTCGACATTCATTTCTCAAATCTTGAGATCTAAATATCAAGTATAGTTCTCATTTTTGAGAGATGTGGGACTAAATCCTTCTCCTTTACACATGCTTTAGACAGCAAAGGAAAATATCACTCACTATAATGGGCTATATATATCAGAGTTCAGGAAGCCCACCTTAAACAAAAAAACTGCAACACATCTTTGAACAAAAGAACATCCTTCTGTGGATCCTCTGCAACAGAGCTTGGAGTGAATACCTGGAACTCACTGGATGACACAGTACTGATTCATGGAATAAACAGACATCTTTGGCATCAGCAACATTGAACGGATATATTCCCTGTATATATATTCATGATCTTTACCCAGAAAGCCTCTCAGCTTTGAAATCAACACAATTCTACAAGAAGCAGTAGTCGGTATTAGTACTGAGGATACCATATAGTGAAGATAAAAACGCTTAACTGACTAAAGAGAATGTATATTACCTAATTACAGAGATTATGAAGCTCTATTCTAGGGTTTGGAAACCTTAAAACACAAAAGATTTTTATTGACACACAATTCTCGGTCCTTCGATATATATACAACAGCTTTAGCTCGTAAGACCCAATGTTCCTGTCGCCGAAATGGTAGGAACTCAACATATATCCTGGTTTAATTTCGTGGACTTGTAGGAGTCTGCAATGGCAAGGGCCGCCAGTTATTGCGATCATTCCAAGGCCGTGTCACCTGAGAGGAATGACACCTCATTAGAGTGTATGCGACACGTATCCAAAATTATTGCCATGTGTACAAAGATAATTCACGGCGTTATAGTAAAACATAAGATTTTTTTTTAGTCTAAAACAAGATTATCAGATTTTGAATTAGCATAGAGAGGAGTTTGTAATCTAAAAACGAGAAGATCCTAATTGTGTACCCACTCTTACGGGCCAAACTACCAGTCCTGGAAAATTGGGTATCAAAGACCGGACCAACTTTTTTATTGATGCAGTGTGCCAAAAATACCAATCAATACAGATTTTCGTGAACCGAACAAGGAAGCAAAGAGAACAAATTCATTGAACAGATTCTTTAAAGATTTCCAAAATAAACATTAACCTAACAAAAATAAGAATTCTTCGCTGGAACTCATTCTTAATTACCACTTGAAGAAGAAGTTTGCTTGTTTGGTGAATTCTTCTCAGCCTTGCGTTTCTTCTCTGCGGCTGCTGCTGGTACTCCCTTCTGTTTTGGGGAACGATTAGCAGTAAAATCTTTGAGATCCATCCCTTTGAATATTTTGCTTTTTGGGACTAAGTATGCTCTCCCATAATCAACACCGTGTTTTGGAAATTCAACACCATTGTTTTCTCTGGAACACTAAAGAGAGAGAGAGGCTAGAGGGAACGGGTTTCAATTTAGAATGGAGTGGCTGAAATTTGTGTTTTAAACCATAGAATTTCCCCTGTAAATGCACAAGCACATGAGGTTCTCGAGATATACATACGTCGTGGATCAAGATATTTTCACCCCATGGTAAAAAAAAACAACTACTTGGCTGATGAAAATAGGAGACCAAGAATGTTACTATTGCCTTGGCAACGTTGGGGGCTCTACCCATTTCACACAACAAATGACGATAATTTCTTCTTTTGTCAAGGATATCAAGGATTTTAGATTTTCTTTTTCGGATACTGAACAAATTTGGGAGCTATATGTTAATCCAAGCCTATGGACGAAAAAGACCAGCCACTCTAGAAGCTTTAGCAAGTCAAATAATAAGTCTTAGCAAGTCAAGATAATACTAATAGCTGCACAGCTAAATGCAAACCCTGCAGTGTAGTACTGGTCTTTTTCTGCCACACAACAATACCAAGAAATGCAGTTACTAATAATAATGCTGAAAATTATCTAGTGCTTCAGAATATCCTGACAAGAAGATATGAACATTCTAAAGAAAATTTTGCCAAGATTCCTACTAATATAGTCCTAAATTCCTAATCATAGCATCCTCCTACAGACTGGAGGTCCCAATTCTACAATATTGGGTTAAATGAGAGGTCATGGAATACATTCATGCTTCCACATGAAAGAAAGGTTACTGCACCCGCAGTTCCCTTGAAAATTGCAATCACTTAAAATGTATCCTCATAAAGGCCAGCTCCTGAGTTCACTGTACTGCAGTAAACAAACAAGGTCTTCCTGCATACTGCTAGAAACGCCTACTAAGAACATTAGGCACGTAATTAACAGGCAAGAAAAGGCTAGGAGTAAGCATGCATAGTACTGCAAGATTTAAAGTTCAACATCACAACTGACAATAGGTGTTGCAAAAAACTTCCCATGTTCTTCGTGCAACAACATATTAGAGAGTAGAAACTCATAAGAACTATCAGTCAGGTCATCGTGCCGCAAGATACTCTGGTTATTTTTGGATGACATAAGGTGACATTGCCTAAAAGACTGCTTATATAGTGTAGCTGTAGTTGAGGTGCATTTCTTGATTACTCTAGTAAGGAAATGTTACCACTCCTAAAGCTAAATATAGAACAGAAAGAAGCATCCAATGTAATTTAGTTTGTTCTCTAACCAGAAAATGCCTAATTTCAGATGCCATTGCATATTAACAGTCAAGAAACAAGAACCCACAGCTTTGTTTTAGATTTCAATTCATTAATATACTCCGAAATCGTTGACATGTAATGTGAATGGTGTACTTACACTATCAGTTAACTATATGCACATTCAAACATGTTACATAGATTCCCCTATCAAGAGTACTAGTGTAATAATTCTAGAATAACATCATGTGTATTCTATGTGTCTAAATACAGAACATGGCAGCAAATGTGAACAACATATCATATAGATATCATATAGACATAGAATTCAACTACATATACATTCAACCATGTTTGACAAACTAACACATCAACAGCCACAATGCCCATTCTCATACTTCAAACAAAATGATGCACTACACTATCATTTAAACAAGGCAGAATAGACAGGACAGTGAATAAGATACTAGAGAACCAAGTTTTATATATAAACTACTCCAAAAGATGATTACATGTGCTATCATATATGCCAAAAGACGGATGTTGTTCTGGAAACAACATTTAGGGAAACCCAAATCCCTAAATTCATCTCAAAATCCTTTTGTCTTCCATTCAGATAAAACTAAACAAAAGTAAAATTCCTTTTAACAAAATTCATTCTACCAAGACAACACTCGAGCAAATTTGAGCAACATAATCAATCTCCCTTTTTCCTGAATGAGCATCCCTCTGTAAGCCTAGCTTTACCTCCAGTTGGTTGGCACAAGACAGTTTGACAATTTCCACATACAACCACTGTTTGTGAGTGACTGAACACAGTAGTTCTGCAATAAAAAAACCAACAAAAATACAAAGATTCAGACACTCATTTTCTAAATCAACAGCATAAGAAACTGAACATAAAGGTTAAAAGCAGGAACTTACATGTTGAAGCATCCTTGGCACTTAACATCCTATAAGATTCAAAACAAACACACACTTGTATAAGATTCAAATACTTGTATGAAATAGATGATGAAAGTTAGAAATCAATGATGTACATAGTAGATACCATGAAGAAGGAGTTTGGGGATTGAACTAAACGTTTGAGCTTGTGTCTCCTCTTCTCCAACTCAGCTGGTGGATTCAGTAGATCGATATCATTTGAAAGAACCTACATATACAATCAACCATCAGCATCTTCATCATCGAGAATCAAAATCGAAAGAGATTAACAGACACAAAAATCAAATGAAAGCGTAAGGATCTTACCATGATGAAGAAACCCTAGAAATTCAAGAGGAAAGATTTTTTCTTCAGAGCCGCAGATAGAAATGGAGAGAAGAGATTTTAGGGTTTTATTTCGGGGGGCTGAGACTTAAAAGGCGGTTGTAATTGCAAGTGGACTGGGCCTAAAATGAAATATGAAGCCCAATTCCGAAGCGAGAAAAGTGTGGCACACTGGCAGGCACAAGCACAGGCACTATAGTCCGGTGCAGTGACTTGTAAGGCCAATTCCTATGGCATCGTCAAAAAACTCCAATGGGATGCAACGCTAGGCTAGTATAGTACACATACAAAATCAAAACTTAAAAAGATAACTAATCAACGCATGCTAATAGAAATGGTAAACAATGACACAAGGATAACAGATAAAGAACGGTAGTCACAAACTAAGTATATATATTATTATTATAAAGCCAATTCCCTTTGGGCACTGTTCACTACAGTAATTGAAGGTGCAAAAATTGAAAATCCAAGTTTGCCCTCGCTTTTATGATTTACGAATTACCCACAAAAAAAAAATGAGGGTGTCATGGTAATTAGCCTAATTATATACTTTAACTTTCAAAAATCTGAACTTTGCACGTGATGGAGAGAGAATAAAAAAAATCTGAACTTTGTTGTATTCTTTACACATCGGTTTGATGTATAAACGGTTTGCAGTACGCCATGTGGGATCTGCAAACTTTTTCATTAATGCTAGGCCTTCTCCATTAACTTAAGCAAAAGTTTTATTGACACGAAATCTGAATGGAAGTCGTTTTTAAGATCCATACTTTCCCACCTGAAACTCTAAAAGGATGTGGTTGGTTTTGAATTATATTCGATGAAACAAACTGAATTAGAACATGAAGAACCATTGATTGACCAGCTTATGCCTACTGATACCTGTATGAGGATTTGATTGGCACATCCTTGGTGTAGATTTAAATGATATCCCTATGAGGATTTGATTAGCACATCAATCGTGTAGGATTTTAAAATCGAATGATCACAGAGCACCCTCTCATGTGTTACTTCACAATCTTTGCTTGGAATATGAAGGTATCAATCAGATTTTCATGCATCGCTTATAAGATTTATGACTAAAGAAAGTTTATTGAAAATTCCATACACCAAGAACGTAAAAACGACCAAAAAATACCTTGAAAATACATTACCTCCCTCTTAGGTTGATCGCCGACGGAATAGGAATTTAAAGATGCTACCATAATTGGAACACACTTTAGGTTTAACAACCGTTCAGTACCAATAGAATCTAGCATACTGCACTAATTTTCTTCGCAGGTTAAACTGATAAACCCAAATGGAAAAACTGATAGAACTATTCAAGCAATGACAAAGGGAAACTAAAATCGAATGATGGGAAAACATGAACAACTATGGGATTTCTTTATTGGGAGACACAGATGTAGTTTAGTTTTCTGGGTTAACGTATACCAATTGACACTCTGACCGAATTAATAACAATATTGTTGGAGATTCACTTTAATTATAAGTAGGAATACTAAAAAAATTACAGTAAATCGAAATAATTCAACTGCATTCACAGACATCATCGAATGATTGCAATGGGTACAAAAACGGTAAGTGATAATTTGGCGGTATATCAATAGGACCATCACATTCTACAACTTCAGAAACATAAAAACAGTGATGGAAAAAGGTTTCATTGCCAATTCCATTGCAGATAGATCGACCATCAGGTCCATCACACTAACAACTAATGATATAAAATAATATACATGATACAAATTCATAGTATTGCGAAATCGTCACAATAAAGATGTCTTATTCCACATTGAACTCCTAATAAGTATGATCTACAATAATATAACTAATCGAACAAGTGAAGCAAACATTTCGAAGAACCAAATCCCGTGCCGTTACGGCACGGGTCATATCCTAGTAAATACTAAACAATAACTGTACATGGAAAACTGGATGGAAATATTTCCAACTATGATAAACCAAGTAGAAAATTATTTTTATCGCAAACAATAGTACGGGGCTATTAGCATAATCCCCCATTCATGAGTGCACTCCCGTTTGTGAGATGATTTTTTTTCTTCTTTTGACTAAACCGCGGTTAATCCGCATCCTGCCCACATCACCCGTTGATCCGCGGATGTCAAATCCGCGGGTTTTTGAGCCGGACACGTTTTGATTTTCCAAATCTGCAACTTTGACGGATTGAATGCAAGTGATCCCTAAACCGCATCCGTCCGTCCGTTGCACACCCCTACTTTGGCGGGCTTGTATCCATACCTATACGCGTTATAAGTCCAGGTTTTCACTTGAGCCCAAGCGCATACATTTTGGGTCCACTTGCTTCTCAGAGAACAATCTTCAGACAATCCAACAGCTTAAATCTTAGGACCATCAAATAAAAACGAGTCTGTTACACAGTATCACAGATATATCTTCTTCCATCTCACTGTCTAAACCCTTTCTCTGTTCAAAGCTCCCGTTAAGAGCCATGAGTTATCATTCCACACCTGACCCCAGTCTTGGATTTCTCAATTTCCACACAACCCTCTCTTCTCTCCTCTAATCACTTCTCCTTCCATGGAGAAATCTCTAAAATTTGTACCTAATTGCCCACCAAAATCAACATCTTACATCTCCACAAAAAATGGAGGAACTAGAAGATGAATAAATCACAGATTCAAATCTCAATCAAGTAAGTAGCCCCACTCCCTTAATTTCTAGTTTCAGTTGAGGTTTTAATTTAACTCGGATGGTTCAACTCACTGAGACAGACTCGTTTGATTGTGTATTCTTCAGGTCCTACAACTCGTTTGGTTTTGTTAGGGAGGAAAGTGAAGAAGGTAATTGTGATATTGTGCGTGTATGTTTGCATTGTGGTGTGTGATTTTGTTTGGTTTTTGAGGAATTGAATGTGTTGTGGTTTTGAATTGTAGATGGATGATGAGATTGAGCAGAGCCCAACAGATAGCAATGCAGTTGTGGCTAAGCGGGCGTAAGGACTTGAATGAGAAGTTTTTCGGTCATCTTACTCTACTATGGGAGACTTACGATAGCTTGGGTGCCTGTGATGGTAACCAATTTGTTAACATTGTGCACTTAATTTTCATTCCTTAATTGGTACAATGATGTATTCATTCTTCCGTTGAGCTTTTGCAAGTACTTCGAGATCTTCTAAATGGTATAAACGTCGTGGGGAGGTTTCACATGGCACCTTAAGAAACCCATATGTTCTGGTAACTGTTCTGCTAAACCTTGGTTAGTTTTTAATCAGAAATTAGTGCTAGTAAGATGAAGTGAACAAGAGGGATTGTACCGAAAAGAACTCTTGGAATATGCTAGGCTGTAATTTTGCTAACCTGAGCTTATGGGCAAATTTATCTTGTATGTACAGCAATATCCAGGCTTGGAGCTGGATGCCTCACTGCAATCTGTGCTTATGATAACACAGTTGAAACTGCGAAAACGCTAGAAGCTGCTCAGGCTAAATTTCACTAGATGCGGCATGCGAGAAGATACAAAGTTTAAGAAAGGCAAAAGAGCTTGATTCCTCATTGATCTTGTTCATGAATAGTGCTTGAGGTGCAGCAAAAGAACCCCCAACCATGATGATTGAGGTAGACCTAAATGCTATGAAATATTTCTATTTGTCACAATTTATTCCCAAAACTGTAAAGCAAAGAAAATGTTATAACCATGAATACACCTGTTGATATACATGACAGTTTATATTTGAACGGGGTAGGCTCTGGAGACCTATAATTTGGTTACAATCTTGTCGTTTTAGTGTACAAGCATTTCAGTGTTTTGCGTTATCTTACTCTACTATGGAGACTTATGATAACTTGGATGAACGTGATGGTAACCAAATACTTAGCAGTGCCCACTTAAATTTAACTGTTTGAATAGTTTTTACGGATTGTGACACATTCATACTCCAGTTGAGCTTGTGGAAGTACTTAACAATCCTGTAATTGGTATAGAAGTCTTGGAGCATGTACACATGGCGCCTTGAGAAACCCATATGTTCTCGTTGACTGTTCTGCTAAGCATTGGTTCTTAACTAGAAATAAGTTATAGCAAAATGAAGTGAGCCAGAGGGATTGTACTGAAAAGAAATCTTGGATCACCATTTCAGTTGAGGAATAGTGGAAATAATTAACAAGCTTGTACTTGGTACCAAAATGTTGGAGCTTGTAGCATCAACATCCTATGAAACCCAGTATGACTTACTGTTGTTGTGAGCAATATTATGTTAAACTTAGGTTAGCATAGCTGCAAGGGAAATTTGACTATCATGTTCGTAGGTAAGCTTACGAAATTAGGAATCTAGTTTACATTACTTTTTTTCTTTTGTGAAATTCAAATTATGCTAGGCTGTAATTTTGCTAACTCTATGCGAGCTTATGGCAAATTTATCTTGTATGTACAGCAATATCCAGGCTAGGAGCTAGCCTCTTTGCAATCTGTGCTGCTCAAGAGATATTTGGCGATATACTCAATTCTCCATCACTAGATGCGGTACCTGAGAAGATCAGAAGTTCAGGAAAAGAAAAAGAGAACTTGATTCCTCATTGATCTTGTTGATTAATAGTGCTTGGGGAGCAGCAAAAGAATCACCAACCATGAAGAATGAGGTAGATCCAAACACTATATATAAATGAAAATTAATCTTGTTTCATTTTATTCATCATCATTTATTCCAGTTGCTAATACTCTCTAGTCCTCAGTGGTATCATTTCACTGAACCTTGCCACCTCACTCATCATATTCTCAGCATATTGGTAAGATCGAATATGGATATAGGGCCAAGTTTTTTTTCTTCCTTCTGTCATACGTGTATATTTAGTTGTATACTGCCTTACCAACTAAAAAATAATCTTTTCACGGATTTGTAGGTGTGCAACAAGCAAAAGCTATATTGTTGGCAGATATGGCTCACATGGTCTTGTTGTTGCTGGGTCATCTCATCTCCATTTGAGTATGCCTATGTGGTGACCACTTCAGCACATAAATCCCTTCGTCGACCATGTGGGGCAATGGTTTTTTATTGAAAACAAGGCAAAGAGGTTGGTTTTATTCAGAGAAGGCGAATTTTATTATTTTAGTTTATCATTATAGGCCAGCTTTTGGGACCCTAGTTGTTCTTGCTTTCATATCCTTTCAGGTGTTTATGTAATGGAGATTCCACATCTAATATTTCATTCTGTCTTGAAGGTCACGTATGACTATGGAGACAAAATTAATCAAACTGTCTTATCTGGGCTTCAAGGAGGTCCACGCAATCACACAATTGCTGGATTAATTAGCAGTTGCACTGCAACAGGTTTGCATACTGATCTGACTCTTCTTTAGATAATTGGATATTTTTATTCACCATGGCAGCATGTCCTTTGTTTTCCTTTTTTCGTCCTTCTCGTTCTAGTGGATGACCATGCATTTAAGGCGTTTGTATTTTCCATATTTGAATGTTACTTCAAAAGGTGTATTTTATGGGGTACTCTACAGCTTCTACCTTGGTTTGCTGATTAACCCGGTTGACAATTTTGGTTTATAAATTGGAAATATTGGTACTCTTGAGATTCACAGGAGTACAGGACTAGATGTGATATTTAAGTGTTCTGTTGGAGCTGTGTAAGCAAAAGTCATGTAGATTAATTTTGCAAATTACTGTATATGATGCAGGCAACGTACAAGGCTTATCAAGAACAAGTTATCAAATTTTTCTCACAGTTTGCCAAAGTAAGGTTTTACACGGTTATCTTCCTTTAGAATTAAATACTAATAACGTTCTCTCACTTAACATTTGTTTTGTTATGTTATGACTTGTTAACTCTTGAAGACCTTGAACGTGTTGGGAGATAACCTTGTTTCAGGTGGTACTGAGAACCATCTAGTCTTGATCAAGCTGAAAAACAAGGTTAGTAGGAAAAAATGTTCCACTTTAGTTCCCCGAAAATCAGAATGAATATTGCTGTCTAGTACCCTGTTCTGTGGCATACTAAAGAATGAAAGTTTGTACTTCATGGTCATGTCTTGTCATTATGTGGCATGTCCAACAACAGCTCGGTTGAAGTAGATACTCAGGAGTTTCTTTTGTTATGTCTTAAATTCTGCAGGGTATTGATGGCTCAAGAGTTGAGAAAGTAATGGAATTGGTACATATTGCTGCTAACAAGAACACTGTCCCCGGGGATGTGTCTGCCATGGTTCCTGGTGGCATTCGAATGGGTAAACTTTTCCTTTACATTTAGAGTACATGGTTTTGAATAATTACTTATAATTAGGTATAAACTGCTAAAATCTGGCCTAATGAATTCCCTTGTCTTTTTTGTGACTCAGGAACTTCTGCTTTCACATCAAGGGAATTCCTCGAGGAAGATTTCGCTAAAGTGGTAGAGTTCTTTGATGCTGCTGTGAAATTGGCCTTGAAAGCCAAACCTGAACGCAAAAATGGTTCCTAATTTTAGCGGAAAATAGCAGAAAAGGAAAATAGCAGAAAATGGCAGAGTTCTTTAATGCTGCCAGTAATCTATTTGGCGTTCATGTTGCAACAGAAAATAGCAGCAAAGAAGTAAAAAACAAAAACCAATTGGTAAGATTGGTGTTACCCGATTACTGGAGGTAAGCCAAGCGTGGCTGCCAGTGGGGGTAAGCCCCATGGACGCTTGGTTGCCTCATTCATCTGATCCAAGCGTGGCTGCCAGTGGGGGTACGCCCCATGGACGCTTGGTCAAGGAATGGCTCCAACAGTAATCAAGTTTTCCAAGCCTTACCAATTGGCTGGTAGTATGTCCGACAATTTTTCCTTATAAACTAGATAAACGAACCCCGAATTATCGATGTGGGATTATTACTTTGTTAATTTTGTCTGAAAAAGGAAAGGAAAGTAGCTGCAAAGAGAGTTTCGGAGGGTCTAAATTTGGTAAGACCAGTGTTTCACGGGTCGGATACTATCTTTCTGGCCTGTAAGTTAGGACCAAATCCTACCAAACGGTCCAGGCCCAATAAAGACCAACGTAACAAGAATTTGCATCTCGAGTCTCGACGGCTCTGAATACACTTTCCCTGTGAAACAATTAAAACCCTCAAAAGTCATCTCTGTCTACTGCCTAGGTGCCATCTACAAATACACTGACGTCGCCTGATAATTCAGTGAAAATTGATAATGTCGGTTTCAACCTCCCAGCTGCAAAGAGGTTACCAATATTGACACCCTAGGAATGGATCGCGGTGTTACCAAAAACACCGATGGCTGGTATGAATGGCACCCAAATTCCTTGACCAGACTTTCAAGATTGAGCAGTTTGCGCTTCCAACAGCCACACTTTTCATTTTTATGGCGGATACGAAGCTAGTTAAATCTGAGTGAATTGATTTCTTAATTGGCTGATGATTAATTTAACTCAAAATTTTATACCTGTGTTAAATCTAATGAGCTGCAGTATATTATATGCAACCAGGTTATTCTAGTAGTGATGCTAGATATTTTTAAACCAACCGAAAACCATATGGTTAACCGACTGTTCCTAGCCATATGATCGAAATGATATTAGCCACAGGATGTTAGATATTTTACCCTAATATTGTAATATATCACTCCAGTCTTCTCTTCCCTATGTTTCTCAAAACTCTATCTCTCTTATTCCGTTCTTCCTTGAAATGAAAGAACTACCACCATATTTCACTCAATCCTAAAACTCCCACCGTAGCAGGTAGCGGTGTTCCAGTGTCTACTTCTCACTTGAGTCCCCAAGGCCCAAGCCCCTATGTTTTAATATGGGCGAAGGTCACCATTTGAGAGGACAGCCTTAATAAAATCGAACGGCTTAAAATTTAGAACCATCAAATTGAGAGGACAGTCTATTACACAGTATCAGAGATAAATCTGTTCTTCATCCTCAATCTCACCGTCTAGAGTCCAAACCCTCTCTCTGTTCAAAGCTCCCAAAAGAAAGAACCATGAGTTCTTATTATTCCACAGGCTTAGATTTTTCAGTATCCACAAAACCCTCCTCTCTTCTCTTCTCCAAACACTTCTCCTTCCATGGAGAAATCTCTAAAATCAGCACCAAAATCAACCAAAAATGGAGAAATTAGCTGTAGAAGAAGAAGACGTCAAAGCTTCAGAGCTCAATCAAGTAAGTGCCGCCACTCCCTTAATTTCTAGTTTCAGTTGAGGTTTTCGTAACTCGGTCACTCCAACTCACTGAGTCATACTTTTTTTTGACTCGGTTGTGTGTTTTCCAGGTTCTACTATGGCTGCTACTAGTACTGAAATTGAGCAAAGTGAGGTACAAGTAGCTGAAGGGTATACAATTACTCATTTCCATGATAAAATTAATGATGTGTTCTTGAATGAGAAGCCACAAACTAAAGATTGGAGGAAGTTGTTGGTGTTTAGAGAGGAATGTAAACAGTATAGTGACAAGTTTTACAAGCAATGTAAAGCGCGAGCGGATGCGGAGAGTGATAATGGTATGAAACAGAAGTTGGTTCTGTTAGGGAGGAAAGTGAACAAGGTAATTGTGATATTGTATGTGTATGTTTGGTTTTGTGTGATTTTGTTTGGGTTTTGAGGAATTGAATGTGTTGTGGTTTTGAATTGTGTAGATTGATGATGAGATAGAAAGACATAGTGAGCTACTCAAAGAGATAGAGCAAAGCCCAATTGATATCAATGCAGTTGTGGCGAAGCGGCGTAAAGACTCCAAATGAGGTGTTTTTCCGTCATCTTATTTTACTGTCTGAGACTTAAGATAGCTTGGATGAAATGATCAAATGCTTAACTTTGGGCACTAAGTTTTACGCTTGTGTTTATGGAAATGATGCATTTGTACTTTAGTTGAGCTTGTAGGAAAACTTAGCAATCTTGTAATTGACATGTGCACATGGCACCTTAAGAAACCCATATGTCCGCGTTGACTGTTCTGCTAAACGTTGGGTAGTTCTTACTCGGAAATAAGTGATAGTAACATGAAGTGGGCAAGAGGGTTTGTACCGAAAAATAAATCTTGGAACACCTTTCTAATGAAGGAGTTAGGAATCTGGTTTTACATTTTTTTTTCTTATTTTGTGAAATTCCCACTTCAAATTTTGCTAAATCTATGCGAGCTTATGGGAAAATTTATCTTGTATGTACAGCAATTTCTAGGCTTGCAGCTGGATGCCTCACTGCAATCTGTGCTTATGATAACACAGTTGAAACTGCGAAAACGCTAGAAGCTGCTTAAGCTGAATTTCACTAGTTGCGGCATGTGAGAAGATCAAAGGTTTAGGAAAGGAAAAAGAGCTTGATTCCTTATTGGTCTCGTCGATAAATACTACTTGTGGTGCAGCAAAAGAATCGCCAAACCATGAAAATTGAGGTAGACTCAAATGCTATAAATGAAAACCTTGTTTCATTCTATTTATCACCATTTATTCCCAAAACTGTAAATCAAAGGAAATGTTAGAACGGGGTAGAACTAGAAACTGATTCATGATGCATTAAAAGTCCGTTGAAAATCCCCCTCGTAGCTAGATATCATATCTTCAACCTTTGTAGCTTTTACTTGGGAAATACACAAATTTGGACCAACAATGTTAGCAGTGTACAAGTATTTCAGTGTTTCATTGAACCTGGATGCTTTGAAGACCTGTAATTTGGTTACAATCTTGTCATTTTACTATTTTAGTGTACAAGCATTTCAGTGTTTTCCGTCATCTTACTTTACTATCAGAGACTTATGATAACTTGGATGACCGTGATGGTAACCAAATACTTAACAGTGCCCACTTAAATTTTACTGTTTGAATGGTTTTTATGAACAATGACGCATTCATACTCTAGTTGAGCTTGTGGACGTACTTAACGAACTTGTAATTGGTATAAAAGTCTTGGAGCATGTATACATGGCACCTTGAGAAACCCATATGTTCTCGTTGACTGTTCTGCTAAGCATTGGTTAGTTCTTAATCAGAAATAAGTTATAGCAAAATGAAGTGAGCATGAGGGATTGTACCAACAAGAACTCTTGGAACACCATTTCAGTTGGGGATTAATGGACATGATGCATTTTTACTTTAGTTGAGCTTATGGAAGTAATTAACAGCCTTGTACTTGGTAACTATTATGTTAAACCTAGGTTAGTGTAGCTGCAAACAGGGGTTTGACTATCATGTTCAAATTAACCTAGGTTAGTTGAGCTTAGGCTAAGTCCTATGGGCTAGATTGGACTGCTAGATTGGCCAAAAAGTGTTGCAAATCATGAAAAAAGTGTTGGAAAAAAGTTAACACTCAATCTGGCTACTTCTCTCTCCTAGCATTTGCTCGCAGTCGCACTATCGGCGAGATTGAAACGCCGAATAGTGCGGCGCTTAAAAAATGACTCTACGCTGAACGGTTCGGCGTTAATCTGTTGAATCCTATTCACCTCACGTCACGCCCATTACTTTATGCAACCGAGTTGGTCAAATACTTCTCTTCCCCTCACTGTATGTACTTTTTCTACGACGTGTCATCACCTCACGCTGTGTACTTTTTTATTTACGGTTTTTTGTGCGACAAACAGTGGGACGGGAGAAAAGGTGGAAATAAAAATGATTAAAAACATTTATGAGCGCCGCTCGATTCAGCGCCCAGCGCTGTTCTGTTCGGCGACTATCTGCTAGATTAGCAACACCATAGGACTTAGACGGTTGCCCATGCTGACGTGGATGGCCAATTTAGCAGCTAGATATCTAGCCCATAGGACTTAGCCTTATGGAAGCAATAACTAGCAAGTTATGTTGATAGGATTACTTAATGTTTCAGAAAAATTAGTAAGCAAGAAGGTTTATTAATCCCATATAAACTCTCGGAACACCTTGTTAACCAAGGAATCAAGAATCTCTGATTTTACTTTTTTTTTTTTTTTTTTTTTTTTTTTTCCTTTTGTGAAATTCAAATTATATTAGGCTGTAATTTTGCTTACTCTATGCGAGCTTATGGACAAATTTATCTTGTATGTACAGCAATATCCAGGCTTGGAACTAGATGCCTCTCTGCAATCTGTGTGTATGGTAATAACACAGTTGAAAATGCTGGAACACCAGATGCTGCTGAAGCTAAATTTGACGATATACTCAATTCTCCATTACTAGATGTGGCATGTGAGAAGATCAAAAGTTTAGGAAAGGCAAGAGAGAGCTTGATTGCTCGTTGAGATTGTTAATAAATAGTGCTTGGGGAGCAGGAATAGAATCGCCAACCATGAAGAATGAGGTAGATCCAAACACTATAAGTGAAAATTAACCTTGTTTCATTCCATTTCAGGTACTTAGTTTTGAAAGCTGTTGCTCAGCTTGTTCTAATTTTGTTATTGGCCGTAACACAAGTTCACAAGCATAGGAGTACCTATTTCCACAGAAAATAACACTGAACATAGTAATTTCTTTTGGTTGTTCTGTAATTTCCATTACAGTTGGAGAAATGCGCTACACTTTTCAGGCCAAAACTGGTGCAAGTGCTTATTCACGCTTCTATGATTATGCACGCATTCACCAGGTAAACTACATTAATTACAGCCAAGCTCAGTTGAACTCTTTTTTCAGTTTGATTTTTCTTTGCATCTTTGGACTTTTGCAATGTGAAAGCATTGCCAGTTGATTACACTCTCTAGTCCTCAGTGGTATCATTTCACGGAATGTTGCCATCTCACTCATTATATTCTCAACATATTGCTAGGATAGATTATGCATATAGGGCCAAATTTTATTTCATTCTGTCACACCTTTATATTTAGTTTTATACAGGTCTCTGCCTACCAACTGAAAAATAATCTTTCCACATATTTGTAGGTGTGCGGCAAGCAAAAGGCTAATATCAGTGGTCTTGTTGCTGCTGGGT
Organism: Papaver bracteatum; assembly: GCA_023529315.1. NCBI lineage: Eukaryota > Viridiplantae > Streptophyta > Magnoliopsida > Ranunculales > Papaveraceae > Papaver > Papaver bracteatum. The sequence goes on along the minus strand of JAJJWX010002119.1, from coordinate 272,643 downwards.
CATCCCATATCCATTTGAGTACGCCAATGTGGCGACCACTACGACACATAAATGATAAATTCCTTCGTGGACCACGTGAGGCGATGATTTTCTACTGAAAGGGGTTGAAGGAAGTCAACAAGCAAGGCAAAGAGGTCGGTTTTATTCAGAGAATGCGAATTTTAGTGTTTTACTTTATCATTAGGAACCCTAGTTGTACTTGCTTTTAAATCCTTTCAAGTGTTTATGCTTTTACAGCTCGGTAGAAGTAGATATATACTGATGAGTTTCTTCTGTTATGTCTTCCGTTCTGCAGGGTATTGATGGCTCATGAACTGCTAACAAGACCACTGTTCCGGGGGATGTGTCTGCCATGGTTGTTCCTGGTGGCATCTGAATGGGTAAACATTTCCTTTAAATTTAGAGTACATGGTATCGAGTATAATGACTTATAATTAGGTATAAACTGCAAATATTTGGCTTAATGAATTCCCTCATCCATTTTGTGATTCAGGAAACCCTGCTTTCACCATAAAGGGGATTATTATGCGAGGAAAACAAAAAACCAATTGGTGAGATTGGTGTTGCCCGGATTACTGGATAGTTAGGCACCCTGAGCCATCTTGAGGTGGCATTCAGAGTGTGGAGGCCGGTGTGGTTAATCCCATATATGAGTGCCCCAGGGACGAGATGCGTGTTATCAGAGGATGGCCCAGACCTAGGGTTAAGTGTTTCCAAGAGTAACCAAGCTTTCCAAGCCTCACCAATTGGCTGATAGTTAGTCCGATTTTTTTTCCTTATAAACCAGATTTACAACCCTGGAATCACCGATGTGGGATTATTACCTTATATATTGTCTAAGATAGGAAAATAAACCAGGGGCAAAGAGAGTTTCAGGCGATCTAAATTTTTATATATTGTGTCTAAGATAGGAAAATAAACCAGGGGCAAAGAGAGTTTCAGGCGATCTAAATTTGGTAAGACCATTGTTACACGGGCTGGATATTATCTTTCTGGCCTTATTTAATATTAAGACCACCACCAAGCAGGCCAGGCCCAGTAAAGACGAGCAACAAATTTAGCAAACTGCAATTGCAAATCAAGACCGTTTGTTTTCGAGGGCTGTTTTTGTGAGCCAAACCTAGGCAAAAAAAAAATTGTGAGCCGAACCTTGAGTATGCCTGATAAATTTTTTTGGTATGCCTAAAAACATGTCTCTTGTTTTCTGGCTGACTCGAAATTTATATGTGACTCGTATATCTGATAGTGATCGATAATTTTTGCTGTACCTGACTCGTATTGGGCTTAACATCTAAGTCGACTAGAACGCCCCTGGCTGGAATTATTAAGACAATTTTCATTTTTTTTCTTCTTTCAAATTTCTCTTCTTCCTTCGATGGAACAACAAATGGGAGAACTTAAAAGGGAACCCTCGATTTCGTTAATCACTTTCAAAAATTCGAAGTAGCACTGGCGTTATTATACTGGAGGGCAGAGACTCCATTGCGTATGCCGGGGTAGTATATTTGATACTTAGCCACTTTGTCATATCTATAGCCGGTGCAAAATGGGAGAACTTGGCTTACTATGTTGTACATCGACATGTATCTGACTGGTACTCTCGGACTCCGAATTTATATCTGACTGGTACCGAATCAGATATTAGATAATGTTTGTCATGATCTGAGAGGAAGACTAAAATGCCCTGGAATTTTTAAAACAAATTTTTCATTTTTTTCACATTCCAGAACCCTAAATTTCCCTAATCTCTCTCAGCTGATTTCCTTCGTCTCTTTCAAAAATTCGCATCCTCTTCTCTATCTCTTCAATTCATCTGAGTTGGTTTATCTTGAGACAAGAAAGCTTTCCCAGGCCATACTTCGATTACGTTCGTTCTAAACCTAAGATGAGAGCTGCTCGTGGCCTTTCTATTAAAGTTGGTAAGTTGATTTTTAGTGAAGAAAGTTCAGTTTATTAATTGTTTGTAGTTTCTATTGGGTTGATTCAAGTTTGGATTTTTATTAGGTTAATTGCGTTAAAGGGTTTTAATTTTGGGATTAGAGGGAATTGGGTTTGAATTTGATTAAGCTACTGTTCAATTTAACGATAAAAGAATGAGGATGGATGGTAGAGAATTTGTATGATTCCGCGGAGTTTATGTCCGGGGATGATGTCTAACCATCTAGTGTGTCCCTGCATTTGACTGGAGATGTTGGCTAGTGAATAAAATCGAGAAATTCTAGTGAATGTGCAGTTACATTTTGTTGTTTGTGACTGATATTTTGTTGTTTGGGTTCTAGTGGTTTATTAGGTTAATTGCATTGATGGGTTTGGGGTTTAATTTGGAGAGAATTGGGTTTGAATTCGTTTACTTTATCGGAACAAGATGGAATTCAATGTAATTTATTCTGGTTCTGTATAGTGTTTCTTTCTAGATGTGTATAATTACTGTCTTGATTGAATAGTCGACTTAATTTTGCCCATGGCAGATCAGTTGTGCGGAGGATGATGATTGTGGAGTTGTTTATTGTTAAGTTTTAAGAAAGTGACGTGGCAGAGTTTGGTGCGTGTCAAAATGCTACAACGTCGACAGATGAAAAGGATATATGACTTGCTTGTGCCTGTCGACAAACCTGAACTATTATCACAACTCACAAGCTATATCAGTCCTAGCTGAGGTATTGATATTTCGTTTCCTGTGATTTCTGATCTACCAGTCTAAAATGCAGATTGTTGTGAACTTCTACGTTTACTTGTTTATTCGTTTGTGCAGTATAGGTTCGAGTTTCAGCAGAAGATTTGGGAAAAGAAAAGAGGTGCTGTTTTGGAAGAAAATAGAGGAACTCGCAATGCCAATGGTCGGATGCAAGATGCACACTGGAATTTGATGATGGAAGGATCAATGGTACTACTCATCTGCTATATTGTATACTTTTCTTGTTGCTTCTCTAGGATTAGGCTACATCTGCTAATCTATATATTTTCCCATAGTTGACACACATCAATCGAAATGGGTGTGCATGCTGGACAAAAATGCATCTCTACGTGGGATGATGAACACATCCCGGATGAGATTGTCAGCACAAAGACAGATCCAGGGTAAATTTTGTTTTCGTACAGTGTTAGGTTCTAGCTCATTCTAAACTTCTTTGCGTAGGATTATACGGTCTAAGATGTGTATAAGGGTATATTCTGTCCTACTAAAATAAATCAGGTGAGTCAGGTGATTTTAGTCAGATCCAAAAAAACAAAAAAAAAGACAAACAGGATGTTATTGGTTGTACCAAAAAAAGTCTGGCATTCCAATCCCACTAACAACGGGGTGGGGAGATTCTTTTTTTTCTTTTCTTTTTACCTACTAGGCTCGTAGGTAAAGTAGTTGGGTAGTTCCCATGGATATCCAACTTAAAGTTGTGTCAACCAGAATGAGAACTTGATGCGGTTAGCACATGCATGTTCAATCAAGTTCGAGTCAGTAATATGTTCGTGGAAACACAGTATTTTCAACTATCTTGATGTTTGTATTTTTCTCTGCAGACTGACACCAAAACGATATCCGCTGTATCTATGTTTTTGAGACAATGCAATACCGATTGGATGAGAACACAGGTTACGTTGATTATGGTTAGGTACTTAGTTTTGAAAGCTATTGCTCAGCACAAGTTCACAAGCATAGTAGGAGTAACTATTTCCACAGAAAGTAACGCTGAATTTCTTTTATTTGTTCAGTAATTTCCATTACCAGTTGGAGAAAAGCGCTACACTCTTCAGGCCAAAACTGATAGTTGCTGGTGCAAGTGCTTATGCACACATTCACCAGGTAAACTACATTAAGTACAGCCAAGCTCAGTTGACTTTTCTTTGCATCTTTGGACTTTGGCAGTTGATTATACTCTCTAGTGCGCAGTGGTATCATTTCACTGAACGTTGCCATCTCACTCATTATATTCTCAACATATTGCCAGGATAGAATATGCATATAGGGCCATATTTTATTTCCTTCTGTCACACCTGTATATTTAGTTTTATACAGGTCTGCCTACCAACTGAAAAATAATCTTTTCACATATTTGTAGGTGTGCGACAAGCAAAAGGCTATATTGTTGACAGATATGGTTCATATCAGTGGTCTTGTTGCTGCTGGGTCATCCCATCTCCATTTGAGTATGCCGATGTGGTGACCACTACAACACGTAAATGATAAATTCCTCGTGGGGCGATGATATTTTACCGAAAAGGGTTGAAGGAAGTCGACAAACAAGGCAAAGAGGTTGGTTTTATTCATAGAAGGCGAATTTTATTATTTTACTTTATCATTAGGAAGCCTAGTTGTTCTTGCTTTTATATCGATCCTTTCATTCTGTCATGATGAAGGTCATGTATGACTATGTAGACAAAATTAAACAGGTTTGCAGACTGACGGACTCTTCTTTAGATAATTGGATATTTGTATTCATCATCACAGCATGTCCTTTGCTTTCCTTTTTTTATCCTTCTCGTTCTAGTGAATTCTGTATTTTTTTATATTTGAAATGTTACTATTTCTTCGAAGGTAGATGCACACACACACTCATTAGCATCTCCTTAATTCATTATGTTGGTTTATAATGTCAACATTTATTGATGTTGCAACTATTCGTACTCCACAGGTGTAGATTAATTTTTCATATCATGTGATGCAGGCAACTAACCTAGAGTACAAGGCTTATCAACAACAAGTTCTCAAAAATTGCTCACAGTTTACTGAATTAAGGTTTTTACATGGTTTTAGAATTAAAAACTAATGCCATGCTCTCTCTTAACGTTTATTTTCTTATATCATGACATGTTAATTCTTGAAGGCCTTAAATGCCTGGGGATATGACCTTGTTTCCGGTGGTACTGAGAACCATCTTGTCTTGGTCAATATGAAAACCACATGTTTTGTAGGAATAACATTTCATTCCCCTTTAGTTCCTCGAAATTCAGAATGATTATTCCGTGGCATACAATAGAACGAAAGTTTGTACTCTATAGTCATGTCTTGTCATTATGTGGCATGTCCAACAGCTTGGTGGAAGTAGATATACTGATGAGTTTCTTTTGTTATGTCTTAAATTCTGCAGGGTCAAGAGTTGAGAAAGTAATGGAATTGGTCCATATTGCTGCTAACAAGACCACTGTTCCGGGGGATGTGTCTGCCATGGTTCCTGGTGGCATACAAAAGTGCAGTGGAGTACCTAGAAAGACCCGAATGAGATAAACAGAGAGGGGACTTTATGAGGGAGAAAAAACAAAAACCAATTGGTAAGATTGGTGTTACCGGACGTAATTAAGCATAGCATCCAAGCGTGTCTGTCTGCCAGTGGGGGTAAGCCCCATGGACGTTTGGTGCCTTCATCCGATCCAAGCGTGGATGCCATTGGGGGTAAGCCCATAGGACGCTTGGTCAAGGAATGGCTCCGAGAGTAATCAGTTTTCCAAGCCTTACCAATTGGCTGGTAGTTTGTCCGACAATTTTTCCTTATAAACTAGATTAACAAACCTGGAATCACCGATGTGGGATTATTACCTTGTATATTCTGTCTCACAAAGGAAAATATAAACTAGGGGGAAGAGAGTTTCGGACGGTCTAAATTTGGTAAGACTATTGTTTCACGGGCCGGGTATTATCTTTCTGGCCTGTAACCAAACGGTCCATGCCCAATAAAGACGAACCTCAGTAAACCACTTCCACGTAACAAGAATTTGCATCTCGACGGCTGTAAATGGAACCAGGTTGTTCCAGGGATGCTCTAAACATCGCAAATTGCAATGAAACAGTATTACAATATCCAAAAGCAACCAAGAATTTATATTATATCATTAATAATAATCGTGTTTAGTTACTGTAATAAATTAAGAAATTAAACACAAAGAAATTCCAACTATTAGAGCTTCTCCAATGGTCATTGTGTGTGCTTCCTATGTGGCATCACAAATAAGACATCCCCGATATGTTTTTCCTTAAAATTAGGGAGAAAAAAAAATTCATCTCCAATAGTATTGCATGTAACCTCTTCATTTAATTAGTATAATTTTTATTTTCCATAATTAAGATTTTGCTAAAGCTAAAAATGGTTAGTTAATATATTAAAGTCAATTCAATTAATTAAAAGATGACTAGGATGGTAGACAATGTCAAGGGGAATGTCTAAACCTTGACATTCTCCTTGACATTGTCTACCCAAAGTCATATATACATTGGTTTAAGACATCATGGTTGGAGAATGATTTTAGAGAAAATGGATGTGTATCCTAGGTGGATTTTGACATTTATCTCCACACACATGCCATTGGAGAGACTCTTACACACAGAAGCAAACCAGAGTTACCACCACCACCACTGCATACAAAATCCGCACAGGTAAAGTAGAGAGATTTTCACCAAATTCACGGTAGGTAGAGTCTGGAAGTACCCAGAATTGTTCTATTGTTGTTATGAACTCCGCCACCTGCGACAACTTTTCCACCACCACCACCACCTCCTCTTTTAATGGGCGGCGATGACACAGTCTTTAAATCCTCAATATTTGCATAACTCTTCCTGGCCATCATAACACCACCACCTCGTTTATCTGCACCACTTGCTGACTTACTCCCTCCACCACTAAGTCCCAATTTTGAGTAGTCTTTTGATTTCGATGACGGCGGTGGTGTTCTCATCTCAAAAACTGGTTTTCGATTCTCCTTCCTCAAAATAGCAGAGAAGTTTGGTACTGATTGACCCACCAAGGATGACCTTCGATTCACCACCGGTGATGAATTTTTAATTTCTTTAATCATCATTCTTTGTTGCTGCTGTGGCGTTGGTGGTAATGGTGGAGATAGTAATACCTGCTGCTTCTTTGAAGATCCAAATTCAATATCACCATTAGCTTGTGTTTGATCAATCATCCTTTTCCTTATCTTCTTTTCTCGCATCTCAGAATAAGCTTTATATCTTGGCCCTCGTTGCAGATTGACATCAAACGTAAAAGCTTCTTTGAGGCATCCTTCTTCTACTTCTATGAGATTTTCCATTCTGAATTGATTCTAGAGCTTGTTGCATAAAGACTGAGAGAGATAGGGGATGGAAGTGAAAACCTGACATTCTATGAGCTATATCATTTAAAATAGGAAGCTCGACTGAGTTACCGGTAATTGGATTAAAAACATGATGAGTAAAACCAATAGTATCTCCGTGGCGAGATAAAAGAACTAAACCATTGAGCGAATGTCGAATTACTAGTCTGTTGTTTACGAAACCAGTTTATTAAGCCATAATTTGCATACACATTTGAATCGCATCAAACTATCAATAGGTACTCTTGTTAGTATATCATTTATGATAATATCATGAGGAAGAGATAGAGATTTACTGAATTCTTCGGAATCACCATCATTTCCAACTTTCTTCTTCGTCGTCGAAATCATCACTGTATTCTGTGAATCCGGTTGAGTTATTATCTGCTTCTGTCTTTTACTTTCCATTGATTTCATAGAGATTGAGATTGATCGGAAAAATGAAGCAAAAAATAAGAAACCCTACCAAAATCTTTCAAACCCTAGAAATCTACTTCTACACTGCACTCCTAGAAATGAAACGACCTCAACTCACAAACTGCCACAAAGTTTAGAACGTTATTTTGGGCACCCTTCTTTTTTTGAGGGGACCATGATGTTATTTGGGGTAGGGGTGCCCTAATCTAATACTTTCTATATTACCTAAAATACCCTTTTAATTATCTTTTGGTTTTGATTAGTGAAATCATTATTAAAATGATTAAGAAAAAACTGATTAGTGAGATTAGATTAAAACATGAGTTATTAAAAATGAAATTGAATTTTTTAGAGGATAAAGTTAGAGAAGAAGAAGGAGAAAACCATGGATAAAAAACATTATTTCACATTCACTACATTTGGGAATTCTTGTGATGAAAGCTCATCTGATTCTTCATCTCCATTAACTCCTAGAGTATTTGTTAATCTTCACAATGATCCGGATATGAGTAATTTCTTAGATGGTGAATGTATTCTTCCACAAACTCAATCTCAATATGAAAATGATGGATTTTATCAACCACAACCGGAGGAAGATCATTTGGGTATCCAGGTATGCTCCAAACTTAGCTAATGTTGGTCTAGTTGCTCCAAATTTTCAAAACAAATGTACATTTTTTAAGTAGTTCGGTTACGAAAGGTGAAGAACATCTAACCGAACTCATCGGATATGCAGTTCGGTTACATTAGACAAACACGCAGATAACCGAACTATGCATTGATGGAAGTTTGAAGAATTCCAGTGTAATGTTCGGTTGTTTCGCAACCAATATACACTAACCGAACTTAACGTAAATTTATGATTTAACTTAATGTACAAAGTTCGGTTGCTTTGCAACTATTAACCAACCGAACTTTACGTAAAACTAATTAAACTTAGCATACAAAGTTCGGTTTGTTCGCACACTTCCTGTAAAGCCACTATCTAACCGAACTGTACAAAATATAAGAGTACACTAAGTTATGAAGGTTCGGTTATTTCGCACACTTGATCCCAAGAGCATACCTAACCGAACTTAAGAATCCCAAAAAAATGAATAGTTCCAGTGTTGTATTCGGTGACCTATGTAAAATATATTGTAACCGAACTACATATACTTTATATGTTCGGTTATATGGCCTTTTGGTTTGTTCACCGAATTGGTAGTTCGGTTTACGCGCTTAAATTAATAGCTTACCAAACCCGGTTGTGATTGCAATTGATGTTGTTCCATTTCTTGTAGATTGAATGCCAAGATATACCGATGGATGATCAACCTTCTCCAATTGGTATCTTGTACGAAGATACATCCCATCACTATGCCAATGATTTGGTATTTGATCAACCTATTGATGCGAAGAATTGGGCTAGAGAGCATGCCAAGAGAGCCATGTGCGTATTAGTTTTGAATGGAAAAGAAAACAAAACTCGTTTTGAAATGGTTTGCGAGAGAAGTGGAGATCCGGATGCTAGCCACAAGAGGAAGGGGTATGTGTATGAAGGAAAGACGACGAGGAAGAACACAGTGTGCTCAAAGAAAATAAAATGTCCGTTCAAGCTAGTTTTTAGTTACTCAAAACTAAGGAAAGGATGGGTTCTATCGATGGATAAGGTGGTAGGTAATCACAACCACCATCGTCCGGAGCATCTTGAAGGACATGCAATGGCCGCAAGGCTGACTCCTCAAGAAAAGGAGAAAGTAGCTAAATATAGGAGATTGCGTATTTCCCCAGCTGGTATGCTTCGCTTATTAAAGGATGATAACACGGAAAACGTATCATCCCCGACCACCATTTACAATGCAATTGAGTCAATTAAAAAGAATCAATGGAAGGATAGAAAAGTCATGCAACAATTGTTTATGTTGGCTGAAGAGAAAGGATACGCGGTTCAAAATAAGCTAGGTCAGGGTGAAGAAATAACTCATCTCTTCATTGCTCATCCGAAGAGTGTTCAACTGGCTCAATCCTTCCATGAAGTTCTTATAATGGATTGCACTTACAAGACAAACAAATACGATATGCCATTGTTGAACATTGTTGGTCGTACGTCGACGAAGTCACCTTTTACCATTGCATTTTGTTTTCTAAAGGACGAGCAAGAACCAAGTTATAGGTGGGCGCTACAACAATTGAAGGCGATCTACCGAGATGATGATATCCCAGGGGTTATAGTGACGGACAATCAAGTATCATTGATGAATGCAATAGAGAGAGTCTTCTCATTGGCACATAATATGCTTTGTACATTTCATATATGGTGCAATGTGATGAATAGGTGCAAGCCTCAACTTTGTCCACCAAAGAGGATAGCATTCGAAGAGATTAGTAAGCTACCGGAAGATGAACAAGCTGATGCAAAAGAGGCATTCGATGAACAATACACCATAAATCATGCTAAATGGGTAGCTTTCTCCGGGGAATGGGAGGCTTTGACTTGGTCTCTCACCGAAGAAGAGTACAATCTAAATCTTGCCGAATTTATTGAGCATTGGCGTAGCCCCGAATATCCTGATGATATTGTAACGTATGTGGTCAAGCAATGGTTGGAACCGCACAAAGAGCGGTTTGTTTATGCTTTTACCAACCACCATAAACACTTTTGGAATCAAGCGACAAGTTTGGTAGAATCGGCTCACCACCATTTGAAGAAAAATCTCTTTGGATGTATTGATAATTTTGTGGTTGTGTTTAACGCTATGGAGGTTTACTTTAACCGCGAGATTGATAGAATTAAAGAGAAGTTTCAAAAAAGTCGCATCATGAAGTACAAAAAGATTGTAGACAAAGGTGGTAACATCGTGAAAATGGAGGACCTTCGGTTTTTCAAGGGACTCCACTATAATGTTTCGCATGCTTGCATTAAGAGGTTATTGGTTGAGGTGAATTTGATCCGCATATGGGGAACCAAGCCGGAAGAGAGGTGTGTTTGCAACATGATGAAGTCTATTGGGCTCCCTTGTCGCCACATGAGCGATATAGATCCACATTGGCAACACTTAAGTTTTGTTCCTCCTCCCAAGGGCGATGTCGGAGATGAGTTTGGTGATAATGAAATGGGAAGAGTCGTTATCGAGAGGTACCGGAACATGAACAATCTTGAAAGGAAAATATTTTGGGATGACATGCGGCCAATTGTTTATCCGCAGACTTCAGAAAATGTGCAAGAACCGAATAAAGGCAAGGCCAAAGGTAGGCCACCAACCAAAGAAACCAAAAAACAAGTCAGACAATATGCAAAGGTTTTGGGCAAGAGGAAGAGTGAAATGACCCCTTTTACTAGAGATCCTTCGCAACATGAGCATACCGCGGCTAAGTACCAAGAAGATTGTAAGATAAGGGCTAGGAATATTGTTGAAAAGGGCGAGACAAGTGAACGGGATATGAAGAAAAAAGGACCTATGTTACACTCTCAACCTAGTCCAATTGATATGACTGCCCCTCCTGTTGAGAAAAGGTTCCTGGAAGAGCTACCTCCTTACATTAGAGATTACGTCATAACCACCAATGACGTCCCTGCGGATGGTAATTGCGGTTTACACGTTGTCGTACAACAACTAGGGCCTTTCACTCAAGGTGCCAAGATATATAATGATAATCATGTCACTTATGTCCGTCAAAGGTTGTTGATGAAGCTAAGGGAGAAACCGGAATTTTACAAGACAATGTTGTCCGATGGGGATGATAGTCTCAATGTGCAGTTTGTTAGATATCAAAGCCGTCTCCACGGGGGCAATCCAATCACAAGGGATCATTGGATGAGCATGCCGATATGTGGGCACTTAATAGCCGAAGCATTCAATTGCGTGGTTCACTTGTTCTCAAAATGTGGTAGTTTCACATACACTCCGAAAAAAACCATATGTGTCGAGCAACTAAAACGTAGGAGAGTGGTGATTGCGTTGATTAACTACAACCATTTTATAGGCCTCCGGTTAGAAGACAATTGTCCATTTCCTCCGATATGACCATACTCTTATTGGAATGAATTTAACCCCGACACAATGTTGGGTTGGTGCGTTATGTATGAACATAACATGGATATGTGGAAAGCTTTGAAGGATTCAGAAGCGATTATACACCAAGGTTGTATTTCCCTTGCGGATGATTAATTGTACCTTTAGTTAGATGGTGTTTTTTGATTGTAAGTATGCTTTGAAAATCAACATAACAATGAAAGATTGTGTTTTTTGGTATTTGGTTTTTATTAGGAGTCATTTGGCATAAAGATTGTAGGTCCACTTTGGTTTGCAATTCAAAATATATAAGTTCGGTTAACAAATTACATTAAATGACATTACCGAACTATTACATTACAACATTAGTTCGGTTTGGAAATGAAATTACATGACATTGCCGAAATTAAATTACAAAAGACTTAATATCCAAAACGCATTATGAAAAAGTCTCTAAGGATGCGGAAATGATCTTCATATTTGAAATCCTTTACTTTCCATCGTCGCCATTCATTCTTTGACATTAAAACGATTTCCTCGTATGTTTCACCCCTCAGTCGATTCCTCGCAACTATCCGATACAAAATCAAAAAATCCTCAACTCTTTTTTGAATTTTTTCAAATCGAATGAACAAAGATAGCTCTTCAAGGTTATGAGGGTTACCTGTGTCATCGCAAAATTTCTCATGTATTTTCCCCCAATAACTATTACTAATCCGACCATGCCTTGACTGTTCTTCACCCCTCTTTGGATACCACAAGATTTAAGTTTCTACAAATAGAAAGATCTTCTTCTAAAGTAAATTTATGACTACCAAATGCCATTTTTATGAAATGGTATACAAAAAAATGAAGCATCAGACCCATATATATAGCATTGGGGTGTATAACGGACTAAAAAATTGCCGTTACATTTGTCAGATCAAGTACAAGTTTTGGTCAACAATTATGTTCGGTTAGTTCTGTTATTATATCTAACCGAACTGAACACTAACAAAGGTTTTATTTTCGAACCTATGAGTTCGGTTTGTAATAAAATTTTCGCAGGTAACCGAACATAAGGTTTTATTTTCGAACCTATGCGTTCGGTTTGTCATAAAAGTTTCGCAGGTAACCGAACATAAGGTTTTATTTTCGAACAACTAAGTTCGATAACCTGCAGTTTTTACCCAGTAACCGAACATCACTCTATAACTTTTAATATTTTTTGTAGTGATCAGTTCGGTTGAATTTTGTAATTGCGATCAAACCGAACATCACTCTGTAACTTTTTTTTTTTTTTGGTAGTGTTCAGTTCGGTTGAATTTGTAATTGCGATCCAACCGAACATCACTCTGTAATACGTTTTTTTTTTTGGTAGTGTTCAGTTCGGTTAAATTTTGTAATTGCGATCAAACCGAACATCACTCTGTAACTTTTTTTTTTTTTGGTAGTGTTCAGTTCGGTTGGATTTGTAATTACGATCCAACCGAACATCACTCTATAATACGTTTTTTTTTTGGTAGTGTTCAGTTCGGTTGAATTTTGTAATTGCGATCAAACCGAACGTTTATATCTTACTTAGACACAAATTAGAAACAAAAACATGAAATTCGTTTACTAAAACAAAAAAATAAGAAAACAAACTACCAAATCCACAATAAAGAGGTATTCCAAACATAAGAGAACAAAGTACCAAATCCGAATAAAAGTAAAATCAGCCAAATTACTAATTCTTGCAATCACTCATTCACGACGACCACTACGTGAGACTTTTCTACCCTTGCGTTTAGGAGCTTTAGCTGGTCCTTCGTCACTAGGAGTGTCATCTCCACTGCTTTGTTGTTCAACCATTCGACTTGAACCTTCCCCTTCTCGTCGACCCCTCTTCATCGGCATGCTCCGGCTTTGATCAGAAGTGTTGGGTGAAAAAACATTTGTCCATTGGTTGTAGAGTTCCGTTTGTTCAGCAGTGTTCATCGGCTCTCCACTACAGATTTTTTACATCATTTTCTTCAACAATTTAGAACTTGACTTCACCTTTTTTCAATGAAAATCATAAACAAGTATAAATTTCCTATATTTGCATGTTTAATAAGTTTATAAAAAGAAAAAATAAGAGTAAATACCTTACCACTGAATTCCATAAGATCAATGCCTCATCACCACAGGTTGGTGTATGCTTCATAATTTTCTGGGTCTCTTTCTCCACTGCCTTCGATTTTGCTTTCTCAGCACGGGCTTGTTGTTGTGTGTTTATTACACGAGGATGAGAAAAATTTTCATACCATTCCATATACCCTTCTTCAGCAAAGATTTGGCTCACCATAACAATCTTATAACTCTTCAACTGGAATATAATAATCCTCACAGTTGTTCCATTGGTCCACTGATGGAGCAGGATTGTACTTTGGAACAAAATTCTTTTCGGTGTTCTTAGTTCCCCGCTTCATCACCTTGAATTTGAATTTATCCTCTGCTGGGACACTTTGGACACAACATAATTGTCTCATTACTCTTCGAGTATTGTACATTGTACAACCGCCAGGATAAAACAACGGGCCATTATAAGCCGAAATAGGTGAGAAATCAACATGCTCAACATCTTCCTCTTCGTCATCTGATTGAAGCTTGTATGGATGGAAAACCACATCTGCAAGCGTTGCATTATCCAATTTCTCTCTCAACCTCAACAACCTATTTTTCTTACCCTTCATTTGCGAGTCCAAAAATTCATATTTACCAGATGTAGGTTGCCCCTAAGGCCAAGGAGTGTGAGCATAAGACAATTTCAGTTTTGGGAAGTGGTCGTACACCCAAACCTATGAGAAGAAACCACACATATGATTATAGTAAATATGTATTCATTAGTAAAAATATACATTCATTCACTTAGCAAACATATCTTGGAAAACACAAAGGATAAATTAACGGAGTGCCTGAACAAGGGTGTATAAGCCTCCAAAATATAAACACTTAAGCCTCGAATCTTTTCTGAGCTCCGCTTGGACGAACGATAGAACAACAATTCGCCAAGAATAGTTGTTCACCTCATTAAGGGGGTCCAATAGCTGGAGGTAATGGACATTTACCGAATGACCTGAAGTGTCGGGGAAGAAAATGGTTCCTAGTTGATATAACAAATAAGCAGTCACATGGTGTTTAATCTTCTCTTCTGTCATGACCAACTTTCCCTTGGCAACCAAATCTTTCGTCCCTCCAAACTCTTTTAACAAGACTTTCAACTTGATCTTTTTCAACTTCTTCTTGTAAGACCGGTCTGGGTTTAACTCATTATACTCATCACCTTCATCAGGCTCTTTTGCAGCTCGTCTAAACTCACAATGTGCCTTCTTAGCGCTCCAGCCTAGACACCTCTCCACCAACTGTTCAAGAAGCTCATAACTCATGGAGGGATCGTACCCATCTCGAACACTTGTTCCAGTAATTGGTAGTCCTGTGATTCGAAAACAATCATCCGGAGTGATTGCCATATCACCAAACGGTAGATGAAAGATTTCGGTCTCAGAATAAACCCTCTCGGCAAATGCGGAAACAGTGACAGCATCAAATTTTTGGTGCGCATGTTGTATCGCGTACCATAGCACACAATCAAATACGGCCAACCTGACCTCATCACACTCATTCCCTATATCCCATTTCTTGTTCTTTTGACGTTTCAAAACACGAACAACATTATTATGATCTTACAAATACAACATCATATCTTATTTACTAATATATACCGAAAAATATATGACAAAGAAATATTCATGTATAAGATTCAATACCTTTGTAGCATAAGTCTTGGCAGCCCATGAGTTTTAATAGCCAATCAATACCTCCCCTACATCTCTTGGAGTACCATAAGTTGGGTTCTTTGGGGCCAAACACAAAGTATCATCAGGAATGTATGCATATCTAGCACAAGGCTTTTTCGGGGTCTTTTTTGGTTTTTTAACTATTTCTACTTGTTCTTCATCCTCTTCCTCCTCTGATTCATCATCTTCATTATCTCCATCTTCTTCACTGTCATCATTGTCATCTCCTTGTTCATCTTCATTTCCTCCTTCTTCGGATGATTCCTCTTCTCCACCTTGATTATGTTCTTGATTACCCATTTCTTCCACAATCTCTTGATTAATTTGCTGTATAACGTTGTCAACATTATCTCTATTGACATCATCTTGGATGACAACACCCGGTGTTAAACCACCTCCATGCTTCACATATTTGGTTCCACGCTTATTAAAACCTAAGTGTTTTTGGCCTCGAGGAGTGGGAGTTCTATGTTCTTCCAGTGAAGGTTGGTTTGATTTTGGTGCTCTGCCCCTAACCAAGAAAACAAAACATATTAGCTTCACCCAAAAATGATTTTCATACTCATAATTCTGTTAAGGGCTAGAGTTCGGTTTGCAATTAGCACTGACTATTTCTTGCGAAAAAACCGAACTCGACATGAATGACATTAGCACTGAGTTCGGTTAGTAGTTGTCTAAACAAAAAATTGCGATTTCACCGAACTCGACATGAATGACATTAGCACTGAGTTCGGTTGGTACAACTATTTTGCTAAACAACCAAACTCAAA
This sequence comes from Papaver bracteatum, assembly GCA_023529315.1. Classification (NCBI taxonomy): domain Eukaryota; kingdom Viridiplantae; phylum Streptophyta; class Magnoliopsida; order Ranunculales; family Papaveraceae; genus Papaver; species Papaver bracteatum. The sequence continues at coordinate 256,599 of JAJJWX010002119.1, read as the reverse complement.
ATTCTATGAAATTAGGGAAGAGTTCGGTTTATAAGTTTTCTTGCGAACAAACCGAACTCAACATATATGCAATTAGCAAGGAGTTCGGTTCGTAGTTCGATAAACAAAATATTGCGAATCAACCGAACATACTACATAATGTTCAGTTAAATGATAGTTCAACATAGTGGGAAAATAATAGCAGTTCGGTTACATAGGTTTTTTTTGTTTTCTTTGTAATGTTTTGAGTTCGGTTGAGAAATTGTTTTAAAATATTGTGCGAACTAACCGAATTGTTTTGACAAAGTTCGGTTAACTGAGAACTCAAAGTAGTGAGTAAATTAGTTGAGTTCGGTTGGAAAGTGAAATTATTTTTATTTTGGTAAAATGGGAAGTGTTCGGTTAGAAGATGGCTTTTTGAAAAATTAGCGAAATAACCGAACTGAATAGTTCGGTTACATATTTTTCAATCATAATCAACCGAACAGTTCTTCGTGTTCTTCCTTTCAGGAAGTTCGGTTATCAAACCAGGGTTTTTGGGTTCCGACTACTAACCGAACCTAGCACTGTTACTTACATTCAAACCCTATTTTGATGATTTCTATTCAATTAAACGAACCAAAATCAAATTAAAACTAATGGGTTTGGTTAAAATTACCTGCGGATCTTTCCCATGCCCACTTCGGGTTGAATCTCCAATTCGTCTTCCGTTTCCACTACTTTGTCAATCTCCAATGAACTTTTCTGATTTGCTAGATGTCCTAATGGGGGACCTTTTCCTGTTACTCGTTTAGTTTGCTTTCGAAGCACCATTCTTATACTCGATTGATTAATCGACGATGAAAATTTTATGAATCGACGATTAATCGATGAAAACGATGTTGAGAAGAAGAAGAAGAAGAAGAAGAAGAAGAAGAAGAAGAAGAGAAGACCCCAAGAAGAAGAAGGAGGTAGGGTCTGATTTTTTATTTTTTTGTTAATAGGTTATATATTAGGTTAATCTAAATTTTTTATATATTAGGTTAATCTAAAACCGTTTAATTGATAATCTTAATTAGGGTTTTGGGGAAAATTAGTAAAGTCCACGTTTTAAGACACCCCTTACAAATGTAGGGTAGTGTGCGTTTAATTGATAATCTTAATTAGGGTTTGGGGGAAAATTAGTAAAGTCCACGTTTTAAGACACCCCTTACAAATGTAGGGTAGTGTGCCTTTAAAAAAACAGGGTCCCCTCAAAAAAAAATAAAGGTCCCCCAAATAACGTTCAAAGTTTATAACGAAAAATTCAATTTTAAAGTGATCGTAATTGCCAGAGTTCTGGGCCCAAAAAGAAACCATAAGCCCAGTACTGACTAAAAATTGTAATCCAGCGCAGCGCAAGTCCATTTGTGTTGCAGCCCCAACAATAGTAGTGGGCAGTGGGCACTCTCGTCATTCTAATTATTCCAGTATATAACCCAATTCACATTAGGGATTTCATCTTACCTGTGCAACAAAGCTTTAGCCATTCCGCTATTTCTCTTCTGGTTTCTTCTCTAGGGTTTCTGGATACGAGATTTGGGTATTTAGATACAAATCATGTGTTTATCTGCATAGTCCGTCTTTCTCAATCAATTGTTTAAACCCTAGTTTGATTTTGTTACTGAGTTGTTTGTATTTTGAGTTTTATTTGTTTATGCTAAGTTGATATTTTAGATCTATGGGTTTTATGCGAATTTTGTCACACTTTTTTTTGCCCAATGATGGAAAAATCAATTTGTTGAACAGTTGCATTGAGCTTTCATGATGAGCCTTGAATCCTTCTACCAACCAGCATCTCTTCTCTCTGTCTCTCCATCCCAGTTATCTCTCCCTCTTCTCCTCATTCTATCCCTGTCTCTTTCTTCTCCCTCCCTCTCTGGTTGGTGATGATAGACTTGTTATGAAATCTCTTTGATAATACTGTGAATGATCTATTATAGCTATGAGATCTGAGGGCATCAACTTTTGGAACTGTTCTCTTGCATTATATGAAATCAGATCCTCAATTAATTCGTATCTTTTTCATATCTTCAAAGATAAATCTCTTCCGCCATTCAGCTGTTTTCTACTCATTCATTTTGTTTACATCAGCAGGGTTTTTTTTATATTTGATCCTAAGGGTTTAGTATACAAATCTGTGAATGAAGAGACTTGAATTGAATAATCTATTGTTTCTCTGCTTGATTTCTTTACGGACTACACTAGGGTTTTGAATTGTTGTAGCCGGTGAAGAAAATTATGCATGGTAACCTAACATGATTTTAGATAATTTTCTGCGAATACTGAGAGGATCTGAATTATTATAGCTTTGAAACCTGAGGGCATCAGTTTCTAAAGTAGTTCATAATTGATTCATTATCTGCAAGGTTGGAGATAAATTGTTGCAAGTGAGGACAGAATAGACAGGGACTCGGACTCTATGGAGAATGTTTGATTTGTCTTTGGGAAATTCTCTGATGCACTAATACTTCTACTTAAATTCACTGCTTTAATTTCAAAACAATAATTGGCTGTTTAATATGCTAGATTTGAATGCTTAAATTGTTCTTGTTTGTTACTTTCCTAATTTGGCTGATTTATGCATAACGATTAACTGCCAGTTACATTATGTTGTCTACTTGAGGTGCTGTTTACCTTAGTTTTATTTTTCTTTTTGGTTCGAGAAAGAGGCAATGCACTAGTTCTTATTTAAGATATGTCAAATGCACATAGAATTTATATGGCGATATCAAAATTGACACACATTTGTTCATTCTTTTTAGAGTTTTGACTTTGTGTTATGTGTGTACTTGCTCATGCTCTACTTGATAGGGAAGAAACACAACTTGGCTTACATTTCGTCTACCTTATAGCACCCTTGCAGTAAAGCTTTTATAAGTGACCGGATTGTCCACTCTTTCTCATGCTAGAGGAGAACCAGGAACTAGTTGTTGGGTGTTGGGAATGTTTATTATGTGAAGTGTTTCAAGTTAGGTCTCTTAGTATCCCTCGAAGGCTGCTGCCTCTTGAGGTGTATTTAAGCCTTCTAAGGGTTTGATTTTTTGGTCAATATATGTACCCTAATTTCAAGGGTATACTTATGAACAAAGAAGGGAACTATCCTCAGAAGGTTAAAATACGCTTTAAGGTCCATCGCCAAAAGAATTAGTTGCATGTGGCCTATAGCGGCTGCCACTAGTTCAATTGGTTTTGAGTTTAGTAGTATCCGTTGTTTAAATCTAATGATTTTTTATTTTTTCTCTTAGCTTAGGCAATTAAACAAGGAGAACTAAGAGATGAAGTTGTTGGGTGTTGGGGAAGGTTTATTATGTGAAGTGAAGTATTCACATAAGGTCTGTTAATATCCCTCATTATGTGAAGTGAAGTATTCACATAAGGTCTGTTAATATCCCTCGAAAGGCTGCTGCCTCTTGAGGTGTATTTAAGCCTTCTAAGGTTTGATTTTTTGGTCAATATATGTACCCTAATTTCAAGGGTATATTAATGAACAAAGAAGGGAACTATCCTCAGAAGGTCAAAATACGCTTTAAGGGCCAGCGCCAAAAGAATTAGTTGCATGTGGCCTATGGCGGCTCTGCCACTAGTTCAATTGGTTTTGAGTTTAGTAGTATCAGTTGTTTAAATCTAATGATTTTTTAATTTTTCTCTTAGCTTAGGCAATTAAACAAGGAGAACTAAGAGATGAAGTTGTTGGGTGTCGGGAAGGTTTATTATGTGAAGTGAAGTATTCACATAAGGTCTGTTAATATCCCTCATTATGTGAAGTGAAGTATTCACATAAGGTTGGTTAATATCCCTCGAAAGGCTGCTGCCTCTTGAGGTGTATTTAAGCCTTCTAAGGTTTGATTTTTTTGTCAATATAGGTACCTTAATTTCAAGGGTATACTTATGAACAAAGAAGTGAACTATCCTCAGAAGGTCAAAATACGCTTTGAGGGCCAGGGCCCAAAGAATTAGTTAATATCCCTCATTATGTGAAGTGAAGTATTCACATAAGGTCGGTTAATATCCCTCGAAAGGCTGCTGCCTCTTGAGGTGTATTTAAGCCTTCTAAGGTTTGATTTTTTTGTCAATATAGGTACCCTAATTTCAAGGGTATACTTATGAACAAAGAAGGGAACTATCCTCAGAAAGTCAAAATACGCTTTGAGGGCCAGCGCCAAAAGAATTAGTTGCATGTGGTCTACTCCGGCTCTGCCACTAGTTCAATTGGTTTTGAGTTTAGTAGTATCAGTTGTTTAAATCTAATGATTTTTTAATTTTTCTCTTAGGTTTAGGCAATTAAACAAGGAGAACTAGGAGATGAAGTTGTTGGGTGTCGGGGAAGGTTTATTATGTGAAGTGATACAAATCTGCAATGTGGTTATCACTTTATCTAAATAGTCGCGTCTTTCTCAAAATATTGTTAAACCCTAGCTTTAGTCGGCCTGTCATCTTGTATTATGTGAAACCCTAGCTTTAGGCCTGTCATCTTGTATAATAAGATATAGTCACATTTGGTTCAATTTGTTTTCTTCACTTGGATTTCTATACGATCACTTTATCTAAATATTCGCGGCTTCTCTCAAAAATTTGTTAAACCCTAGCTTGATATTGTTGCTTAGTTGCTTTTTTATGCTAGAATTTTTGTTTGTTTCATAGAAATTGGTAATTCAGATCTATGAATTTTGTGTGAAATGCTTGGATCCATATATATATTTTTGCCCAATGATGGAAAACTCAATTTGTTGAACAGTTGCATTGAGCTTTCATGATGAGCCTTGAATCCCTACCAACCAGCATAGACAGGGACTCACTCAATGGAAAATGTTTGATTTGTTTCTTGGGATGCACTAATACAACAACTTTAATTTACGGCTTCAATTTTCAAATCAATGATGTGTGTTTAGCATTTAGGGTTTGAATGTGTACAGTATCCTTGTTTGATTTTTATATAAATTGGACAATTTATGCATTACTTAGTTCTTAGTTCTTTAGTTGCAGCTTTGTGTGAGCTGATAACCCTCACCTTATGATAACTGCCAGTTACGTTCCCAGTTATGTTATGTTGTCTACCTGAGCTTCTGCTTACCTAGTTTTTTATTTGTAACCGGTTTGTATATGCTAAATTGTAATTTGTTTAACATATCTGTCAATGTCAAGATTGGCCTCAAATGTACATAGAATTGATTGGACTGAGGCATTGGTCCATTCCTTGCATGAACTTCCTTATAATATTTTTGTTTGGGCTAAAAATCTTTTGAGATTTTTAGTATATCTAGCATTTGTCCGATACTTGTTTTTCCACTCCATATTTAATTTACTTTTTTGATCAATTAAATTTAGCTTTTGCTAAGCGTTTTCACTCACTATTTGGTGAACTGCATTGTTCAATGATGAAACAAAAATAGAGCAGTGTTATGGTTTTCCCTTGTTTCTTACTGAATTTGCTGCTGAAATTGTTTTGAGTTTATGTCAATACTTGATTTGGTTCTTTGGTATTATTATTTTTCTTTTTCTTTGTTGGTTCTCTCTAGTACGAGAGGTTGGAATTACTAGAAATTAGTAGTTTATGATGAACTTAGAATTAACTTGGTGATTTACCTTTGAATTTTAGTGTTTGAATCTGTTTAAGAAAGTTTTTGGATAATAGTTTTGACTTTTGAGTATTTAAGTTTCTGCCCATGCTGGTTTTGTAGTGTTCAGTAGTTTTTGTATCGAAGTTGCCCACTACGGTGGTGTACTATTATCTTTTACCATCTTGGTTTTTTTGTCAAAGTTGCCCAATACTGGTGACATTTAGGGATGTAAAAACTAAATTCTTTCTTGGTAATTGATCTTATTTCTTTGTAATTTTAGTTTATTTTATTATCTTTTACCCATGTGGTTAAATGTCAAATACATAAAATGGTGTTAAATAATAACAACGGGAAGTTAAGTTAGATCTGCATTGCATCTTTATTGTAGCAAGAAAGTGAAGTTATATGCTCGCTTGTTTCTTCCAATGTCTAAACCTCAGAGAGGCACATTTATATGAATATCAAAGTTATATGATCTTCAAAGGTATCCATCCATATGTTTATGTGATGCTGCGTTAGACTTAGTCTCTAAAAGTTTGGCATGGACTGTTGATATTACTATTAGACTTAGTCTCTAAAAGTTTGGCATGGACTGTTGATATTACTATGTTCGCTATGGAAGTTCAAATTTAGCATAGATCCAACTCCAAGTTGCTGCCTGATCTGTCTTCATAAATACACAAGTCATAGTGGTCGCCATTGATGGACAAGGTAAATCATGGACATGGTGGAATAACTGCCGGTTGCGTTCTCTACCATTATAGCACACAGGAAATCCGGAGGCAAGAATGTGTCCGTGACAAACTTGGCAGTGGAATGACGTTTCATTGTGAATGAAACAATAAATATTTTTTTTGACCAAACATAAATATTTTGTTTGGTTGTTATTTTGTTTTCCACTTATAATCAATCTGCATGATCTCTAAATGATCCAATCAAAACCCACCGATCTGTACCAAATAGTCAATTCACTACCGTTGATTTCATTTCATGACCTTTTTTTTCTTTTCAGATCGACACCAAGCTCCTTTTTATACTATATTATAGATCCATCCTCCTTCCTTGCCTTAACCTTTCCAGTAAGTTCTCATCTTCTCTCTCTAAACAGTGAACACCCCCCTCCATCTCCCCCTTCTTCTTCTGTTGTGTTTTGATTGTCTTTCTTAATGGGTACCGAAGAGCTTTCTGGATCGCTCCCACAATTTCCAGAGGTATGTAATGGCACAAACACCCTCACTCTACTGTTTCAATTTTGATTTTGTTAATTTTTGTTTGTGTTTTTTTGCAGATGATACTTGGAGCAATTTCAGCTTTAAATTCGCCAACAGGTTCAAATAAATCTACTATTTCTAACTACATAAAAGCAAGATATGGAGATCTATTAACTCAACACTTGGAAAAGCTGAAAGAGAGTGGACAGCTTGTTTTTGTGAAGAACAACTATATGCATCCAAACCCAGATGCACCACCTATAAGAGGTAGAGGTCGTCCCTCTAAACTTAAATCTGAAGCAGCAATGGCTCTAGCTGCTGCTAAAGCTTCTGGTCCACCTAGAGGTAGAGGTAGACCTAAGAAATTCAAGGCGGATGAAGGTGATCAGGATGGTGGTGACGGTTATGATGAAGAAGACGATCATGGCGAATCTTCAGATGTTTCAGTGGGAGCTCCTAGACCTCGTTATGATGAAGAAGACGATCATGGCGAATCTTCAGATGTTTCAGTGGGAGTTCCTAGATCTCGTGGTAGAGGCCGTCCACCTAAACCTAAATCTGAAGCAGCAATGGCTCTAGCTGCAGCTAAGGCATCTGTAATTGGTCCTAAAAGAGGCAGGGGACGTCCTCCTAAACCTAAATCTGAAGCAGCAATGGCTTTAGATGCTGCCAAAGCTTCTGTAGTTGGTCCTAAAAGAGGTAGAGGCCGTCCACCTAAACCTAAATCTGAAGCAGCAATGGCTCTAGCCGCTGCTGAAGCATCTGTAATTGGTCCTAAAAGAGGTAGAGGTCGTCCACCTAAACCTAAATCTGAAGCAGCAATGGCTTTAGATGCTGCTAAAGCTTTTGTAGTTGGTCCTAAAAGAGGTAGAGGTCGCCCACCTAAACCTAAATCTGAAGCAGCGATCGCTCCAACTGCTTCTAAAGCTTCTGTGTTTGGTCCTAAGAGAGGTAGAGGTAGACCACCACAGAATAGAGATGAGTCCGGTGGTGCTGCTGTTGAGGAAAGAAAGGTTTCTGAACCTTCTAGACCTAGAGGTAGACCTAAGAAAATCAGGGTTGTTGAAGGTGAATGTGATCATCATGCATCTTCAGGGGTTGTTCCAGTTGGGGTTCCTGGTGGTGCTGGACTTGATATCATTAGTCCTGGACCTTGTGGTAGACCTCCTAAGGTTAAGTTTGCCATTGGTTCTACTGTGGGTTTCTGATCTCAAGAGTAGATTGATGCTGATGTTTAGGATAGTGTCTTTTGGGACTCTGAACTTTTGTAAAAAAATGAATGGACTGTCAGCTATTGGGTGTCCTTCCAGGTTTAGTTCAGGTTTGTGTGTTGCTTGTACATCTAATCTAATGCAGAAGAAGTTGGAGAAGAATGAATTGCTCTACTTTTAGATTTAGTTTGTGTTTATTGAACTAATGCAGAGAGTTGATTTTAGTGGGATCAATCTTAAGATCTAATTTCACCAGTGCTGGTTTTTGAGAGGGTATTTTTCTTTGTTTCATTAATGTTCCTTTGGGATTGTTACTTTTGGTTGCCGGGTTTCTCTAGCATGAGACAGACAGAGAAACAGCTAATAATTAGAAGGGTTTTGAATGTTTGAAACTGTGGATTGATCTTGGCAAGCAAATGGTGCAATTTGAGTTTTCATTGTTACATAGGTTCTGATCATTAAGTTTGTTTAAATGGATGTCTAACATGGAGTGGAGTTGTCATTTTTAGGTGGGTATTTCTTGTTGACGTTGTATTAAATGCTACTAGACTGACTGACAACTCCAATTTGTGTTAATTGGGGTCAAATGGATAATGGAAGTATGAATGAAACCAATCTCTTTTGGAGAGGTCGGTCGTCGTGAGTCATTGAGTCTCATGCTATGAGTAGATAAATGTAACTACTAGTTCATCAAAAAACGGACCAGTGATTCCAGCTGAGCTAATGTGAAGGAGGAATACAAAAAAACTGAAAAGTCCAAGTGATGATCAGAACCTTTTTCCATCCATGGGCATGGGGTGTGTGTTAAGTGTTCTTTTTGCGAGCGAAGATGGGGTATATACTAAAACAGGGACCAAGTACAACAAGAAAACCGAACAAATATCAAATTTTTGTCTTTCATGAAAAAATCGGAGGTGATCATCATTTTAGGGGAGAAATTCGAAAATTGATTACATATTCGTTATGTAGACTCCAAAAAAGATGCATAACACATTCTGCAGACGCATAACGAATTATGTGACCATTTTCTCGAGTGCATAACAAATTATGCATCTATAACAAGTTATGTAGCCATTGTATTAGTGCGTAACTACATAAAAAAGATAATGCATTATGCATCTATTTTCTCGATGCATAAAAGATTATGCAACAATTTTCTCGAATACATAATGCATTATGCATCCATTTTCAAGACTGCATAGCATGTTATGCAAATATTATTGTAGATGCATGAAAAGTTATGCAGTTGATGCGTGTCGTACGCGTCAAAAATAATTCACTTCCTCACTTTACTAATTATGAATATAGTATTCGATAAGAAAGAGTTCGTATCCACAGAGAGGCGATTGTTGTTATGCAATTTTCAGATTCTTAAGTAACCAAATAACCCAAGGTGTGTTTTTGTTTTTTTCTAAGTAATAATACTAAATAAAGCAAAGTAAATAGTTGGAATAATCAATAAGGAGAAGATATTGGTTAAGGGATAGTATCATTCATAAACATGTATTTTTCATCTATGATTAGAATTGGTATTTAATCTCTCAATTATCAAAAGTCCTAGGATATCTTGATCGCAAAAGTATCCCGTTTATTTCCTAATTTTATCACAAACAACATTAAAAGATGCTATTGTGAAATCTACTTAAAAAGCAACCTAAAGTGTAAAAGCACAATTAGATTTAACTCCCTAAGAGCAATAAGTTCTATGAAATAAGACTAATCGATGCAAACAAACGTGTAAAAGCACTAATTCGTTTTAACAAAGGTTATGATTCATATGCGATTAAAAAGATGTATCATTACAAGTATTAACCACAAGATGCTACTAGAAATCAGAGATAACAACTTTTACGTATTGAAAACCCTAATATAGCTTTAGAGATGAAAACAAATCCAATTGATTCCGGACTCAACCAAACTAGCATTCAAATCATATGATAATAAAACAATGAATCATAAACGATAAAATTGAGACAAAACTAATTCATAGAATCAAATAACATGCTTGAAGAAATCAACTTTTATCCCATAACCAATTATTGTATTTAGCTACTCATATTCATGGAGTTCATCATCATAATATTCAAATAAAATAGATGAAACATAAAAGAAAGCAAACCCTAGAAGTAGTTCTCTGCAAAAGCTCCAAGAATAGAATAAAACGTTGTATATTAAATTGTGTAGAAAACTTCCTTTTTATAGCTTTTTCTTCTTCCAAAAATAGGTTTTGTCTTCAAAGTCCATTAGTTGGAAATCCACCAAGCCCACGTGTGAGAGAAACCCATGTAGAAAATCTGTCCCAAAAACGCTCGCCGGAAAACTGGTTTTTTGGCCGGAAATTGGCTGGAATCCGGCGCCGGAAAGTCGTCGTCGGTAACCTGAAAGTTCACCTCCGTCCAAGGAATATTCCGTCTTGATTCCGTTAAAATAAACAGTTGACTTGACGGTCTTCCGTTAGTCACCGATTCAAACTAATGAGTTAGCTCAGGTCAAGACCTAGTCAGATATGAGTCACTCGGTCCAAGCCATTTACAATCTTGCTCATGCCTTATGTCGCTACCAGCTATGATGGATATGCATCAGCTCAACTCCAATTCCACTTCATCACCTGCAAACCCAGTTCTCAGCATCTCAATGAGTTCAGTACCACCGATTGCAGCTTCCTTCAAACCATTAGCCTCAGTTGCCACTTTCTACAGATCCTTGTAACTTCATTGCTTCTTCTGCAACATCAACACAGCATATCCCAGCTCACAAGCCTAACTGCAACTTCTTCTTATTCGTTCCATTCGCTGTAGCTTCCAATTTCAACTTCCACGGTTTCATTATCACCATTAAGAGCACCACCTGAAACACAATCACCTCCAACACTCCATAACCAGCTTGACCTGTTCCTAAGCATACATCTACCAAACTATCTCATCAATTCGTTCAAAGCTTCCACCATAACCACAGTACCTGCTCAACCTCATGGCTTGTTCAACAGACCCACAACTTCAAGTCCTCCTCCAACCAGCTGTGTTCACCTAGCCATTGTCCTGGTTTCAACAGCTGCAACCCTTGACAGCAACAAACAACCTCAGTTCCATTATTTTGTACTTACTCTTGCAACATTTCCTTGCCTCAGATCTTGCACCTGCAATTGCATCATTCCAACATTCATCTAAGCATTCATACTGCAGCTTACCCAGAACCATTTACTCTTCTCAACACAGATATACAACTGCAACACCAATTTCATCTGTAATTAACTTACAGAACCACCAGCTATAATTCCATCTCAATATCACCACAGCAACTCCACCATAAGCAGATCATATTCCTTATTCCACCACTTACATCTCAAGCCACTCACCAAGCTATTAACTACAACAACAAACACCACATACTCAAGCCAACATTCATTCTTTGCTTAGTGCATCAGAGCTGCACCTGTAACACCACAATTCCTTCATTACCACCTCATCTGCTTCTCAATACAACCATCTGTAAGTTCTTGACCTGACTGTACCAGCAACACCCATTTCAGAATCACCACCTCTTCCATTTCCAACATCCCCAAACTTCATTCAGTTACAACTCATCCCAGCAAAACTCAGTTCTTGCATCTTCATTACCAGCACCTTCCACAATTCCAGTGCCTCCACTAACACCATCAATTGAGTTTGGCTACAACCACCCCTGCTCCTGTGACTTCTCTACCTCCATCCACTGAGCAGAAACAACACCAGTTATGCCTACTCAGCTGCATCCATCGATCTGAACTGAACCCATGTCCTATTTCTTCCTTTTGCACCCAACATCATCACCTCAAAGTGGAATCCAAAGAAAACCCATTTCGAGTCTTGCCCTAATTCTTCCATATCTGAGCTTGAAACACACGATTCCTTCTCAGTCAATTTATTCAGATCCCCTTTGTTCAATTCCATCTCCACGAACACCAAAATTCCTTGTTCTTCTGAATATAAGAACATCACCACTACATAACCCCGAGAGTTCCGTGTTCTCATGCCATCTCTTCTGAATTCAACCTTCTCCTATTTATCGATCTGATTAAGTCAACAACAGCCGCTGCTGTATCCCTCTCAATTTATGTGAATGAAAAAAATGATTGAATGATGAATGTGAGAAAAATCGATTTAGGGTAGGGTTGGCTTTGGGTGCTACAACACACCACCCATCTTCTGGATAAAGGCGTCCTCAGTGACATCCCCTTAATCCTCAGCTGACCTGTCTTTAATGCTCTTCCGAATAGGATTGCCTCTTAACCTTGATTGGGTTCCCGAAAGTATTTGCCTAGGAAATGACATCTTTGCCTCTTTATGCTCCGAATGAATGCTTTCTCCGAGTTCCTCCACTAATAGCAACCGTCCCTTATTTCTCATATTCACTTACTCTTCAATGAGAATCATCACTAAAGTTGTCGTGCTTTTCAGACAGAAATTTGCATCACTAAAGCCGACATACTTTTCAGACAGAGATGAAGAAATAAAAGCAAATAATGAGAAATAATCTGCCTCCAACGCTTTTTCTATGTTTCCTCTTCTTTTGATCCAAATGACTCCAAAGTACCTAAATACTCAAAAACAAAACATAAGATACATAATTTACAAGAAAACTAGCAGAGAAAGCATAAACAATAGATAAATAATATGGTGTTTTAGACATCTATCAGCAGTCTTTGTTTTTGTTAGTTTCAACAGTGACAAAAAATTTGTTGCATAACGTGTTAAGCAACCATTTTCTGGAATGCATAACAAGTTATGCAACAAATTTTGTATATGCATAATATGTTATGCATCTATTTTCACGACTGCATAACATGTTATGAAGACATTATCTCTTGCGAACAAAAAAGGCCACAATCGTTTTGGTTCTCTTCGGAATATTCTACTATCACCATGTACATAATCTCCTGGTTCATCTTTTATCAGAAAAAGAACGATTAACTAAGTTGCACTAACGTAAACCATCCAGCTCTGCTCCATCCAGTTTTACTTATTAATTTATCCCCCCTTTGCCATAACGTGATGGACTGAGCTGGTAGTGATGGTTGATGTCATATGTAACCCATAAATATTACTCACAGTTCTCTAGACAAATCCCAATTTAATTCCTTTGGACCTGGAGAACATCTCAAAATTATCTAGCAAGGGGAGGAAAACAGTGTAGATTGTATGAGAATTTTCATAGCAATCAACACCCACATAGTTCCCTCTTCACCGAATCTCTCAAAAACGCAGTAAGCTTGAATCATTTCCCTGAACTGAATCGATCTCCATTCAACCATAATCAGCAACACCACCTAATTTCCATTCTTTCTTAGGTCAACCACCAGTTCCATCTCAGCTTCATCCATTACTTGCAATCATCATCAATAACTCACTTTCATCTCCTACACTCGGCTGCAAATTGAAATCAACATCACCACTAATTCATAGCAACAACCACAACTCCACAAAACAAACCCATTATCTCTTCTAATCAACATTATATTCATCATCTCCATATCCTCGTCAAATTCAAACACTAATCCAAACTTTGCCATGTTCTTACACCTTTCACATACCCACCTGAAGTCAGTTCTTACACCTGAGTTGAATGTGAGTTGTCATCCACCATGAAGATACCTATATAAAGAGAAGAGCAGGAGAGAGAAAGGGGGACACAATTTTAGGAGAGGGAGAGAGATATTTTGCAGAGAGATTTTTAGAGAGAGAATGTATTTTTTCTTTATCATCTTCTTCCCCAAAACCAGATTTAGAACTCCATTAATGGAGATTATCAATGTAAAATCAAATGTAAATTTTAACAATCATAGTGAAGAATCATGGATGTAGATCAAATTGATCGAACCATGTAAAAAATCTTGATGTTCGTTTATAATTTTAACAATTTACTACCATTTCTATATGTAGATCTAGAAATCAATATCAAGATATGAGAAGGGGTGTGTTGTAGGATTTCCTGCAACTACATTTTGGCTCTAGAAACAGGGACTAATCTTGATTGGTTCAAGAAAGTTTAGAAAAATTGGCTACTGTTGGTGATGAATCTCACTGGATCTCTAAATTCCAAGAGTAAAAACGGAAGTTTCGGAAAATTTTAATATCGTCAATAATGGAAGGACATTAAATTAAAGAAAATGATGAACAGAAAGGGAGGCGAAGAAATTGTGATCGAAGTGAAGCCCGTACAAAGATACGCCAACAACTCCTCCATAAGGACAAATCCTTTCTTATCCTTTTCACTTTCTCTTATATTGTTTATTTCTTAAGATCCGAGAATTAAGTCGTCCTTTACAGAAACTTGATTTCATTTTCAAAACACAGTTCAAAATGAATTTTCAAAGTGGTTTTGATACAATCGAACCTTGTTTTTCAAACTCATGATGCTTCATTTTCGTAAAATTATTTCATAATAAATATTTTATTACTATTATTTCATTTTATTTTCAAATAGTGTTACCCATACAATGGATTCCATAAATTTCTATGATGGATTTACAATCAGGAAGATTTGCCGACAAAATCCATTTAATAAATTTTGAAAGTATTAACAGATTGCTTGCTTAGTTTTAGCATTTAGGCCAAATTTCGTTTTCTAATAACGGTTGTTTGCAGCGGAGTATAATTGAATATTTTCCTCAACATAAATTGAAGGCGGTGAATGAGATCCGGATACAAATGAAGGAACTTCGCAGGAACATAAACAAAATCGCAAGTGAAAATAAATAATTAAAATAATTGGTCACAGACGAAGGGGAAAAATCAGGGAGATTACGCAAATGAAATAATAGCATGAGCTGCAAAGAAGCAACTATAAGCTATGAGCTGCGATATTTAACACCAAGTCTCCTCATGCAAAGAAGCAACTACACCTGCGAAGAGCAACAGATTAACAAACAACAAAACTTACTTTACAAGTCCAACTATTAGGTTTTAAAGCGCGAAATTATCGTGTAAAAAAGGATGTTAACACACCTGCGAGCAACACCAGTTCTGCAGAAACGAGAGCACATCAAAGAAAGGATGTTGATTATACACAGAGTCTACTTAATTAACGAGAAGATACCAAAGAAGCTGCGATATGTGAAGATGAAGTCATTTATGCATGCGCCTGCGATGGTGGAGATAAAGATCATTTAGTTTCACCTGTGATGGATGACTAAACTTTCCCAACATAAACTGGTAGTAGCGAATGAAACTGTTTACTCCTGTGAAGTAGTTTAGCAGCAAGGAAGAAAACCGTAGAAATAAAGAACGGATGAAGAAGAACTTGTTGCAATTGTTACTGTGTATAAGAGAAGAGGAAAGCTAATATGCCCAGTTTTAACTATCAATGAACAAAGGAATAAGATAGCGTTACATATTAACATCTTCACTTACGATCGTTAACCCCAAATAGATTATTGGCGAAGATGTGAACCAATCAATTTAGGAAACCAGGGTGAAAAGTTAAATGACACCACAAAGGAGAACTTAGATTGTGGAATTAATTGTCAGCAGCGAAGCAAATAATATTTTAACGAGAATGCAAGTGAATGGGAAGGGACATAAACCCAAGCTACACTACACCAACTTAATATACTATCAGGAGTCATCAACACGATCTTTTATTTATATACTATCAAGTTTATAGTGTCACTGTAAGTAAAGACGCACTATTGGGTGTAGCCAGGTTACGTTTAGTTGATTTGGAGTCTGGTATTGTACAAGAGAATGAACTTAAATTGCTAAAAACACTTGACACGAGGAGTACTGAAAACGAGGATGACAGGGGAACTGTAACACTCAAAAGGGCGAAGTTCAAGCATGGAAATTTGTTAATCACCAAATAAAATTTGGTTCATCACCAACTTCAGGAAATAACCAAAGAAGCTGCGAGGAACACAATAGATGAGCAGCAATAGTAGTTTAGTATCAGCTCGCAAGCTGCAATAACATACTGCAACAAATAAAAAGCAAAACTAATACGTAACAATTTGAAAGCTAAGCGGAACCAATGACGATCCAGCGATGAAAGGAGATGCCACAGTGAAGATCAAAATGACCATCCTCTTTGGTAAATCAACGACAAGGATACCATGAAGTAAAAAGAAAACAAACAAATGAGCAAAAGAAACAATTGCAAAACAATTGAAGAAGCCACACATAACTACATTTTCATTTTCGTTATTTGAGAGTTTCATGAAATTTATCCAAGTTCTAGCAAAACAAGCAAAATCAAAGATTTCTGCTCCATGTATGTTTGCAACACCAACTGAAGGCACAAAGCTCTCCTGCGATCGTATAAACTAGGAAAAATATTTGCTAGCAGCGAGTGAAGGAGTCTGTTTACTTCAGCGAAGGCGAAAGTGGAAGTTCCAGTGAAAGCTTTTTATCAGCAAACAACAAATCCCATTAGTTGCTGCGAGAAACAAAGAAGAAGCTAGCAGTAAAGAAGGACCATGCAGCAGATGGCATCATCAACTATTCGGCAACCAACTTCGTTATTAACCTCAGGAACTAGACATACCAACGCAAGAAATTCGCAGGAACAGTTAAAAATTCGCAGAAATTTTCCAGAGAGAATGGAGAGCTTCACAGATGAAGAAATATTATATTGGGAAAATATCAAAGCTTTAAGAAGGACTATTTCCTATGGACAACTTCAAATTAATTTCTTTTGATAATTTTCCTTCCTTGAATGGAAAAAATTAACCCAATCTTTTCAACGTAACTAAAGAAGTAGAAGATCCGCGAAGACGTAGGATCAGAAAGTTAGGTTCTCTTTGTATGAGTCGTCAGGGACAAAACAAGAAGAAAATTTGTTAACAACCAGCGAATTGGACCAACGAACCAAGCTTTAAAGAATAAAAACCTGCGAAGAACAAAAAGTCAAAGCAAAGTTACATCAAAATTCGATCATTAAAGGATGAATCCACTTCCCATTTCTTTAATTTTACTTCTGAAGTGCTTGGATCTGCGATAACAACATCAATAGCTGCTCGCAGATAAAAAATATTATCACTTTACTACACTAAATTAATTAATTAATGAAGATTCGTAGACAAATTAATTAATGAGAAGTTAAATTAATTATTATCACTTTGCTACACTAAGAAGTTATTAATTAATGAGTTAAATTCGCAGGAGCAATGTGAATATCCACCGCGAGCAAGTGATATAGTTATCCAGTTAAAGTTGAAGTAGATATTAAAGTCCGTGAGCAAGGTCTTTGATTATTTCGCAAAGAAGAAAGTTGATGATTATTTCGCAAGCTAATCTCGCAAGAGAGGGTTAGAACAGTATACAAGATGCAGGTCAAGAGTTCATTTCGCAAGAGTTCGTTTCTCATTTCATCTCAATTCACAAGAAAATCATATACTTCGCAAGAGACAATAGCAAGTCGCCAAAGATAAGTATCATTTTCCTAGAGCATTTTACTTACATAAAATAAAATATTTTTTATTTAATTTACAAAAAGCAATACTATCGCGGGATTTTAAAGAAGATTTTAAAAAAAAAAAATTTTGTAAGATTTCTTACAATCGCAAGATTTCAAAGATTTCAAAAGATTATAAAAAATGAAATCATCGCAAAAAATTTAAAAGATCTCAAAAAAATTCCAAGATTTCAAAGATTACAGAAAACGAAATTATCGCTAAAATTTCTAAAATTTCAAAATTTTAAGATTTACAAAGAGCAATACAATCGCAAGATTTCACAGATTTCTCTAGAATATTTCTTTTACAGAAAAATATTTTTGATTTAACAACCCGATACAATCGCAAGATTTCAAAGAAGATTTCAAAGATTTCAAAAGATTTTAAAGAATATTTACTTCCAATATGATGTTATGAGAATGAAAGAAGAAATCACAGAAATGAAAGACTGAATGAAAGAATAAAGAAACGCAAAGCTATCGCGAGAAACGCGAATACAATTTCGCAGAGACATAAGAATGGGACGAACCTTTATGGCATGCACCCTAGTTCGCGAATAAAATCTCGCAAAAGGAAAATGTAAGACCTAATAGTGCGTCATATAAGGGGGTATCTGATTACATGGCTCAGGGGTAAGGTTATACCGCTGCTGGATCCTGAGTCATGAAGATGTTGGGGTTAAATAAAACCTATCCAGGAGAGAGATCTTGGATTTCCAACTATATAAGGTTATACCCTGGTTGGACGACTGAGATTCTCTTCTAAGAAGTGCAGAGTATGACCAAGGCCCTGAGGTACACGGTTGAGCCAAGGGTGCCCGGGGCGTATGAAACTACCCTGGCCATCCTTGGAAAGTCTTGGCTATGATGCACTTGGCCCGAAGAAAACCCCACTTAGGGTGCAGTTTCGTAACTATAAGCCATATAGGCATAAAGGACAAGAGGCTGCGAAAACAACTGGTTGTTGGTAAATCCGGATGGGAGGAGATAGTCTTGTATGGCCGATGTGCCCTCCTTGAAGGGGCAACCATGGGGAAGATAAGGGCTCCACCCTCCATTAGGTAGCTGATAAGTGTCTAAAGACGGCAATGCCATGGGGCTTTATGATCGCAAGAACATTTAGGCCTGTCATATTGTCGCGTGACAAAAATTATATAGAGGCAACAAGCCATAAGAGAAAAAGGATAAGATGAGATCAATGGGTTTTTACATGAAAGTGTAAAGACGTCCTGCGATTTCATCGCAATACGGCAATGTCATAAGGTTTTGTTCTCGCAAGGGAACTTAGACTTGTCATATTGTCGCAAATAAATTGACAAAATGCGGATAAGGCAAGATCAATGGATTTTTACATGAAAATGTGAAGATATCCTGCGATTTTGTCGCAGATACAAAAGAAAAATTGGCAAAATAAGACCTTTAATTAGGAAGGCAAAATAAGACCAATAGAATAATCTCAAACTTAACTATTTTCTTTTAAGAATGCAGGAAAGATATGTTCATCGCAAGAGAGATAGCAAGTACTATTTTGAATCTCCCGGAAATACAATTCAGAATTTCACAGAAGTATTATTCAGAGTTTCTCAAGAGGATTATCTACAATCTCGAAGCACTATTCATAATCTCACAATACTATTCATCAGCTCGCAGCACTAATCACAATACTATTTTAGTAGCACTATTCATAACTTCGCAGGGTTATTCAGAAACTCGCAGACACATTCAGAAACTCGCAGATACATTTAGAATCTTGCAGACACATTCAGAAACTTGCAAACTCATTCAACATCTCGCATACTCTTCCAGAATTTCGCAGGAAATGTGATTATTTCGCAGAATATGATTATTTTATCGCATGAGGCAGAGGCAAGATAAGAATAAAGAAACAATTCGTTCATTTAACATTTTCTCAAGGATTCTACCTCCATAGATAAAGAACAGAGGAAACTATGGATTACCAAGAAAATATTTTATGTTCTTTATCTTCTCGGCAAGAATCATTTCCAAAATGGGCAAGAATTCTCACCAAAAATGAAGTAATAATTTCGCATGAACAGAGGCAATACTTATAACTTTCATTCAAGGACGGATACTTCTTATATTATGAGGATTGAGTACTTCTTATATTTCTTCAAGGATACTTCATACTTCGCATACTTCAAGAGTTAATACTTCTTATTTACTTAGCAAAGATATGGAACTTCACAAAAGAATAGAGGCAAGTACGTACTTTTCAAGTCCAGTATTCTTTCGCTCGTTCCTTCATCAACAAAGATCAAAGACTACTACAACAATTGATTTTTCCTTAAAGATCGCTCTGCAAGCAATATTCAAGGGAAAAAAGGCAAGATGTAGGATCAGAATATCGCCACAACAATATTCTTACGAAATTATTAACAACATTTCTTTGAATTCCTCAACAACATACTGCGAGCGTCGCAGAATAATTCAAAGAATGACGTAATAGACAACGACAACATAAAACATGAGAAAGATGTAAAGATTTTGTAGTTGGAGAGAATGCTCGCGAGAACAAGGCGGGAACTCGCGAGAACAAAGCAGGAAATGAAGATTATGTTGTTATAAAAGAGTCTCGCGAGCACGATAGCAGATCTCGCGAGCATGATAGCAGAGCCTGCGAGGAGCATAGCAGAGGTCCTAAAATATGGGAAATATGAGTTGAATGTGAGCTGTCATCCACCATGAAAATACCTATATAAAGAGAAGAGCAGGAGAGATAAAGGGGGACACAATTTTAGGAGAGAGAGAGAGATATTTTGCAGAGAGATTTTTAGAGAGAGAATGTAATTTTTCTTTATCATATTCTTCCCCAAAACCAGATTTAGAACTCCATTAATGGAGATTATCAATATAAAATCAAATGTAAATTTTAATAATCATAGTGAAGAATCATGGATGTAGATCAAATTGATCGAACCATGTAAAAAATCTTGATGTCCGTTTATAATTTTAGCAATTTTACTACCATTTCTATATGTAGATCTAGAAATTAATATCAAGATATGATAATGGGTGTGTTGTAGGATTTCCTGCAACTACAGCAATATTAAGCCTACCAAAAGTTACACGACATAGTCTCATATAGATAAAATGGTATGCATGTGAGTAAATAGAATGGTTCAGTCTTCACATACCTCTTCTTCCGTTGATGAAGTTCTCCAAATGTCTTAGTCGATCTTCAGTCTTTGAGGGTTATTCAGTGATGTCTGATACTCAACAACCAACTTGGATACCTAGTCCGAGACTTGACTTTAGTAAACTAGAAATCAAGATATAGTTTTGTGCAACTAATATTGATAACAAGCTTGAGATAGTAAAACTTCCGAGTTAAACCGAGCAATAGATAACAAGTTTCATACTTAGCATATTCCGTTTGGATTATTTGGATATGACTAGATTGATCTTGGACACACACACACACACACACACACACACACACACACACACACACACACACACACACACACACACACACACACACACACACACACACACACATACACACACACACACACACACACACACACACACACACACACACACACACACACACACACACACACACACACACACACACACACACACACAGAGAGACCCCCCCCCACACACACACACACGAATTTTGTTAACGAATAGAACTGCAATTGCAAAAAAAAAAAAACCAGGACCTCATCCTAATTTGAACACCGAATTGTATTAAGCCGCTACAGACACTAGCTTACTATCAGAATTCATATTGGAATGTAGTTGCGACCGAATTTACCCTCAAATCCATTTAGCTACAGTCGTGCTCCTTACGTCTCTTGAACATCGCAAGCTCTATGCAATTAATTTCCTTAGATGACGCACTTTATAGCATAAGAGTCGCTTCATCCTACGTGAAGACTTTTGATACCAATCTGCCTCTAACAGAAAATCATATTTTATTTCTATTTAGATCGAATGGATCAAGGCTAGGGAATCTGTTTTCAATTTACAAAGCTAGCAAACCTCACAAATTCGTAACACTTACACTCATTTAGCTGAGATGCCTGAGAAATGACAAAGTCTGGGAAGAAGAAAACTTTCTGATTTCTATCTATCTTTTTCTTGAAAGAGACTACTAAAATTTCCCAAGCAAATAATTTTATCATTTGGGAATATTTCAAACATCAAAAGAGAGAAATTCAAAACTTATATTATTTCGGCTCAGGGTAGGTTGGGGAACCAGCTCACAAAATATGAGCTTTCGAAATACATGGAAGGGTGGTAAACCATTTCGCAAATCGTAAGTTCATAATGAGACAGTTCACGAACCATGAGATCTGAATTTTTCATGTTGGTGTAAAAGGGCTAATAGTTGGCGAACGCGGTCCACGAATCGTGTCCATCTGAGTTCTTAATCCTAGTAGGGTTGGCGAACTTGGTTCATAAAATGTAACACCTTGACTCGTGAAATTTCCTTACATCTCACGAAATGTTCATCAACAGTCCCAGTAATATTTTAGCAGATGCTCAAAGACTTATTTTTTTTAAGAATTTTTATTATTGTTATGACTCTCATAAACAACTATAAGACATCATTGATCACTAAAACGTTTGTGTATGTGCATCATGATTAAATACTTAAGTGATTGATTAAACATCAAATTGCTTATTAGTTCACAAGGCATATTTTCCAAGAACTATCATTATACACGGTTCACGTACCGCACCACTGTGTATATTATACTATGTGATTTCAATTCAAAGTTCTCATATGCGTACTCATAACCTTAACTAGAATTTCATCTAAACAGAGAAATAGTTTGGTTGAATCTCTAGTTATCTTAGATTGAATTCTAAGCAACCCTCAGTTTTGAAAAACTATAAATAGAGATGCTCTTTTAACTGGGAATTTAAATCCTCGATAGTTTGTGTCCTAGTTGATAGACAAAGTCGTCCTCTATTGACTTACATTTCCTCTGAGAAACGTAATTAGGTCTACTACTAAAAGACTTCGTTTTGGGGATTCGTAAAGCCAGGTCCGACTATCTATTACCTTGATAGTTTGTGTATCCTGATCTTGATTTTCTTTTATCGAGGTTCTCGTAAGCGCAAAGTTCTCTTCGCTTCAGACTTTGTGATTCCTTAAAATAGATATCTGAAAACCATTCTTAATTTGATAAATTGAAGATTGTTCTTGAGATGTTATAAAGAATCTATGATTTTCATCTAAGTGCGTATAAATATTACGGATTTGTGAGGTTTTCCAGCTTTGTCTATTGCAAACGGATTTCCAAGCCTTGATGTTTGATCTAAATGGAAATAAAATAGGCTTATCTGTTGAAGGAAGATTGGTGTGAAAAGTATTCCCTTAGGTTGAAGTAACTCTTTGGATGTAAATTACGTCAGCTAAGGGAATAAATTGCATAAAGCTTTGCGAGGTTCAAGAGATGTATGGAGCTGTTAGAGCATTGCTTGGTCGAACTCGCATGCGTTGCTATCTCAAGCATGTTTGTCAATATTAGTGATCAAAACTATATGTCTTGATTTCTAGTTTAATTATGACTAAGCTTCGGTCTATGATAGTAAGTATAGTTGAGCTCCAGACTCCATGGCGATTATCTTGCGAAGACAAAGAACTACTCAAGGAACCGGTGGAACTTCATCCGACCAAAAAGGTATGTGGTGACTTGAACTCATCTAGCACTCAAAATTCTCTTTTATCTCCTACTCTTGAGACATAATCGTATAAGTATGATAGTTTTCTCGAAATATATGTTGGTAAGATTTCGCTTTAACCACGTTTCATCTTGACCCGTGACGAAAGTCATGATGACGTTTCAATCTTGAAAATGGCTTTGATGAAGATAGTCGATTATTTATGTCTAACGACAGTTAACATTATAGAAGAATGTTTAATGATTGAAATGTAAAGTTGAGATTACGTAACCACCTATGGATATAAGCATATATAGTCTGTTCGAAAATTAATGTATAAGTCCATGTACCGGAAACCAAGTGCGTGCATATGTGTGCATGCGGTATTGCCTAAGGAGACAAGTTAGGTACGCGTGCCCGTATGCATACTAGGGGAGGTTCTTGTACCGAGAATTCCTGCTGTAGTTTGGAGTTTATGAACTTACAAACCAGTCACCTTCGGTACGCATACCCACGGAAGTTTTCCCTACCGAATTTTTTTGTTGGGTTTTCAAACCCAATTCCGGTAAAGCTAGAGTACCCATACCCGTATGCGTACCCAAGCTAGTTATATCTCAAATCGGTTAGCTCATCAAATTAAATAATAAATCAATAAGGAATGCAATCTTTGTAAACCGTGGCTATATTGTTCATGAATTGATTCAAGTGAATCAAATTGAATTTGCTTAAATTGTGTCTTGTGTAGTACATAAGATTTCCTTGAAATTCAACAACTCTTGAACTAGTTCTTATGAGTCATTTGAACTATTTATGAAAAAGATGAATACGGTTGATATGAAATTACTCATATGGCTAACCATTGGTCAACCATTTGTGAACCAACCAAATGTAAACGTTTAGGTATGATTACTCAAACCCAAATGAAATACATTTCATGTGTGTGTGAAAATATAAGATTCGATCTAACGGTTGAAAGATATTAGCTTGGATAAGTTAGGTTTTTCATCTAACAGTGAATATTGAATGCTTTGTTACCAAGGTAGCTTTGATTGCAAACCCTTATTTGAAAACTATATAAAGGAGACATCTAGCATCTATAAAAACTAATCCTCACACCTCCTGTGTGATACTAGTTGGTTTGCTAGAGTCGATTCTCCTTTAATCTTAGGTTTCATCTCGAGACCCTGTCGATTAACGACATAAAGACTTCATTGGGATTATGAGGCCAGTCGAAACTACTTCTCTTGTAGTTGTGCGATCTGATCTTTCCATTTTCTATCGTAAGAGTTCAATTGAATAATTGTCTTGAGATTATATCTCTGATAGGGCAAGATAAAAAGAAATCACAAAGATCTTCGTCTCATCGTTTGTGATTCCACAATATCTAGTTTCGCTACAATACGATTTAGATTATTGTGAGGTTATTAGTAATATTGAGATGTTCTTCGGGAATATAAGTCTGGTTTATCAATTGGTTCATTTTCACATTAATTTTATCAAAAGACAAAACAAAACTCATAGGTTTATCTGTGGGAGACATATTTATCTATTATCATAGACTTTTTTGTGTGATACAGATTTGTTTATTCAAGTCTTCGACTTTGGTTCATAGCAACTCTTGGTTGTGGGTGAGATCATCTAAGGGAATCAAGTGCGTAGTATCTTGCTGGGATCAGAGACGTAAGGAGCGGAACTGTACCTTGAATCAGTGTGATATTGATTAGGGTTCAACTACAGTCCAGACCGAAGTTAGTTTGTAGTAGGATAATGTCTATATCTGCTTAATATAGTGTGGTGTTCAATCTGTACTAGGTCCCGGGGTTTTTCTGCATTTGCGATTTCCTCGTTAATAAAATTTCTGGTGTCTGTGTTATTTCTATTCCGCATTATATTTTGTTATATAATTGAAATATCACAGGTTGTGCGTTGTATCGATCAATTGTGAAATCCAACCTTTGGTTGTTGATTGGAAATTGATTGATCCTTGGATATTGGTCTTTGGTACCATCCAAGTTTATATCTTTCTTGTATTTGATAAAGACTCGTAGATTTAAATTTGTTTGAGTAAAGATAAAATCGAGAGATAGAGATATTAACTCCTTGATATACTTTTTATTGAGATTGAGTCTGACTGTCTAGTTGATTATCTTAAAAGTATATTGGAGTTAGTCCATACAGATTGCTAATCGAAATATTGGGTCAGGTTGTTAGACCCCCGCTTTTTAATTGGTATCAGAGCAGGCAAATACATTTAAATACCATATCAGTCTGTATTTGTAGCGATCTGACTCTATGGACACTCTTAGATTGCTCTAATTACTTATGGTGGAAAATTGATATGCGCGATTTTCTTCAAGCACGTGATTTTCAATCATGGGTATATGTTGTTAATGGCTATGATGCTCCCGTTGTTGCAGTAGGAAACATTAATGTTCCCAAGA
Source organism: Papaver bracteatum (assembly GCA_023529315.1). NCBI lineage: Eukaryota > Viridiplantae > Streptophyta > Magnoliopsida > Ranunculales > Papaveraceae > Papaver > Papaver bracteatum. The sequence goes on along the minus strand of JAJJWX010002119.1, from coordinate 231,109 downwards.
ATATTGGTGAATATGATGTTGCTGAGATACTTGCTGCAAAGCAAAACTCGGACGGTTTGAATGTCATCATACATGCCATTACCCCAAATCTTCAGCACCATGTGTCGAATTGCAATAGGTCTAAAGATGCTTGGGATATCTTAGAAACCGTATTCGAAGGTAATACCAGTGAAAAGGAAGCCAGGCTTCAAAACCTAAATTCCGATTGGGAAAACCTTCGTATGGCAGATGAAGATTTATTTGATGAGTTTAATCACAAAGTTTCTGAAATTGTTAATGCATCTTTTGCATTGGGTAAGACCATTCCTGAAAAGGACATTGTGATGAAAATTCTCAGATCGCTTCCATCTATATACGATTCTAAGAAGCATACTATCGTTGAGGGAAATAACCCTGATACACTTTCCAGAAACACTCTGATAGAAAAGTTGAAAATTCTTGATCTTGACACAGACAGAACGCTCACGTTCAATGTTGTGACCAAAACAAGTGTATCCTCTCACTTTTCTTGGGCTGATGAATGTTGCTCCAGTCATGTTGATTTTGATAAATCATTGATAATCAAAGAGGTCAAGGAATTGATAAAGAATAAAAATAGATGTGATGAATATCCATCTTCAGTTTTTTCTTCAGATGATTCAACAGAAGGGAAATCTACTCTGGGTGTCAACATCACAGATGAGTCAAACAGGTGCAATGAATTTTCTGCCCTTACTCTGGATTCACTTGATATGACACAGATATTCTTGATCTCTTAAATAAAGAGAACCTTCACCTAAAGGCATCCTTGAAAAAAATTGAATCATCACTCCAGGCGAAAAATATTGAGATAGAACGTCTTAATGATAATTTTGCAAGAACCATGTCTCTAAAGGAAGAAGAGGTAAATACTCTCAAGAATGACCTGCAAAGGTTATCTGGAAGTTTTGACAAAATTACAGCAATGTTATTTGGTCAGAGATCCTTTGGAAACACTAATTGGTTTAGGATTTAAAAGCAAAACTGTAAGCTCAAACAACACTGTTGTTCCAACTCACCAGGGAACAATAATTGTTGGCTGTTGTGATAAACAGGAAAAGTCTTATCAAGAGAAATCATCTCTATTGTGTCCTTTTTGTGGAAACACAAAGCATGATCAAAGTACGTGCTGGAGATTCAGAAGGAGCAATAAAAGGATGGCCAATCTATAAGAAAACATGCAGAAGATGAATTTGGGACTGGATAAACAAGGTTTTCCTAAAAAATCCAACAAATCCTGTTCTAGACGAGGTAAGAAACCTGTTCATACAACAAACATTGACAAACTACTAAAAGGCAAAAGATGCGAGTGTTTGTCTCGCTCCGTCACGAATTAATATCCGTGATGTCTGCTTCCTCATTTTTAACTTGGGAAAATGAGGTTTGCACTAACAAGTCTTTGTAATTGTAAATCTTCAAGCTTATATTTGTTAAGAAAATATTCTCCTAAGAAGATGGATGGTGATGAGTGTCGTAACCACAACAAATTAATAAAGATATTTCCCACTAATTAAATAATAATATAGAGGTAGTAAGAGATCGTTCCCACGAAGAGCAGTGTAATTGATATGTTATTTAGTTCAGCAAAATAATATAAAACAAAGGGGGGATTGGTTTATGAAATAAATAAAAAGAATAACAAATAAAAGAAAGAGATGATCAAGGAATCCTTCGCCGTTACCAAGTTTAAATTTTTTACCTTTGCTTTCTGCCTCTGCATTGTTGTTGTTTTTTGTAAATTTCTTACCTTCTGCGAGATTTTCGCCACTTCTTATTTTCAGCAAGCATTGGCTTCACAGAATTTCTTCTTCTCCCTGCTCTATTGTATCTACCATTAATTTCTCACTTTTTTGTCTTTCTTTGACGTTATATTTCCAATTCTTCTTCTTTGCAGTTCGTTCTTCACATGATTTTATATCAATTTCATAACACTTCTTTCCTTCAATCCAATCTCCTTTTATAATGCCAATTCCACTTGGATGAGGGAATTTGATGCATTGATGAAATGTTGACGCTACGCCTAAAATCCCATGTAACCAAGGTCTGCCAATCAAAGCATTATATGGAGACTCTACATCGACAACACAGAATAGAACTTCAGAAGATAATCCTTTCAATGAAATTCGCAGCAACCTCTTCTTTTGGCTTATTTGCAGTACCGTTAAAGCCATAGATTTTATAGGTTGAGGGTATTAAATCTTCATCTTTCCCTCCCATAGTTTTATATGCATGATAGAACAGTATGTCCACGAAACTTCCAGTGTCAATTAAAACTCTATTAATTGCCCATGAATCCTCCGCTTCATCATCTCTTGGTCTTGGGTTGATCTCTAGTCTTACCACCAATGGGTTTTCATGCATTTCGCCAGCCTCAGGTACTTCTTCTGCAGTGAAGGAGATGGTTTGCTTTTTCCATTCTATTAATGGCAAAGTCTTCGCAATATTCATTATTTCTCTCCCATCAGCATCTCTTGCGAAAACTCTTCTCAGAACGCTATCATGAAAGTCCTCAATAGTTTTGTATGAGTGCACAATAGAATTACAAAACAGATTTTTTGCCTTCGCTCCAACTTCTATTACAAATGTTTCTCTTTCCTTTGTTGTATTACCTCTGCGAATTTCTTGTGGAGGTGGTAATGGTTGAGATTGTGGTTGCCCTATTAGAAAATGATTTAGCTTTCCCTAATCGATCATTCTGAGGATGATTCTCTTTATATTTTTGCAATCATTTGTCGAATGTCCATGGAAATAGAGATAAGAACAAAATTCATGACTTCTGTGGTTTGGAGGTGGTTCACTCCCCATGTTCAATGTTGCTGGTATGTTTTCCATCAAGATTATAACTTCCCATATTTTCTCCACACTAGCATTTAAAGGTGGCATTTTGATTTCTTCCCATATTATCTTATGACTTCCTTGTCCCCTATGATGATTTTGCCTCTGACCTCCATAAGTTTCTTGTGGTTGATCAAGTCTTTGAATTTTGTTGTTTCCACCTTGACTATAGAAGTTTCTTTCTCTCTCGAATTATTCTTGGTCACGACTTCCCATAGCTACTATTTTCAGCTGACTATTATCCATTATCCTATCTTGTTGTCCTTGCGAAGTGCTCGCTACTGTGTTTATCAACTTGGGTAACAAACTTGCGTTCGCTGCTTTTGAACTTGTATTCGTAACTGGGTATGATTCTATCTCATTTTGTTTTTCTTCAAGATAAATATACTCCTCATGTAACTCCCGCAACTCAGTCATCGTGATTGTATTATTAATTCTAAAAATTTGAATGTACAACAGATTGGTTGCGAACATTGCGTTAATGAATGATAAAATAAGGTATCTCTAATCTACTCGTCCAGCCATATCGCTACACATTGTCTTCCACCTCATGGTTACTTAACCCAAATACATCTTCAATGCCAAGTCGCGAAGTATTATTACTTATATACGCCCCTAAGAACGTAGTCTGCAAATGATTAAAAGATGTTATAGTATTATTTGGTAAACCCTCATACCATTTCAATGCCTCTCCTGTTAAGATGGATACGAAATACTTGCACAATACAACATCATGGTTTTCCCACTGTAGCTTACATCTCACGTACGCTTTGATGTGTTGAACTACACAAGTTGTTCCGTCAAATATACTAGTTGATGCAGGAAGATTGCACTTTGGGGTATTCCTCTCAATTGCACTTCTTGTGTGAATGGAGTTTTCACAGCTTATTCTATGGCTTCGTATAATTGTCTCCTGCCTCCCTCTCTTTTGTTATTTAGCATTCCTCTCATCTCCGCCAATTCTCTTAAGATTTGTTCATTTACACCAGGTGTTGATTCCATTGGTGCTTTTAATTCTGTTTCTCTTCTCCTGCGTTCTTGCCTATTCTGTCTTACGAAATTTTGATTTCCCTCTTCATCCTCTTTCTCTTATCTTTCCCTGCGATCTCCTCTTTCATCTCTTTCATGAATTCGCACATGATTATACCTCTTATTTTCTCGTCTGCGATTTTGTTCATTCCTACTCAATTCTCTTTATTGCCTTTTAGCTCTCCTTTGTAATCTATCATATTCTTCATTGATGTTAACATTATTGCGATTGTGTTCACGTCTTCTTTATTTTCATGATTGTTCTGACGTATTGCCTCTTGGAGCTCTCTTTCTTTTATTTTTTCTCTCAGTCTTTCCCTTTCGCATTCTAGACGTGCTTGTTCATCATAATGTCTCTCAATTTCTTCTTCAATCACTTGTTGATTTCTTTGAATTTCTCTCCAATATAATATTCTTCTTCCTTCTTCTTGATTTTCTTCACCATCTTGATTATTTCGTTCTTGACGTTGCCTATTCCCCTGATTCCTGTTATTTTGTTCATTTTGGGGAATTTATCCATGTGGAATGTAACGATCTTCAATCATTTCTCTTCTTTCACGATGTTCTTTATCCGGATTTTGTAATTCCTCTGGAATATCTCCATTAGTACTTACTACAGGTGAATTTCGCCTCCTTTCTCCTCTAATTAATCTTGAACTTGATCTTGTAGTATTTCTTGACCTCCTATTCTGTAGTCTCATGTTTTCTATCCTCAATTCATGATTTTTCCTTTTCAGATTTGCACGTTATTCCGCTTCTAATATCATTTCTTCATGTATCCTTTGCCTCAATGCCTATAGTGCTTCAATCTCTCCATTTTCATGAATTACTCCTCCAACCGCTTCTCGATTTCTCTCTTCTCGTCTATCATTTCTTAATTGTTGTTCTTCTTCTGCTTTGTTTGCCAAATCTGACTGCCAAGTGTGAACACTCACTCTGTCATAATCTATAGTCTATTTTGTGCTGGTGTACGCTGAATCGGTTGTTTAATTTGATTTTCTCTATTTTTTATTTCGTTCATTCTTGAAGATTCCTCAATTTCATTTCTCCTTTCTCTAGCAAGCCTCTTACTCCTCCTAATAGTTGTTGGTTGTCTTGAAGTATTTATTATTTTATCCATCTCTTCAATCTCAATGAATTGTTGAAAATTATATGAAACTCTTCACCAGCTACTCCAAATTCTTTCAAATCATAATATCAATCTTCACACTAAAACCTCAAATTCCCTGTTTCTAGCGCCAATATGTAGTTGCAGGAAATCCTACAATACATCCCTCACAAGAATTCATAATAATCAACACATCTTTATGATAAAAAACTACACTTTCTATTAATGGATTCCAGAAATGTTACAAGAAGGAAATGAAATCAAGAATATAACACTGTTTTGGACTTTCTCCCTCCTCAAAACTTTCTTAACACACCAAAGTTGATCTCTCATTTACTTACGCCTATTTAACTCTTTATATAGGGTATTACATAGTGGATGACTACTAATCTGTCCTTTATTTTAGGATCTGGCTTGCGATATTCTCGCGAGCAATCAAGTGTTAAGTTCGCAACATTCTTAAATATCGCTAGGTCTTCACATCTTTCTCGTGTTTAAGCTGTCGTCATCTGTTACGTCATTTCTGTAGTTAGTCTGCGACGGCTTCGCGATGTATTAATGATGATGACTTCGCAAGGGTGTTTCTGTTGTGATATTCCGATCTTACGATTCTCATAGAAGTATACAAGACACAATTGAAGAAAAATCGGTTTTGATTCACTCGAATCAATTCATGAACATTATAGCCACGGTTTGCAAAAAATGCATTCCATATTATATAAATGTATTTTTTCATGAGTGTGTAAACATACTTAACCGATTTTAGAACTTAACCCACTCAAGTATGCAAATGTGTATGCATACTGTCGTTCATTACCGAACTCAGTTAAATTCAGTACACATACATGTATGCATATTATAGTTCCTAGACTTCAACTGTTGAATCAGTACGCATACGGGCATGTATACTAAACTCCTGGACTTGGAATACACTTGCAACAGTTAACATACAAGTACACATACTGTGTTATATCCAATCAAAGGTTAATTGTTCTAAACTCCCATTTTAATCATTGAAACATTCTTGGAAGACGAGAATAGCTGTCTCACACAAACTATTAGCTTCAAAGCAATTTTCAAGTGATCAAATGATCAATACGAAACATTCCAAGTCTACATCAAATGACTATCTCACACAAATAATATAAGATGTTACCAGGCGATTTTCACATGATTATCTTATGACTTTCGTCAAGAATAAAAGATGAACTTGGTTAAAGCGAAAGCTTACCAACATATATTTCAAGAAATATGTAAGCGAGTTAAACCCAGCTCGAAATATCAAATGTGTATAATTTAAAGTCTATATAGGTATACGAGTTTTGTCTCAATAAGAGATAAAATAGAAATAGACTTTTGAGTGATAGATGAGTTCAAGTCTCCACAACCTTTTGTTGATGAATTCCACAAGCTCCCATTTGTAGTTATTCATCTTCAATCTATGGACGTCGTGAAGTCTAAAGCTCAACTATAAATTATATCCTAATTCGAGACATAACTATAAGTAGACTAGAAATCAAGACTTATAGTGTGTTTAATGTGTGAAAAAAGAAGAAGATCATGAAACAAAGGCATGTCCTTGGGTTTCTTCAAGGTGCAAACATGTACCTTGTAATGGAGTGAGAGCTCTGTTGAGGTCTAAAACAGATGAGACTAAAGGAAAATTATTATTAAAATGCTTGAATCCCATCTGCAACTTCTTCGAGTAGTTTGATCAAGCTTCTTTCGATACTCCTGCACTTCCAATCAAGCTTCCATCATCACAAGGTTGTATTTCCTGTGGAGAACAGTGTTACAAATTGTCCATTAGACAACCAAAAATGCTTTAAAGACGATTGCAATTCTCAATTGGAACTGAAGGTATGTAAAAATCAACATAATTTTAATATATCATACCTGGTGTGTAAGAAGAAAGCTTGTGATGCATTTAGATGAGCTTCAAATGCTATTATAATTGAAACCAAGGAAACATTGAAGGGAAAAGTATATGAAATATGCAAGGAATTTAAGAAAAATCTCAAAATGTAGCCTGCAATAATTTATAACAAAGTTTCAATTTAAGAACTTGCATTGTCTTACAAAATTACATATCCTGCAATAATCCATTCATCCATCCACAAAATATAACCAAAGTTAAACAAACTCAAAAGAGATCCAATTGTTGAGATCCATTCACTAACAATAAGAAAAAAGACCAACATTGACAGATAAAGTCACTAACATAAATAGAATCAGACTTTCATGTATTTCTTAGGTTTTCTCTTTCCCTTTGGATATGCAACTGTAAAAGTGATTTTGTTGGTAACATATCCAACATGGTGATTAGTTTGATTGAAAACAAGGTGAGAAAAAGCTTTTTTCTTGGTCCCTTGGCCTGATTTTGCAGCACCTTGTTTAAAAGATTCACCAACAAATGTTTTTGAACTGTTTTTGATCTTCATTCCACCCTTAGCAGTACTAGATGCACATGCAGAAGAACTAACATCGACTTTCCTTTTGTTTTACTTTCTTTTTGATGGTTCAGGGACATAATTGGTTGAATTTTAGCCATTAACACAGGTTCTAGGCTTGTCGCCCTTTGGATTCTGTCCAACCTCTCCACCAGCACAATTTATTGCATAGTGACCAAAAACTCCACACTTCTTACGTTTCCTCTTCTTTTTTTCACATAGTGAGGTTCATCACAAGAAGAAATTATTTTCTACCTTGATCTTCCAGTTTTCCTTATGATCACAGGATGATTAATGAATTCTACAAATATTTTCTGCATAAAAAACGAAAGATAAGATATGAGTTGGTGTTCTAATAACATGTATGAAACCCTAAGAGGTTGTGTACTATATAAAGCATGTATGAAATGCCAAACGAATCTTTGTTATTACTCTATATTTATAATAATCAATACAATTTATTTTTTAATATTATAATAAATTAAACGCTAAAGTCTTCCTACTGGTCAATCTCAACATATGACTAATATTAGACTTTAATTGATTCACGCTCATATTTGCTCTAGACAAACCCTTAAATTCAAAATACATTGCAGTGCTGATTAGATGCTCAACCTTAGTATCTCTGGTTGGAAACATGTCATGTTAAACCTCATATACCTCTTGATTCTCACGCATTCTACAAAAACATTCATTCATAACCATTTTGAAATTAACAACAACATATATTATCGAAACCCTATAAAAATCACTATCATCACTGTAGTAATTCAAAACACAGAGAAAACCCTAGAAAATCTAAGAAATATAATCACAGACAAACCTTAGAAAATCTAATTACAACAAACCCTTAAAAAAAAACCAATATGTATATCATGATTACAATCAACATTGAATTGTTAAAATCGGATTAGGGTTTTTTCTTACCTCTTTGTAGAATGCTTCTTTTATCTCGTCACCAGAAAATCTTCAATTGAACTTCTAAGTCGTGTTTTTTTCTACAATCAAGTTCAAGGTATGTTCTCCTTTACAATGCAAATTTGGATTTATGAGTATACTTGTTTTTTGTATCTATGACATTAGATAAAACAAAATCTTACAAAGTTAAAAATTACATACTAGGCAAGCGAGCGACAAGCTGTGCCGCTAGCCCTTTTTGAATAGCAAAACCTATCCTATGACATTTGATTTCAGTTTTCTGAAAGTTGTAAATGTTAAAATTTGTACTTTTCACTACTCGACTAAGTATTGCCAAAGTGGTACTTTGAGAGTATGAAAGGGTTTCTAATGAAAATGAAGTTTTTCAGTTGTTTAGTTATTTTGGAAGGAATACTACAAAAAATTAATGCTTAAAGTGTTAGACTACAAGGCATTGGATTCGTGTGGCTAGGTTAAAAAAATATATGAAGATACTTATTGTTCAAACCACGAAGACCAGAAATTATCTAATATTTTCATCAGTTTTCATTAAGAAAGGTTTGCTTGTGATTCATTTTGGATGTTGCAAGTGTGAACCTGCCCAAAGGTGATTCATACTGGTAATATTTGAAATAAATTTTATCTTATACTTGGTTTAATTTTTTCTTTTATATTGAACCCAAAGGTTTAATATAAATGTTGTTTGTTATGCATGAAATGTTAATCTTTAACTTGTTTGATTGGACTAATTTATGTTGTGATTCTTCCCAAAGGTGGGTCTTGTTTTTAAGTTTAAGCTGTTTATGTGTGCTTATTGATATGCTATATGTTTCATTTGTACGTATAGTTGTTTAAAGTGATAATAAACATGTATATTGTGAAATAAAGTTTTGAAACTTGGAAATAAATATCCTTGTACATCATGGTTTACCCAAAGGTGCACCTAATGGTTATGAATCTATTCTAATGTTTCATTTGTCCATAGTAAAATTGTAGACATCATTGTAATATAACAGAGTTATGAAGAACAGTGGGAGTATGATAACATTGTTTTGTTTATCATCTTAAACAAGTACTTGTTCTTGTTGTTTAACTTTTTGCGCTGTTTATGTTGTTTAAGGAACGAAAAATAAGTGGGAGATCACTACAGAAAGTCTCTTTGAAAACATAGCTCATAATGAGCACAAAACACGTCTCGATTAAGACACAAATGATCTTTTCGGAGATTAATTCAATAAAGAGATGAATAAAGGTCTCGATGGAGACACATTTTCATTTTAAGACAAAGGTTTTCTCTTCGGGGATATATATATATTATTGGGCCAAGTATCTTCAGAGATGGATAAATGTCTCGACGGAGACATATCTCATATTCAGAAGAGATAAGATCTCCACGGAGATAAAATGTATCCATAAAGACATCACATATTAATACAAATATCTACGGATATGTTTAAATATCTCGACGGAGACATATTTCTTAATTGAAGTAAGACATAAGGGATCCTTTATGAGGTCATTAAAGATCCTAGTTTGAGATTGTTTATGGGAGAAAATCGCCTCTGCCGAATTTGGTAAATTCGATGGTGGAGAGAATGGTTTAAACCCTTAAACAAATGTGCTGCACGTGAGCACTTTTGATTCGAGATATCAATCTGTACAACTCTATCCTAAACCAAGAAGATGGTCGTTCTAGATTTGTTTCGGTCACAAAGTGGAGGAGAGGGTTGATTTGGGGAGGATAGCGAAAAAGGGTGATGAGACCAGAGAGTTCTGGCTAGGTAGTATCTCGACTTGTATCAGAAGTGTAGAAGCTTGCTAGTGACAGAAGCTTTTGAGAGAGCTTGCAAAGTGGCTATCAGATAGTATTGTATTTTTACTGACCAATACTTGTGTTGTTTTGGCAGAATAGGTGAAACCTATTTATACAAGTGAGATTGAACGTACCCTGGCCTCATTAAGGAATTGAGTAAATGTGCCAATTAAAATAGAGGGGGTGGAAACCGTTGGCTTTATAGTGAAAATGTTTTCACCATAAATTTCCTTATTTAATTGACCGTATTCATTCCTTGCACGCCTTGCTTTATTGCGATGCAATGCGTAGTGTACGCTTTAGCGCACGTGTTAAAATGGTGTGACCGCCAAACCAAAACCCTAAGAAAGCATCCCCCAGTTTGTGTTGATGTCTCGAGAGTTGGGCTCAAGTGGCAATGCCAAAGTTGGTAGTGAAGCGTTGTAGTATGTGCCAATGGCATGCGCGGGATGTCTCGACCGCAAGTTGTACTTTGAGTGCGGATGGCAATTCCAAAGTCGCTTGGTGGAGCATTTGGCATGTTCCAATGGCATGTATGGAATGCCTTGGCCGCAAGTTGCACTTTGAGTGCGAATGGTAATGCCAAAGTCGCTAGTGGAGCATGTGCGGAATGCCTTGGAAATTGGCTAGCAAGTTAGAGATAAAAGTGGCTAGTGGTTGCATGTTGGCATGTGCCAATGGCACGCACGACCACTTTGGCCAAGTCGCGGGCGCTACAATTAGGTAGCGGCTTGGAATAGAAAGTGGCTAGTGGTAACGTGTTGGCATGTGCCAATGGCACGCACAACCACTTTTGCCAAGTCGCGGGCGCTACAACTAGGTAGCGGCTTGGAATAGAAAGTGGCTAGTGGTAACGTGTTGGAATGTGCCAATGGCACGCATGGCCACTTTGGCCAAGTCGCGGGCGCTACAATTGGATAGCGGCTTGGGATAGAAAGTGGCTAGTGGTAACGTGTTGTCATGTGCCAATGGCACGCACGGCCACTTTGGCCAAGTTGCGGACACTACAACTGGGTAGCGGCTTGGAATAGAAAGTGGCTAGTGGTAACGTGTTGGCATGTGCCAATGGCACGCATGGCCACTTTGGCAAAGTTGCTGGCGCTACAACTGGGTAGCGGCTTGGAATAGAAAGTGGCTAGTGGTAACGTGTTGGCATGTGCCAATGGCACGCACGACCACTTTGGCCAAGTTGACCTAGTTGCACGGTTTGCAAGCCTAGGGCGCTATTTTTGGCACGTGCCAAATGGTATAGCGGCTTAGTTTGGCATGGTTTCCATGGTGCGCAGTATGCGGCTTGGTTTAGGAATTAGGGTTCTGTGTCGAAATCCCTAATCTGGTATTTTTGAAAGAATACCCCCCATTAATTATTAACATCTGAATTAAAGGCTCGTAGTTAATGTGTTGCTAGTAACACTAGGTCATGGGGATTTACGATTTTACCCCTTATCTAAAATCCACCATCGACATTAAGTCCCCTGCTTAGATCGGAACAGGAGATTTGTTGCGAGGTAAGCATAAGATGGTGCCAAGACAAGATCTGAAAGATAAATGAGAGATTTATCTGACCTTTTTTTCTGAGATGCGAACAGGATTCGGAATCCTCATCCTTGGCAGTTTTGCACGGAGTGGGAGATTGGCACAATTTGGCGGAAATGGGCAGCTGGGAAGCATTGAGCTGCTGGCGCGAGTTGAGAAACTGAGCGTGCGCTAGTTGGTGGGGCCGTTGGGTGATAGATGGTGTGACTTGGGAAGTATTGACATGTCGGCGCGATTGGTGGGACCGGTACAAAAGGAGCATGCTATCTTGGGCAGTACTGGCGCACGGTTGAGAGGCTGGCATGGTGGGACCGGTGCAAAAGGGAGCGTGCTTGGGAGGTATTGGCGCCGTTGATGGGGCTTGAGAGGCCGTTGGGAAGTTGGGCGTCCTCATTGTCCCAAACTTCCTTTACACGCGCGGCTTTGGGAGAAAAGGAACCCTTCCCTATTGTGGAAAACGCTCGCATATATATACATGAAGTCCTTTCTTTTATTTTGCGCTTTGTTCCTTCCTTCTTCCTTGCTAGCGGTAAAGTGATAAAGGAGAAACCGGTTACCCAGGTGTGTCTTCTAATACTTCTCTTGTTTCCCTTTGTAGGTGCAAACCCTAGCAGTAGGTGTTTTTTCTTTTATAAATCTTGCGTTAATATCGTGCGTACGATCGGTTGGCGTGCTTCTTATAGAGAACATTGTATATATATATGATTTGATTCCGTAGAAAATACTGCATAAATAATTTCGAATTCGTAGAGAATGTTGCGCGCATAATTTTGAACCCGAAGAAAGATTCCGTATATGTTTTTGAACCCGAGAAATATACTTCTCATGTAATTTCGAACCTGAAGTAGGATACCGTATATGCACTTGAACCCGAGAAGTATATTGCACATGAATCCCGAAAAAATACTGTATGCGTGTTTCATATGGACCCGAAAGAATTAATGTATACGAATCCCGAAGAAGAATACTGTATATGTGCTTCATATGAACCCGAAATAATTACTGTATATGAATCCCGAAGAAGAATACTGTATATTCTCTTCATATGAACCCGAAAGAATTACTTCATATGAATCCCGAAGAAGAATAGTGTATATGCTCTTCATATGAACCTGAAAGTATTACTGCATATGAATCCCGAAGAAAAATACTGTATATGCTCTTCATATGAACCCAAAAGAATTACTGCATATGAATCCCGAAGAAGAATATTGTATATGTATTTCGAAACCATAGAAAATACTATTCTCCCATGTGTCAGGGATTTTTTATTTTTTTTTGTCGAGCGCGGTTATGTGTTTGAGAGATCATTTCATAATTTCCCTGTTTTGTTTTGTGCATATATCTTGTTACTAAACGAGAAAAACCGACAAGATGTTACCTGAACAAGGCTTCGTTTCGTCGAAAGATGTTGATAGTTCGAAAGCAAACATAGATGACGAGTTCTTTACCAAACCCTTTGCTCCTTCTCGGAAGAATCTTCCAGACTTCGAGCCAACTTTATTGACTGACGGTGAAAATGAAAAGGAGACCCGCACAGTTCGGCCGGAGCATACCATACGGTTTTGTCTTCATAAATGAGTGTAAGCCTCTTCCAGTATTGACTTCAGGATGTGTCAAAGCCCATTGCGTTCTTTCGATGTGTGGGTTGAATTTATGGTGAGTTGGGAGCATATAAATCTCAACTTGATTCGAGCGAGGATTACTAATGCCGTCAGAGCTTCAGTAAGTCTCCAGATTATGAAAGATGTCCCGGGCTTGGTTGCTTTCCTTTCTAGGTGGTGCTTGGACACTCACACAATTATCTGTAGATGGGGCGAAATAACTTTCACCTTGGAAAGTGTGTCTCTCTTATTGAATCTTCCGGTAACCGGGGATCTTAATATCCAATTATCCAGAGATGAGAAGAAGATGCGAAATGACCTTGCTGTTAAGTTGGGAAATTTTGCCCGAAAAGACTCTACTGCGAAGTCGAAGGATTCCGTTAGGAAAGAGGATGAAAGGTGCTTTTACAGCTGGTGGATATCTCAGTGGTTTCCGGAAGAGTTGGAGGCTAGACAGAAGAGAAGCGATCTCCACGTTGCAACATTTTTAGCCCTCTGGTTGTCTAGAGACATTCTTGACGACGGTTCCGGCAAGAAGGAGATAATGGCAGATCTGCTACCAATTGTTGTAAAGTTGGCGAAAGGTGAAGTCCTCCCCATCGGTAGGTTATTCCTTGGCTCCTTTCACGCGCATCTGGATCACTTAGTCACGAATATGCGAGTTTTGAATGGTTTAATGAAAGTGGATTCGTATGTGCATGTCATTTTTCTGCAAGCGTGGCTATGGGAGCATTTTGAAAAGTACGCTCCAAAGCCGTTTCCTACGATTCCTGCGAGTTGGGGTGGCTCTCGAATTTTTCAATGTGCGAACAAGCGTCCAAGAGTTGGTGTGAGCTTGGTCAGCCTTCTTGATAAATCACACGAGATCAATTTTCATCTGTGGGAGCCAGTTCATAGGTCCGTGACTCAAATTGATACTTTTGCTTCTGATCTAGATGTGATTTTGTCTTCAGATGACGAATTGAGCGTTGGTGAAAACTTGTTTATTCAAAGTTGCATCCCCAGTCACATGCCGTCCTTCTTTAGAGGGGCTTTCCAGATTTCTGAGTACAATATTGATCGCGCAGCACGCCACATGGGTTTCGATCAGGGGGTTACCCTTTCTTGCCGGCTGGAGCTTCATGAGAATTCATTGCGTGTTTCCCTTAATGCCAGTGCCCTTGGGCCAGGTATCCGTCTCTCCTTCTTTCAACCGAAAATATCACCCTTGATGACCTTTAGTTACAACGAGTTCTGGTGCCGTGAGCATCTTATGATTCGAAAGTTTGTGGATGACGTGGTGGAGAACGTTCGTGGTAAGCCTTCCCAAGAAGTTTTGAATAAGTACCCAATGTTGAGAGATTTCAAGCGAAAATCGTCTGGTAATTCTGAAAGTCCCCAAGTGAAGGAGAAGAGGACAAAAAACCATGCTAGTGGGTTTCGGACGTCTTCAAAGGATCCTCCAGCAGCCCTTGTGTCTTTCAGTTCTTCCAATAACCATGTATGTGTCGCCTTTTTGCTGGTCTGTTTTCCAAATGTGTGAATTTCTGCTGAAGGTATGTGTCTCGTTTCTTCCAGGGCTTTGGTAGTGTTAATGCTTTTGCTGCTCTTGCTCGTTGTCAGGAGACGGTAACTCCTTCGAGTAATTCTGGCGGTATCGAGCCTTCTCGCAACGGTAATGCGCCAGAGAAAGAAGAAAGTTCGGAAGGTGAAAGTGATTCTTCCGATAGCAGCGCTGGATCCCTTTTAGAAAGTGGCTCGGTAGGTTTCGCGCCTCTTTTTCTTATTCCTCCATTTGAAAACGTCTAACTCAAATCTTGCAGGAGGAATCTGACTCAGGAGATGGATTCGAGGTGGAGTCACATGAAGACTTGCCCTTGGCGACAACAACCGTCAGTGATGACCTGGAGATGGAAGTTGAAAATCCGCATGTAGTGACTGTGACCGCTGATGATAGCTTGGAGATGGAAGTTGATCAACCATAAAGCATGAATGCAGTTCGACCGAGAAATGACTCTCTAATTGCTGGTGTAGATGCGGGAGGGAACCCTTCGCAGATTGCGGATCTGGTTGCAGGCGTCATTTTCGATCCTCCATACTTGGTTCCTTACCCAGGTCATGTGTTGGTCGGCGGTTTTAGCGTGCTTGCCAAATATGAGGCGTTGTATACCAAAATTTGGAAGAAGTATGGACACATGACTACGACCAGGAAGATCACTAGTCGTATTGCGTTGGTTAAACGTGTGGAAGAAGCTTTATCTTCTATTGAGGACATGTGCGGGGTGACTGGCCACACCGTTTCTGAAGACGTCATTGCTAACTGGGAGCATCACCGCGATGTGTGTGTGGAGAAGGAATTTAATGCTTTGTGGTTCGTCAAATTTTTTGCTGAGATTCAGAAATTGAAGGACACAGTAGTCGAAATCCATTCTGCGAAGGAGATCACACGGCAAGAAGCGGAAGCTGAGGAGTTGTCCAAGGTGTTGGCTATTAAGAGAGCGGCTATTGAAGATGCGAAGGACCATCTTTCTAAGAAGAGTAAACCGTTGCTGGACAACTTCCCTTGAA
This sequence comes from Papaver bracteatum, assembly GCA_023529315.1. Taxonomy (NCBI): domain Eukaryota; kingdom Viridiplantae; phylum Streptophyta; class Magnoliopsida; order Ranunculales; family Papaveraceae; genus Papaver; species Papaver bracteatum. The sequence continues at coordinate 215,251 of JAJJWX010002119.1, read as the reverse complement.
TATTTGTCCTTTATATTCCCTTTTGTTTAATTCGAAGAACACTTTGGGTGCTTGATTTCGGAGTCTGATTGATTTTGGTAGTTGGTTGATGTTTTTTGAGATGTTGGATTATTTTATAGGATGAATGGTTTCAATATATAACTTTGATTATGCCTTGCGAAGGGAATATTGTTTTTATGAAAGTGTGTGCTAACAATAACACAAAAGGTAACGGTATGATGGTTTTACTGAGAACCCCAAAATAGATCAGATATCTTGCCCGGGCTAGACTTACTTGCTGTATGGATCTTTCGTCGCAAATATGCCTATTCTCGTATAAGAAGTGGTTTTGCCGGTGACTTTGCCAGTAAGTCCCCAGTTGCTGGTAACAGTTTCACCAAAAAAGCCGCCAGCCAGTCCCCAAATCGGAATCCCCATTTTCCCGTGTAGTTTTTACGGCTGGCAACTGGGTTGTGTGGTAGTTGAGTCGCAGATCTCCAAACCGATTGGATGCTTCTGCTGTTGGTGCTTGTATCGAGACGCGAGATCGATTTTTAGGAGTATATATTGTAACCGAGAGATTGAAACTCCCGCTGTGGTCGCCAATTATTTATGGGAGAAAATCGCCTCTGCCGAATTTGGTAAATTCGATGGTGGAGAGACTAGTTTAAACCCTTAAACAAATGTGCTTCACGTGAGCACTTTTGATTCGAGATATTAATATGTACAACTCTGGCATAAACCAAGAAGATGGTCGTTCCAGATTTGCTTCGGTCACAAAGTGGAGGAGAAGGGTTGATTTGGGGAGGATATGGAATAAGGGTGATGAGACCAGAGAGTTCTGGCTAGGTAGTATCTCGAATTGTATCAGAAGTGTAGAAGCTTGCGGAAGATTTCTAGTGACGAAAGCTTTAGAGAGAGCTTGCAAAGTGGCTATCTGATAGTATTGTATTTTGCCTGACCAAGACTTGTGTTGTTTTGGCAGAATAGGTGAAACCTATTTATACAAGTGAGATTGAACGTACCCTGGCCTCATTAAGGAATTGAGTAAATGTGCCAATTAAAACAGAGGAGGTGGAAACCGTTGGCTTTATGGTGAAAATGTTTTCACCATAAATTTCTTTATTTAATTGACCGTATTCATTCCTTGCACGCCTTGCTTTATTGCGAGCGTAGTGTACGCTGCACGTTGTGACCGCCAAACCAAAACCCCAAGAAAGCATCCCCTAGTTTGTGTTGATGTCTCTAGAGTTGGGCGCAAGTGGCAATGCCAAAGTTTCTAGTGAAGCGTTGCGGCATGTGCGGGATGTCTCGACCACAAGTTGTACTTTGAGTGCGGATGGAAATGCCAAAGTCGCTTAGTGGAGCATTTGGCATGTTCCAATAGCATGTGTGAAATGCCTTAGCTGCAAGTTGCACTTTGAGTGAGAATGGTAATGTCAAAGTCGCTAGTGGAGCATGTGTGGCATGTGCCAATGACATGTGCGGAATGCCTTGGAAATTGTCTAGCAAGTTGGGGATAAAAGTGGCTAGTGGTTGCGTGTTGGCATGTGCCAATGGCATGCACGACCACTTTGTCCAAGTCGCGGGCGCTACAATTGGGTAGCGTCTTGGAATAGAAAGTGGCTAGTGGTAACGTGTTGGCATGTGCCAATGGCACGCACGACCACTTTGGACAAGTCGCGGGTGCTACAACTAGGTAACGGCTTGGAATAGAAAGTGGCTAGTGGTAACGTGTTGGCATGTTCCAATGGCACGCATGACCACTTTGGCCAAGTCGCGGGCGCTACAATTGGATAGCGTCTTGGGATAGAAAGTGGCTAGTGGTAACGTGTTGGCATATGCCAATGGCATGCACGTCCACTTCGGCCAAGTCGCGGGCGCTACAACTGGGTAGCGGCTTGGAATAGAAAGTGGCTAGTGGTAATGTGTTGGCATGTTCCAATGGCACACACGTCCACTTCGGCCAAGTTGCGGGCGTTACAACTGGGTAGCGGCTTGGAATAGAAAGTGGCTAGTGGTAACGTGTTGGCATGTGCCAATGGCACGCACGACCACTTTGGCCAAGTCGCGGGTGCTACAACTGGGTAGCGACTTGTAATAGAAAGTGGCTAGTGGTAACGTGTTGGCATGTGCCAATGGCACGCACGGCCACTTTGGCCAAGTTGCGGGCGTTACAACTTGGTAGCGTCTTGGAATAAAAAGTGGCTAGTGGTAATGTGTTGGCATGTGCCAATGGCACGCACGACCACTTTGGCCAAGTTGCGGGCGCTACAACTGGGTAGCGGCTTGGAATAGAAAGTTGCTAGTGGTAACGTGTTGGCTTGTGCCAATGGCACGCACGACCACTTTGGCCAAGTTGACCTAGTTGCACGGTTTGCAAGCTTAGGGCGCTATTTTTGGCACGTGCCAAATGGTATAGCGGCTTAGTTTGGCATGGTTGCCATGGTGCGCAGTATGCGGCTTGGTTTAGGAATTAGGGTTCTGTGTCGAAAACCCTAATCTGGTATTTTTGAAAGAATACCCCCCATTAATTATTAACATCTGAATTAAATGCTCGTAGTTAATGTGTTGCTGGTAACACTAGGTCATGGGGATTTACGATTTTACCCCTTATCTAAAATCCACCATCGACAGAGATATAAAAGATCGAAAGGTTATTGAGCCAGTTGTTATATGTTTCGACAAAAACATGCCTCTTAAGTGAGCCAGTTGTATACTCTATATGTTTTGACGGAAACATGCCTCTTAATTGAGACAGTTGTATACTTTCCTCGACGGAGATGAATCTCAATATTATCAAGAAAATCCTATAAAGTTGTGGTAGGAGCATATAAAGTTGCAGTGAGAGCTTATAATTAAAGATTGATTCAAGTATAAGTTTTTTGTTTGAAAAATAAATTTAAAGTCCAGTTTTTTTTAATATTAGGTTAAGCTATTTTATTTTTGCTTAATATTATGGTCCATCTAGTTTTGTGATTATAAAAATGGAGTATGCATTTTTTAAATGATGTACAAGTGTTTATAGTCGAATGTTAGCATACTTATATCTTGAGCATGTTTTTGGCAAAGTTTTGTTGCTTAACCAAGTGGGAAATGTTAGACTTTTTTTAATGGTTTGGGCTACAAATCATGTTTAGTGTAAGCTAACTTATGTTCCATTTAAAGTCAGTTTATGATTTAATCATATTTTAATGACTTGTTTAAGGTTAATGCTAGATAGGGTTGGAAACTAGCATGAAATGTCAAGTAGTTTGAGTTGTCCTATGAGATGTCTAATGTAGCCATGAGGTGTCACTCTAAATCATGATGGAAAGGTTTGAGAGACATGTGGAAAGCATGAGTATGACTCTCTTCTAGCCTCACTTGTTTTAAAAGGAAAATATATTTTTATCCATCAATTAAGGTGAGGAAATAGAAGTAGATGAGAAGTCATGAAACCTACAAGAATAAAAAGTTATGAAACCTAAAAGATATTGTTTTTTATTTCCTTGTTGTTGAATCTATTTTGGGTATATGTTGTATGTAATGTTCTAGCTACATAAGGTGCTGATTTTGTGTGTTTTAAGAGCATATTTATACTAGGTTCAAGTTCTGATTTCAGCATGTTGTTAGCCAATATGATACTTAGTGTTAAACACAAAGTTTAAGAAGCTAAGGTTCCAACATTTATAACCACTTTTGTTTTCCAGTATTTTTTTTTTTTGATTAAAGATCACCAACAAATCAAAAAACTAATTTTAAAATTGGACATGTTGTCATTGTATAACTTTTCTTACTATATCAATATCAGTTTTGCAACACTTTCTTGCTCTATTGGCTTGCACGATCGCAACAACATATAATGCTACTTGGACATTGATTGACTTGTTAATTTCTATATAATGAATATAATTCTTGCAAATGCATTCATCTTTAGAAATTGTAAAATTTTCACCCAAATTTTGGTTTTATGTTGAGATTGAGTTTCAGATTGGGAAACCATATCACAAAAGAATTAGAAGACTTTTGTCATAGTTTAGAAGAAATGTGTGCGGGAGATTGAGGTACACAAAAGGTGAGGGTTAAAATGTAATGTAATTGGAAATTTATATGGATTAACTTAGACAGTTGGATGAGATAGCATTGATCGCTATAATCTATTGAGGGGATACCAATGAAGATACCCAACAATTAGAATTGCTTTGTTTCATATAAAATCGTATCTCTGTAGAAATTTGATATCCTTTATAAATCATGATAACTATGACTTTACCGGAATCAAGTAAAATCAACATGGATGCTAATAGGGGGTAATATTTTGTTTGGGGCGCGCCTAATATGACAAAATGAGAGTTATGTGCGATGAAATTTGGCACTCCTATGGACTCTAACACCATGTTTGCTTGCATGATCAGACTCACGAACTGGATCCAAGTCATCCCCTGATTCGAAACGGGTCAATTATCGGTCGTTTATTTTTACTTTGACTTAACTCGCTACCCAACTTAAACCTAATCTATGATTCAGACTCGTTTGAGTCAGGTAACAAACTATCCCTGATTTACGAGACAAACCACTAACTCGCATGTTTTTAAGTTATGTGAGTTAGATCCGGAACAAAAAGCAAACATAGTAAGTCAGATCTGGACAAGAACAAGTGATTTCAGTAGGTGAGTCAAACCTAAGGTTTGAAAAACACCCGTTTTTACCGAAAAAACGACTGTTAAAACGGTCACACCGATATACCGTGGCCGTGAGGGTCCCCGAACCCCGTGCCTTTATAATGCCGATAAATAGGAAATAACAACAGTTTTTTAGTACCATTTTTCAGTTTTCATACATGTTATAACCGTTTTTCTAAAATTAGTTTGAATGTTTTTTTCTTCTAAATAACATTTTATGTGTGTTTTTTAGAACTGTTTTCCTGTTATCACGCACGTTATAACCGTGTAAATAACTTTCTTACCATTTTTTTTTTTTTGAGTTTTTTTTTCTTTCTCTGGATTGAAAGCTGAATACTTCGAATTAATTTTTTTTAAATGATACAAGGAAAGTAACTACAGGATTAAAAACTTCAAATTTAAAAAACATAGGATTGTTAAACTAGTATTCATCATTTAAAAAGATACACGAACCAACTACGACCACCACCTTTTTTTAATTTATTCATGTATTCTTCATTTTCACGATGGTTCCTTTCCACATCATAGTCATCGTTGTGAGGGTACTGGCTATCTTCGTTTGCATAAGTATCATCATCATAATAATCGTCATTATCGTTATCATAACCTCCTTCAGTATCATCATTATTGTTACCTACTTCATTATTGTTATCAATATTAGAATTATATCCTTCATTCATATGTTGAACACCATGGTCAGAGCGATCATAAGTGTAATGAGAATCATATGTTGGATTCACATTCTCATAACCTTGTGTATTGTCTCCAAATGAAAGATTACCAAAGTCATAAACAAAGTCACTCATCGGAAACCTTTCGTATGGGATTTGAAATTTAGGATCATGCCAGTTGTATGGTAGAGGGACATGCTCTGGATTATTAACGGCCTCCTCTTCCAGCATATTTAACCATTGTTCTTCTTGAGGTAAAACCGGTGTTTCATCTTCCCCCGCCATCCAGTAAATCATATTGTCATCCCTCAGTAGACTATGAACGTCGTGAACATCAATGTTATGTCGCCTTGCTTTACCTTTAATTATTTGTTGCTCCAACTTCAAATTGTACTGGACAGACACCAGATCATTTATTCTCGATGAAAGTAAACGATTGTGTAGTTTGGTGTGGATTCTTTCAAACACACTCAAATTCCTTTCTGATCCAAACGATGTATTTGTTTGACTTAATATCTTTACTGCAATCTTTTGGAGGGATGGATACTCAGCACCATAAGATAACCACCAACTTACAGGATCACCATGTTGAGCTGCAATACGTGTTGATGGTGATGCAAATTGACCTTGCATCATTTGCATTCTTCCCGCCTACAAAGAAAAAAGTATCCAAAGGATACGACATGTTTGTTGCTTCCCCAAATTGGATCATTTAAAATTTCAAGTGAACCAAGTCCACTTATTTGTTAAAGGTTAAAACATGAAATGGGATAAAAACTATAGATGCATCATCATCTAATGGCAGTGGGGTACATGTCTTGAGAGTCTTGGAAGTGATGATATGATAAGAAGTGGGAATTTAGATCGAATTTATTAATGGGTTGATGACTCTACCTGACTGACCATGCACATGCCTAGTTTACTCTATTTTAAGCATTCAATGATTGGATTTTAGAAATTAGTACCTTATCTATTGACGAGTTAAAAGTTAAAACCTTGACTACTTGTTAGAAATTCTGCAATTTAATAAAGGGACAAGTCTACTTAGATAGGTTATGCACTCTTTTAAATTGGATAATTGCTGTCGACAAAATTTTAGTTGCTATACCATATGAATTTTATCAAACTTTCGTAATTTGTATAATTAAAAGTATTTTAAAACACCTACGTAAAGAATATAAACATGACTATAGAATTATACATATTTCTTATACTAATAATAATCAATTAAAATGGTAGTTTAGTGATATAGGTCATCTATTAGTGGGATAAAATTTATAAATGAACGGTCACAACGTTTTTAGGCACGTTATAACGTTTTCACGCACGTTATAACTGTTACATAGGAAATTCAGATCATAATTATTTTTAATTTTCTATTTAACCGTTATAACGCCCGTTTTTATGAAAAAACGTAAAAAAAAATGCATTTTTTATCAAAATAACATGTTTTTTGTACAGAACGTTCTCACACCCGTCAAAACCTTTTATAACGGTCATGCCTAGTGCCCGTGACCTGAGCCATGACCCGTTTTTCAAACGTTGGTCAAACCTACAGAAGAATAAAGAACGTGGTGCAAGTCTCGTAGTTATCTCGTAAAGTGGTGGGCATTTTCGCCATGGTAAAATATCTCTTTATGAAAACCTAATTCACCTGTCGCCTTAAACTCATCTCTTCGGTCTTTCCGCTATTCTTCACTGGGGTTTAGATATGAGATTTATGGGTTTAGATACAAATCTTCGAGTTCACCAAATCTGAATACTCCGTCATTCTGAATGAATTGTTAAGTCTTAGCTTGATTCTATGACTGATTTGATTCTTTTCCTAGAGTTTTTATCTGTTTAGGAGAAATTGGTATTTCAGATCTGTGATTTTTTTTCTTTTTTTGATTTTTGCCCAATGATGGAAAACATATTTTCTTGAACAGTTGCTTTGAGCTTTCATGATGAGCCTTGAAACACCACCACCTCTCTCTCTTTCTCTCTTATCTTCTTTCTTTCTCTCTTCCTTCTCATTCTCTCTCCCTCTCTCTCTCTTTCTTCTCCTTCCCTCTCTGGTTGGTGATGATAGACTTGTCATGAAATCTCTTTGATAATACTGTAAATGATCTATTATAGCTATGAGATCTGAGGGCATTTAATTCATTTATCTAGATTTGCAACTGTTTTTTTGCATTTCAAGAAATCAGATACTGATTTGGTTCTAGAGGTTATATTTTTAATTGGTGCAAGTGATGACAGTATAGACAGGGACTCAGACTCTTAAGGAGAATGTTTGATTTGTCTTTGGGAAATTCTCTGATGCACTAATACAACCATAAGGTTACTGCTTTAATTTTTCAAATTGATAATGGATGTGTATAGCTTGTTGGGTTTGAGTGTTTATATATACAACTGTTGTTTCTTTTTCTTATACTGCACTTACATTTTGTCACACTATCTAGTTAACTCCACTGCCCAAAAAAATCACATGGAGGAGTAGTTGTTCTATGATTCTGTTGATGATTTTGCTTTGGTGCTTTGGAAAAGAAGGATAGCATGATACCAGATATTCATGGTTGTGAGATTCTGAAGTAAATGAACTATGAAAATGTCTTCTGATGCCCTGTTTTATGTATAGAAGTTACTCATGGTTGTGATGAAATTAAAATTTGATACCTAGTTGTATTGAGGGCAATCCCCACAAAAAGAATGTATTTTGTTGGAGAAAAATGATGTCTTCTATACTGTGTATTCAAGTTGACCATGGTGTCGGTGTACTTTTACACAGTTTAAGATGTCCATGTTAATGGTGTAATGTTGCGGACTCTAATAGGGTGTCAGTTTACCTTTCCTACAAAATAAAGCACCCTCTTGGTTGTCTTATATGGGTTTTGTTACCTTTCCTAGTAACCATGACACCCCTATTGACAATGTTACTAGTTTCTGTATCAAAACTTAGAACATGTAGAGATCGAGAACAAAGGGAAATTAGGTGTTCGACAACATCTAAAAGTATATCATCTTTTGTATATCCGATAGCTGTGAAGCACCGACACACCATTGTTGGCGCTGTGTCACAATACTGGCGTGTTAGTGCTTCACATCCATGAGATATACAAAAAAATGTTGTCGAAATTAAAATTATTTCTAATTTTAATTGGTGCAAGTGAAGACATAAGTCACATAATAGACAGGGACTCTTTCGGAGAATGTTTGATTTGTCTTTTGGAAATTCTCTGATGCTGCACTAATACAACCATTTAAATTGACTGCTTTAATTTTTCAAATTGATAATGATAATGGTATAGCATGTTGGGTCTGAGTGTTTATATTCAACTGTTATTTATTTTTTTCTGATATTGTACTTGCATTTTCAAACACTATCTAGTTAACTCCATTGCCCAATGATGAAAAAAATAACATTTAGGTAAGGTTGTAGTGCTTTTCATTAGAAGCTTTTACATTCTCCTCTTCTTCTTCATCACCATCACTTTTCTTCTTCTTCTTCTTCTTCCTCCTGTTTATTATTATTATTATTGTTATTATTATTATTATGGTGAGATGTGTGAAGGCTCTTAGTGAATACCTTAGCCTACAGTGCCGATGAACTTTAGTATCTCAGATGCTACACTATCTGAGGGCATTTGTTTTTATTAGTTCAAGATTTATTAACTGTACTCTTCTACATTTCAAGAAAATAGGTCCTAATGTAGTTATTTGATATATCATTGTGTGTGAAAGTTGTAACTTGTGCAAGTGATGACAGTATAGACAGGGATTCAGACTCCACGGAGAAATGTTTGATTTGTCTTTGGGAAAATCTCTGATGCACTTGTACAACTTAAATTCACTGCTTTAAACTTCAAATCGACAATGGCTGTCTGCAAGGTTTGAATGCCTATGGTGTTCTTGTTCGTTTTTTTTTCTTCTTGTATAGTTAGGACTAATTATGCATAAATTAGTTCTTTAGTTGCAGTTTTGTGTGAGCTGATAACTTGCACCTTAAAATATGGACTCAGTTTTCATGTATCACTTGATATAGATTAACATCTAGTTACATCATGTTGTTCGATTTGAGCTGTGTTTAACCTTGTTTTATTTTATTTTTTGGTTTTGAGATTTTAGGCAATATACTAGTTTTTATTTGTAAATTGGTTTTTATCTGTATGGAATTGTAATTTGTTTAACATGTGTATCAAATTTGGCATCAAATGCACATAGAATCGATACAGCAATATCAAAAACTGTCACTAGTAGAAGTAGACAATGTATTTGTGTGTTTACTGGTATTCCTAGAGAGCCCTGGCATTGATTTGCATGATTCCCAAATTTGTTCAATTTGCACTTGTCTTTACTTGTATGAAAAGATTGAGGAATTTGGTAAGCAGACACGTATTTACTAGAGAATGCATTCCAACCTAGGCAGTTAGTAACCTTTACATTCATTTCTTTAGCCAGTATCGGCTAACATTGTTTGCAATCTAGGAACATGAAAAAAACCTAATTTTTTTTTGACAAAGATTGAACTTTCTTTTTGGTTCATCCATAATCTTCTGATTTTGCCAAGTAATTTGAGATGGTTTCCCATTCAGATAATCAAAAGGATTCTTACAGTCACCTTCTACATTGAGATCTCATGGTGCTGCTTGCTAAAGTCCTAGAGCTTCTGCTTCTTCTGGGGTTATGGCTGTGATGGGTTATGAAAGCTTAAATGTGGGAAGTTCCCTGAATTTCGTCCTATTGGTTATGAAAGCTTAAATGTATCAAGAACGAGAATTTTGATTTTCGAATGAATACCTTAGACATGGAATTTTGGAATTTAAATTTAGTTTTTGACATCTTTTAATAACCATTGCTGGACTGAATACCTGATAGAGACGTGGAATGATCATGTAGTCCGATCTCATGGTGTTGGAATGATCATGTAGTCAAATTATATAAAAAACATTTCCTTGTTGCTTAAAAGTTCAACAATCATAACCTGTTTCTGAATTTGGTAGGATTATGCTGGATTAAGCTTTCATATACACATGTTACTACTCAACGGATTGAATATAATAATCACAAAATAATAATAATTGAAGTGTGATGGCGCTAACCAACATAAGCAAAATCACAAGAATGAAATGAGTTTCTAGATATAGAATAACACCAATCGAAATCTTGGCTATTACTCGAACATTTACACACATAAGATAATTTTACCCTTTCACTCAGCATCCGGCTTGGAACGTAACTACCAGAGTTAAAGTGAAACAAGGCTGGGCACAACATTTGCTGCTCCTACAATCCTTTCAGCTCCACGCATAATCACTTTTTTCTCTGTTTTATGATTCGCGTCATAATGAACCAAGAAATCATCACCCTTTAGTAGAATCTCACCGTTCTTAAAGTCCCACATTAGCTGCAAGCAAAGGGTTGCTGATAATATTCTCTCGAGTAATGCTGAAGAATTAGACCATGATGGATTCCAAAGAGTAATAGCATCCTCGTCAATAGCACTAGAGTAGTTGGTGCGCAAGCAAAGCAAGCCATTACAAGAGCCCATGATCTCAATGCAGAAATCAATGGCTAATCTATCTGAACAGCCTCATCACATTCATTAGTCGCTGTTGATATGGATGCTAATGCTGACAACAATTAATTATAATCTATAACCAGTCCGGTCATACTGGAAGATAAGTGTACTGTTGATAAATTTATACGAATTTTTCAGAAAATACAAGGTCTTCCAAATGTGTCTGTGTCATCAACAATGAACTAAGAATTGCAGTTGAAGGTGTATCCATCAACAATGGGCTAACATGTGCAGATGAGTAGAGCTTTCCTCCTCAAGAGGACACAAATATTGCAGTTGGGTTTTCTACTGTGAACCCGTGATATTAGTAACACTACCTAAAGCAGAAAACTGTGAACCCATGGTGAGTGTTAATGTTATTACACGATATTTATCATGATTGATACGGGGGTACCCGTATACATACAACTGTTACATTTTAAGGGCAGGCAAAACAGAATATCATATCATTTGCTCTGGCTGACCGATTCTTTCTTTTCGTGGGGGAATTGATTAACTGGATATTGAGGAGCCAATTGGTATAGAGGTTTTACTTAGACATTTAGCTAATTGAGCTGTACTTGTCATGTAAATCACAAGGTCACAATGGGATATTTTGGGTTTTGGTACATATTTGGAGTTACAAAATTGGCTTTGGGCCATGAGACAAATTTCGGATTGCCATGGCAGTATCGTATCAGATTTCAAGTCAGGGGTTAGATTTTGCGTACAATTCAATTATGAATTCTTGGTCACACAGATTAGAGGTCATGATGCATAAGGGGAACTTTTGGCTTACGAAGCACATTTTGAGCCACATGCTGAGTTAAAAAAATTGGTATGTGGCGCAAGTGTACCAATAAACAAAAAGATCTCCATTAACAAGAAACCAGAATTGGAGGAAAAAAGAATCCCCAAGGCCTTTATTAAGGCTTATACTGAACTTATTTATTGATGAAGGAGGCTCAAAGCCTTTGACTTTACGGGGTTGCATCTTGAAGTAGAGCAATTATGTACAAATTCCGTTGCGGCAAGAAGGAAAGTTACTTAAAATTTTAACTTATCGACTTGGTAGGGGTGCCCATTTTATGCATATTTAGTTACTCATGGTTGGAGTTGCTAGAAACTGAGTGGTTTATGATTTACTTAACTGTACTGAGTGTTTGAATTTGTGGGGAAGGTTTTTCAATAGAATCTCAAATGAAAATGAGTTGGTTCTAAGTATACTCAGTGTATCCAAGTTGCCATTGGTGTTGTCGGGGTATAGTCGCTTAGTTTCTTCTGTATGTAAGTTACAGAAAGTTGAGTTCACTGGAAACTGCAGAGTTGGAGGAGGTAATCATATCGGAGTTAGAGACATACTCTCACCATAAAATGTATAAATCCCAAATCCAAATCTAGCCTTAGTGTATTTAGATAAACGCTGGAGACCTGATCTAAGATATCTATTACAGACACTTGGTATCAGATTTGGTGTACATTGAACCATTCCGTAACATTTTTAAATCCCATGTAATTGGTTCTGAGGTTAGCATTACTAATAAAAGTAATACTGATCTGAATCCGTTACACATCCATCCCAGTACTACCTAAAGCAGAAAACTGCTCTGCCAGTTGAGAGCTGAACTGGCAGAGCAGTTAAGTCGTGGAGAGAATAAGGTGCAGAGGAACCATACACAATGCCACCTGAACTGGCATAAGGTGCGCGAAGCCATGGAGACTAGACTAAAAATTTGTTTTGAATATTGTTGGGTTCCTCTTTAGAAAAGAGAAACCCTCCAAAAATAGGCGTATGCCGCTTATAAACGGCAAGCACACGGTATTCTTTAGTAAAAGGCGAAAGAATAGTTCGCTTTGTGCTTACCGCACGGCTGCGTGATTCATTTGGCAGAATCAAGCGCTGGTTATATAGAAAGCATTTTGACTAGGGTTACGCTAACTGGATCATGTGGGACTAATCATTTTTCACTTCAACTGAGATTTAAAGTTACTAGTTCAAGTTTCTTTCTTCTAGGCTTGCCAACCAAAGGAGGAATAATGGGATTCAAAGCTTACGAATTTTAGTTATTTTGTTTCCAAGGAGGATGGAAAGAAAAGGTTACCTTCCTCATTGGAAGCTCTAGAGATAACAAGGATTACGCCCAACACCTAAAGCATATGAAAGCTGGTGAGCTTTCTGTCAATGATTATGCAGTACCACCTTAACGAAATGATGTTTTTGTGCAAGTACCACCTTCCTGACTCGATTCCCATAGCCAAAACGCAAAATTTAGCTGAAATGTATGATGAAGAGCAAGCCAAGACACTCCAGTGGCCTGAAGGTTCAATATAAATCTGTCAATGGAACTGCACATAAAGTTCTAAATGGAGCAGTTGGATCTTATATCGCAGCTGCTGTACCACCAGCTCAACCATAGCTAACTGATGCATCCCATAGAAAAGTTTAGTTGAAAGAACTGGGCAGGGTTGCGGGAACGCGCACCTCCCTAGGAACAAATAATGATGTAGACTCTTCCCCACTGGGTAGATCTTAGACAAGCACCCTCGGTGTGCAACGGAGATCACTAACCTTGGAAATTTTAAGGCTTTTGTCTGTCCAATCAGCACCAGTCGTCTAGTGGTAGAATAGCACCCTGACGGGTTCTGGTGGATTTTTTTTTTATCATTTTGCAATGTGGTCTAACTCTGGTAAGTTTCGTGAGAAGGAGAAGAAGGGACCAACTGTTAGTGCGTGAACTGGTTCATCCAAAAAAACTTTGGTCGAAACTATGGCCGGCAAAAGTTAGATTTTTCATGTGGAGTGCTACTAAACACAAAATTTTGACTCAAGATCAGCTTTGTAAATTTTCACGTGGAATGCTACTATTTTGAATCTTTTGATGGATATGGTTTTTAGAATTGATGTTGTGGTTTAAAGGATCAATTATCTGCATTCTACTGAAGCTCCTTAAAAGCTGTATTTCAGCAGCTCTAGGGCCATTAGATCATGAGGGTTATTTCAGATGACCCGGAAGAACAAACAATAGCAATCCATTTGGGAAGCATCCATGGAGTCTTTTAAGTTAACCACTAGGTAAAGCTAAAAATCCAATCACATGTCTTCAGTTTCCAGGTTGGTTGGCCATACGCAAATTATTAGCTTTGATATTTGGTAGGGGTGCGCCAGGCCTTGACAGTAGTGCAACGCAGAGGCGACGCATGTGAACCCCAGCAGCAAGCTACTGTGATGGGAACTCCCCCATCAATTGGCGCACCTTAGGTATTACCTCATTAGTTGCGTCATCCCAAGCGCAAAAACAGCCTAGCTCCTCAGCTGAACTTGTTACTAGATCGACTGTACAACATGGATTGTACAGTTAGCATAAGTCTAGTATGAGAGAGGCAGGATATCTATACAGTTCCAATTTTCAGTTACTGTCTTGCAAATTTGAAACTGCAACTTGAGCTTAACTAGCTACAAGGTCATAAGGTGTGTCACTTTTGAGTGCTGTAGCTTACGACTAGGCATCTACAGGTTTGCTGAGAATCCACATGCCTTAAATTCCAGAATGGTTTAGCATACTCAAAAGATTCGCTTTGATATTTGGTGGGGGTGCGCCAGGCCTTTGCAGTAGTGCAACGCAAGGGCGACGCGTGAGAACCCCAGCAGCAAGCTACTGTGGTGGGAACTCCCCCATGAAAAAAATTAATTTAATATCGTGTAAGCCGATGGCTCACATATCAGATATTAAACTGATAAGAACAGATACTACACTTGATCTTAGCCAAAAGGCCGAGAAAGGTATGGTTATTCTCAGTCTAAGCTTCTGGTTTTATATTGTCTTGTTTCCATACCTCTCCTCTAGACTAGTCTGTGTGGGACTAAATCTTTGGTGCCGATGTTTTAGTATCTAACTGGCTTGATGGAACCTTATAATTTTCAATCCTCTCACAGCTTCATTGGAACATACTAAAATAAGAGTTGGCATTGGCAACGAATATGGGCTTAGCGGACAGCACAATTTTCTGCTTCCTTGATGCTTATTTGTTGTAAGTAGTTGGCAAACTAATACAGGTACTGCTACATTTTGATTTGTTTTCTTTTACATAATTTTTAAAATTTTAGCATTCACTGGGGTAACCGTCCCAAAATTTGAATGGGTTTTCATGAAATTTTGAATGGGTTTAGATGTAATGGTTCTCATGAATGAAGCTTTCATGAAACTTTGGCTGTATGTTAAACTTCAGCTGTGTAAAATACAATATCTGTTACATGAACTGCAACTGTTTGACAAAATATTTCAATGAAAAAATTGATTTGGGTGTCTCAGTTGTTGGTACCTTAATTTGTGTCGTGTGAAATCGAAGAAAATCACAGTTGAATATCTTAATGGAGAGATAACAAAGACCGGTTCTCAAACTTATTGAGTCTTAGCAAACAGTTCAAGAAAGTATGAATTTGTGGTGTTTCTTTTAAGTTTAGCTCGAGTACTCTACTTCATAATCTTTTGGTTATTGGTCGATGTATGTTCTTCTAAGTTCACAAGCACTACTCTTAATTGGGTACATTTCCTGAATCATGGAAACTACTACTTATCCCCATGACAGTTCGTTTATGTGCTGCAAAATGTTTCTTAATCTCTTAAACTTAATATAATGGTCACCTCAGTAAGAGAATTTGACTGAAAAAGAAAAAAGAAAATGTTATACCAACCATTTTGTGTAAATGGGTATTTATGATTGAAGAACTATTAAATGAAAAGTTTAATTTTAGTTGGAATGGAATGGCAGGCGCATCACATGTGCATCTTGACTAGTTGTAATATAAGTTTTTTTCTTTTTCTTTTTACCTTTGTTCCAGTGAAGTGAAATTTTGGTTCTTCTTCTTCTTCTTCATCAGTAGAAAGATAGACACAGACACAAGGGAGGAGCTTGAAGATGGATCTCTATTGATAGGTACACCCAAGGTAGTTAATCTCGGTTGTACAGGCCGATATTAACGGTTTTTATAGGATATAGGAAAAAATCTGTACGATACATCAAATATCGGCGATACGAAGGAGGAACGTTAAAAACGCGCGTATCGTCCTGTACGGGCCGATATACCAGTTTCACCTGTACACCTATAATATAGGGAGAGGGCATGCTTTTGAATCCATAGTTCTTGTTTGTATCTTAGTTTTAAATCCAACCATTGGATCTCTGTAATTTTCATAAATGTTGTTTGTTACAGTATTATGAAACTTAGTTTAAATTTGTAGTACGATCGGTGATGGAGATGTGATGAAACCAACCAATTTCAGATTACATTGCTACAGATTTCAGATCACTGTGCAGAGATATAAACCTATGAAAATACATGTTGTACAGTGTATAATGACCTGAAATTTTAATGGGGGTAACCCATTTAGTCTATGAGGTTCCTGTAAAAATTTCACTCAAATATGAGATAGAGAAGTACCCCAACCGACTGCGTTTTACAGGTGAACTTGTAGAAATTCAGTTTGAGATGAACTTATAGAATCAGTGGTAAATTAGGTTTTAACCGTTACTTTTCTATGAATTTTTGATACAATGCCTGTGATATATCTATGAATGTGTGGTATAAATTTCAGTTGGATCAGATTAGTATTCATGGAGCATTAGAAGAAATGGAGTTGACTCGACTAGGTGATTAGTAACTAATGTCAGACTTGGTATATCACTAATGGTTTTTATTTTGTACGATTGAAGTTTACAACAATTATTATTTTGTAAGATTGAAGTTTACAACAATTATTATTTTCTATTATGTTTTTTTTTTTGAAGCATATTATGGTTATATTTTCCCCTATAGTTATAAAAATATACATTTTTTCTATTATAGTTATATATATAATAATAAATATTAAAAAAAAATATTAATGGTGTATCGCCTGTAAAAACAGAGATTATCTTTTGTATAGGTGTATAGGATCCGACCTGTACGATACCGATACACGATATTGACTACCTTGGGTACACCATTCATTTTCTAATCCTCATAGTTATTTTGAGATGATGATTGATGATACAGCCTGTTTTGATCAGTGTCTTTTAAGTAGTTTGGGGTTTTCTAAGAATTGGGTCTCATTGAATACTCATGTCTTTGAAAATACTGCCATCATTGAAAATATACACCCTTCCATATGCTTTCAATTGATGAATGAGATCTATCAAAACAAGAAATCTTGTTGTCAATTTTTGAAAAGTTAATGTAATTGAAACAATTTTGTCACCAGGGTGAAGCAGCTTTAGGTTGCTGACCTTCATCATGTACTAGTTGGGTGTGAGTTGCTTGAGTGAATTTCTGTACCTTGTTAGTCGGCAACTTAAATGTTTGCCTTTGCCATGTTTTATTTTCTTGCTTGTCTTTGACAATGATACATCCATTGTCAAAGCCTTGGTCACAGCTGTAGTTATGTTTCTATATTCTCTCATTTTGGATCTAGATTTTGCAGAAGTTGTATGAGCTGTCTCTCTTTTATTTTCTAATTCGCAGGCAAAATATGGAAGAACAATGATCAGCATCTTACTTAATTAGTAATGAATAAACCGATGCATAACTATTCAACTTAATAAGCTTACTTTGTTTGCATTTACTTATGCTCTATGATCATAGTTATTTCCTTGGAGCTTTAGCTTTTGATGTGTCAGCTCTAGAATCCAACTGTAGATTAGGCCAAACTCTGTAAAGATGTGAACTTTAGATATAAATTGAACATCAGTTTCAGACTGACAAGTGTTTGATTTTTGTACAGAGGTGGAAGACGTCAAACAACTTGATTTACAAAGAGAACACAGTTATTTCATTGTTGATAGGGAATATGACTAAGGGTCTGATATGGGCAACAGCCGAGGACTTGGCAAGGAATAGAGGACGAGTCCTTTCTTTGTACCGTCAGATATTAAGAAGCCTCAATTCCCCAATACTTCCCATGAACTTAGCAGCAAGATTGGCCAAGAAAGCAGAGGCTCGTGCTATCTTCATGCTAGGCGCAGAAGAAGAATCCCTTCACAACATTGAGGACCTCATTGATACCGGAGAGTACACTCTTTCCCTCTTAAGAAAAGGGGAAATCCCTAAATGTATCCAATGAATGCACCACTGGTTAGCGAGCCTTCCTCGTACTGTGCTGTACATAGTTTGCTAGTTTTTGATAGAATTTACATTGTCCTTCAAATTTCGTTTGTTTATGACTAATGCTGTACAAGAAAAACAAAAGAGGAAATATAGCTTTTAGCCAATGATTTCAATATATTTCTGATGTTCATACTTTCTAGCAACTGTGATATGATAAGAAGAAAAACAATAACAAAAAAGCGGAGTTGGAACTTTTTTCTTTCTGTTTCATCATTGGCATTGCTGAAGATGAGCAAGTTTTGGAAAATTAGCCTACCATGCCCAGTTCATTGTACTCTCCCCTCTACCAGTTTTACGTATGCACCTGAACACCCGCAGGGAATCAGGTATTAGAGTGGAACATTGGGGTTACCGCTGCGCTCAAGGTGCCCTTTGTGTTACCTGATAATTTTCGCAGTTTGTCCAAATCAATCTTAGTATGTATTCTGAGAGATCCATTCCATCCAACTGATGCTTCTAATTTCATTATTTCTAACCAATAAAGCAACGAGATTAATCTTTACAGAAAGACAGAAATTTAACATGGATAACAATTTCATTATCTCAACATGAAACAGATAACAAGCTTTTATAGCTGAAGGATTTGGACAAGATGCACCAGACTGCAGCTCAAACCTTGAATAGGATGTGTAAGTTCTTTTTGAGTGACTAAGACACAACCGCGACTTCATAGCTTGCAGAAGATAAAATTTAGTTTAAAGTTTTGTAGGGCTTTACCCTTGATTAGAGGGAGCCCTTCCAGAAATTCTCGACGGCCCTGGGAGACCCAAGGCAGAGGAGGGGGTTTGGAAATAGTTTTCAACCAGCAATTGACGCGCCTCGGTTATTACCTCATAAGCTGCGTCATTGCCCCAAGCGCAAAGATGAGATTTAGGAACTGCATCAACTGCTTTTTATGGCTTCATTTTCACATCTCTAACTCTGGCTTGAAAAATGTGGGACTAACTTTTGTCACTTTTTACACTTTCCATTCTAATGGTCGTGTAGTATGTTTTGAATGCTTATACCAAAATTTAATAAACAAACTATCTTTTCATATAGTAGAAGTGTGAAATCTAAGATTCCCGATATTGTGTTTGTATCGAAGTATTTGTTTTTACAAGATGATGTTGAAGAACATACTGCTTTAGTTAAAAGTTTCTTTTAGTGTTGGCAACAAACATGATTTTAATGCTTCTCAGAATTTCCTCTTCCTCACTAAGTTTGCTGAAATTGGTACCAATTTGTGTCAATGCTTTGAGTTGATTCGATTGCCATGTATTGAAAATGTGGGTGGTCCTTGACCTGTAAAAGGATTTTAATTTGGTTCTTCGAAACATCCGGAAATAGTTAGTCACCATTAGTTCATGATGAAGTTAGAAAAATGCCCATTTTATGCATATTGGAGTTGGAGGCAGTGACGGAGCCAAACAAAATTTTGAGAGGGGTCATAGAAAATTCCTAACAAAACTTTATGTATTTGATCCCCTTAATGAGCAAAAATGTTCATAATTCCATCAAATTTGCCCCCATAGCAGAACAATAATTCTGAAAATCCAGTTAATTTTGCACTGAGGTTGAGAAACAAGTGGGGGCTGGAGACCCCATTTGTCTCCATGTGCCTCCGTCCCTGGTTGGAGGTGACTTGGAGTAGTATAAATCCCAAGAGATACAACTTGGAAAAAGAACTCTAGCCCCTGATGTATCAAAAGATTCAAAACAACATTTAGAAAAACGCCCAAGAGCTGATTTGGTGTCAGATCTGGTCCACATTGAACCAGCAGCGAATAGAGGACCATTAGAACTGTTGGTAACAGCTTTAGTCGCTACATAATCTAGTAATCCAGTTACTGTCCAAAAATGGAGTTGGGTTTGTTGAGGCATCACTAATAAGATAAGATCAACAAATGGTTTTTCAAATCCTTCATTAGTTGCAAGTTGAACATAATATGAGCATCTGTTGTTGCGATTGCAATGTCACTTGCGGTAACCACTAAGAGATAAAAGAGAGTAAGAGATCGAGTTTATACTCTGCTAAATGTTTCTGCAGGTGGTTCTAGTAAAAGATTTGTTTTGAATATTGTTGGGTTCCCCTTAAAAAAGAGAAACCCTCCAAAAATAGGCGTATGCCGCTTATGAACGGCAAGCACACGGTATTCTTTAGTAAAAGGCGAAAGAATAGTTCGCTTTGTGCTTAACGCACGGCTGCGTGAATTATTTGCTGGATTTTAATTTGGTTCTTCGGAACATCTGGAAATAGTTAGTCACCATTAGTTCATGATGAAGTTAGAAAAATGCCCATTTTATGCATATTGGAGTTGGAGGTGACTTGGAGTAGTATAAATCCAAAGAGATACAACTTGGAAAAAGAACTCTAGCCCCTGATGTATCAAAAGATTCAAAACAACATTTAGAAAAACGCCCAAGAGCTGATTTAAGATATATGTTATAGACACTTGGTGTCAGATCTGGTCCACATTGAACCAGCAGCGAATAGAGGACCATTAGAACTGTTGGTAACAGCTTTAGTCGCTACATAATCTAGTAATCCAGTTACTGTCCAAAAATGGAGTTGGGTTTGTTGAGGCATCACTAATAAGATAAGATCAACAAATGGTTTTTCAAATCCTTCATTAGTTGCAAGTTGAACACAATATGAGCATCTGTTGTTGCGATTGCAATGTCACTTGCGGTAACCACTAAGAGAGTAAGAGATCGAGTTTATACAGATCTATGGCTGTTACATGTTTCTGCAGGTGGTTCTATCTTTTTGCATGTTTAGGTGCAGAGGAACCATACAATATGCTGCCTGAACTAGCAGAAGTTAGCCGAGTCTTGGAGACTAAAAGGTGCAGAGGAACCTAGACAGTGCTTGCCCGAACCGGCAGAGCTTACCAAGCCTGAACTGGCAGTAATTAGCGAAAGCCATAGAGACTAGTAAAAGATTTGTTTTGAATATTGTTGGGTTCCCCTTAGAAAAGAGAAACCCTCCAAAAATAAGCGTATGCCGCTTATAAACGGCAAGCACACGGTATTCTTTAGTAACTAGCAGAAGTTAGCCGAGTCTTGGAGACTAAAAGGTGCAGAGGAACCTAGACAGTGCTTGCCCGAACCGGCAGAGCTTACTAAGCCTGAACTGGTAGTAATTAGCGAAAGCCATAGAGACTAGTAAAAGATTTGTTTTGAATATTGTTGGGTTCCCCTTAAAAAAGAGAAACCCTCCAAAAATAAGCGTATGCCGCTTATAAACGGCAAGCACACGGTATTCTTTAGTAAAAGGCGAAAGAATAGTTCGCTTTGTGCTTACCGCAAGGCTGCGTAGATCATTTGAAAGAGTCGAGCGCTGATTATATAGAAAGCATTTTGAGTAGGGTTGCGCTATCTGGCTCATGTGGGACTAATCATTTTTCACTTCAACTGAGATGTTTCCAACCACTCTTCTTAGTTCTCCTTGTGCTTTCTTCATCATCTTTGGATTCTTTATTAGTTCTGAGTGACATAATCCATCCCATGACCATTTCAGAGGCATGATTTCCAAAACTTTGATTATGAATTTTAAAGCCATGCCTTTAGAAATGAAAAGTTTCGTTTTGAAAATTGTTGGGTTCCTGAACTCTCCAAAAACAAGCGTACTCCCTAATAATCAGCAGCACATGGTATTCTAAGGTGGAAGAATAATTCGCTTTTGTGCTTACTGCATATGCAAACCCTCCAAAAATTGGCGTATGCTGCTTGTACAAGTCATTTTGAGCAGAACTCTAGTGTGGTCTAGGTTTATTTTCTGGACTTGCAAACTGAAGGAATAATGCGCTTCAAAGTTACTAGAATGCACTCATTTTACTTCGAAGGTGATGGTGAAAGAAAGGTTACCTTCCTAATGATTCAGCACTGGAATAGTTCAATTCATGAGGTATAGCTAGAACTTAAAAAAGGACCCGAGATGAATATTATAAGACTTTGATGATTCCACCACTGTTTCATATGATCAGATTCACTTTGATTCCACTACTGTTTCCCCATTGTTTGTCTTTTTCTCCCAAGTATTCTCTTGTCAGAGTCGAAGTTCTAGCAAATCAAGTAGCTTTCCTTGTACAAGTTCGTACCATGAAGGTTCACTGCAAGCCTGTAATTGGTTTCTGCTCACCAGTACAGAAATATTTATTGGGAGGCTCAACCATTCAGCACCAGTGGTCTAGTGGTAGAATAGTACCCTGCCACGGTACCCAGACCCGGGTTCGATTCCCGGCTGGTGCATCCTTTTTATCAATGAAAACTGCATTAAAATTGCAGTTGGTATCGATGACTGCTCTACGTTTTTTTTTAGGAGGATCAATGAAAGCAATTGAACAATAGGAGGAGTTCACTTTACATAGACCAGAATAATTGGTTTCATACTTTATGAGGTGAACTTGTCACTAGATTAATTGTACAACATTGAAGCATTCAACAAATCAAATAGGCTTGATGAAAAATCCCAAATTCAATGGTCCATATAGATGTGCGACAGTTATAGTAGGAGGTAATAAGGTGTTACTGACAAGCGTAAAATCTAGTATGAAAATGAGGCAGGATATCAAAAATGTTCAGTTACCATCTGGCAAATCAATTTTTTTTTTTTTTTTTGAAAATATGGCAAATCAAATTTGAACTTGCAACTTGAGTGCCAAAGATAGCCTAGCCACGATCAAGCCTACGACTAGGCCCTCTGAAGAGTTTAAAACCTGCAACTCGAGCTGAACTAGTTACTAAATTGTTTACAAAGCTTTGGGTTTGCTAAA
>JAJJWX010002119.1:0-190000 GCA_023529315.1 Papaver bracteatum | reverse complement strand
TGTTTTGGTTTTTAGAAGAAGGATTAAAATTGCAATTGATAATTGGGTGAACATCTACATGAAAGGTTAAACAAATGAATTTGAAGAGAACCCCATGGAAGCCACTTTGATGATAAGTAGCTTGCTGTGAGCCTAACTGTAAGCTAATCCATCAAGTTAAGGGAAGCTAGGCATCATAGAACTTGTTCAGTTTCCAATTTGGTTTATTTTGTTGAATATTCAACACCAACTTAGTCAAGAGTTCACACCTATCTAGACTAACCTAGAAATATCTAGGATGTCTAGAGTCAATATTAGACAATTAACATGTGTAAAATGAGTGTTCTAGGGTTAGACAAATCAAACAAGAATACTAGATTGTCTAGTAGTTGGTTTGGTAAGCCTCCATAGGCATAGTTGTTAGCCTCCAAAGGCATAGTTGTTAGCCTCCATAGGCATAGTTCTCTTCTTCTTTTGTAGCCTATAAATAGGCATGTTGTATTCATTTGTAAGTAAGTAAGAAAGAAAGAATCAAACAATCAAAAATATCAAATAGATTGTATTCCACCAAGATTAATATCAATGTAGTCTTTTACGCTTCAGCGTTTATGTTCTCCTCTCTCTTGTTCGATCTTTAAGATGGTATCAGAGCAAGGTGAGAGGGAGAGAGGAGAGGAAGAGAAGTTATATGTTTTCCTAAAGATTTTCTAAAGTTGCAATAAGAAGGAGAAAGAAAACTAAAAAAATAAAAAATAATAGTTGCGAATATTCGATGGTTATTGTGACAAGTTTGAAGCTAGAAGTCAGGTGAAGGAGAAGTTTGATGTCGTTTGAATTCACGGTGAAAATCGAAGCTTAGGGCATGTTCTTGATGCTTGAAAACATGGATCGAGATACTAGTGCCGAAAAAAATGTTACCGATGTTTTTGATGAGAAGAATCAAAGATGGTCATAAAGTCCAAGCTTGAGTGGTGTTTAGGGTTTGTTTGTGACGGCGTCACTGCTCCAAAGAAATCGAAAAAAAAAATGGTTTATGCTTAGCTGGGTGAAGGCGTAAGGATTATTGCTATCTTGCAGCTCAGTCGCTTGTGGTTTTAAAGCCATGCTCGTGATCTTGAAGAAGAAGAAGAAGAAGAAAAAAAAAAAAAAAAAAAAGTTCGAGGTTGTTTGGTTTTGAGTGAGGTTATGAACTCGTTTCTTGAGCCAAGATAAAGGAAGATTATTAAGACAAGTTTTCCAAAACAAACGAGTTCTCATTGATGTGGAGCCGAGCACAAGGAAGAAAATATGATTGTTTGTCATCGCCATTGGCGTAGTAACAAAGATGACAAGCTTTAGCCTAGAAAAACATCGTAGGAAGGTGTTTGTCATGTGTCGAGATTGGTATTTTGCTGCCATTGCCATGAGAGCTCCAACCGGTGATGATGATAATGCTTGCTTCTCGTGATGAGACATGTAGCTCGTTGGTGCTTCTCGGGAAGGAAAACGAGTGGCAAACCGCTATTATTGACCGGCTCGAGATGTAGAGAAAACGTGTGATACCGGCCCACACCTAACACGCCGCACAGAGGAAAAAAAACGGAAAGCAAAAAGCGGAAAACAAAGTGAGCCGAACTGTGGTCGAGCTTTGGATAAATCATGGCTCGGTGATGTGTTATTCCTGGACTGATGTAATGAGATGAATGGTGAACTTCTGCTCGGTTTTTTTGGCTTGTTGTTGATGACGATAATGGAGATACATGAGCTGGTAGTTGCTGATGGAAGAAGGAAGTGATGTTCGGTAATGAGCTCGAGCAAGGTACTGCTGCTTTAGAGCTCCAGAAGGAAGAAGAATAACGATGGTGCTTTTGAGAGAATGACGAGCTCGAGAATGGATGTCGAGATGATAACAGTTGGCCCGAGCAGAAAGAGATGAAAGATTGCACGCCATTGAACAAAGATGCTTTGGTTCGATGAGTATGGAGTATTGTTTACTTACTTGAACATGGTTTGGTAGTTTTACTGTGATGAGTTTAATGAGGACGAGATTGGTTTCATGGCAGTTATGAACTCGAGTTTTCCAAACGGGCTTCTATAAAGGGACCGATGAGAGCTCGGGTAGAGAACGGATGGCATGCTAGAACTCGTGGAGAACTCGGGAAATGAAGGAAATGATGATGAGTTGCAGCCATGATTGATGTTTGCTAAAGAACGAAGGTGGAAGTGGAGACAGGGTGCTGCTCAAGAAAGCAAGAAAAAACAAAAAAACAAAAAAGCATGATGCCTATGGGAACTTTCTTCGCATGTGATGGAAGAGCTCTAGAAGAAAAAAAAAGCAAGGATGATGTTCACTATGGATGATGGTCATGACAGGAGAGAAAGTTGAAGCTGATTTGAAGATGGGCTGAAAGCCTCAAACAAAATAGAGAAGATGCAGATAAGATGTTTGTTTAAATGCAAGGATGATCCGGGGAAACATAAGTGTGACAATAATTTCACAAATACAGCAAATCTGGTACTAAATTCAGAAATGTGGCACATCTGGATAGCGTGGCAAAATTGTAACAAACAATATAGCAAGAAGAAGAATAGTTAGAGCTTGTGGCGAAGCTTGACGAAATGAAAGATTGTAGAGAATCTTTATAAAAAAATCAAAGAAGTGTGAAGATTTTCATAACAAAAGCATGACCTAAACAAAAGAAGAAGAGAAGAAACAACAAAAAGATTGTGAAGAAATGGAAGCAATCACCAAGTGGTGATGAGATAGAGAACAACAAAAGTGGGTGAAAATCCTATGAGTTGTCCAAAGAGTACAAGAAGTATTTTATCAAACGAAGAGGACCGAATATCCCTAAACTACGATGGAACCCGTATGTTCTAAAACTACGAAGAGGACCGGTAATGTCCTTAAACTTCCGAAGAGGACCATAATGTCCTTAAACTTCAAGAGGACCGAAACGTCCTTAAACTATGAAGAGGACCGAAACATCCTTAAACTATGAAGGGGACTTAAACGTCTAAGATAAAGAGAAGTTGGAAATTAGGTGTTGAGGGGGAGTGTTGAATATTCAACACCAACTTAGTCAAGAGTTCACACCTATCTAGACTAACCTAGAAATATCTAGGATGTCTAGAGTCAATATTAGACAATTAACATGTGTAAAATGAGTGTTCTAGGGTTAGACAAATCAAACAAGAATACTAGATTGTCTAGTAGTTGGTTTGGTAAGCCTCCATAGGCATAGTTGTTAGCCTCCAAAGGCATAGTTGTTAGCCTCCATAGGCATAATTCTCTTCTTCTTTTGTAGCCTATAAATAGGCATGTTGTATTCATTTGTAAGTAAGTAAGAAAGAAAGAATCAAACAATCAAAAATATCAAATAGATTGTATTCCACCAAGATTAATATCAATGTAGTCTTTTACGCTTCCGCGTTTATGTTCTCCTCTCTCTTGTTCGAACTGGTCAAACAAGTTGTTTTGTTTTGGTTTTTAGAAGAAGGATTAAAATTGCAATTGATAATTGGGTGAACATCTACATGAAAGGTTAAACAAATGAATTTGAAGAGAACCCCATGGAAGCCACTTTGATGATAAGTAGCTTGCTGTGAGCCTAACTGTAAGCTATTCCATCAAGTTAAGGGAAGCTAGGCATCATAGAACTTGTTCAGTTTCCAATTTGGTTTATTTGTGCCCAAAAAAGTTGAGTTTATCATTTGGTAGGGGCGAGCCAGGCCTTTGCAATGCGCCTGGTTCATCGAGAGATGAACTCTCCCATGAAATAACCGAGGCCTTGCAATGCGCGCCAGGCCTCCTGTGATGAGAGGACTAAATCTTAAATTCGCTGCCTTGGACAAGTCGAGTTTTCTTGGGACAGTCCATGGTGATAGGAGGAGTTCAGTTTACGTAGAGCAGAATAATTGGTTTCATACTTTATGTGATGATAGTAGGATCAAACCCTTTTCTATTGACTTGTTAATTCCGTGAGTTTTAAATTTTAATGTTTGTTATCAAAATATCGAACCAAGGAGGGGATTTGGAAATACTTTTCAACCAGCAACAGATGCGTCTTGGGTATTATCGCATTAGTTGCGTCGTTTCCCCAAGCGCAAAATTAATCAGCCTAGCTAATCTAAAGCTTTAGACTAGGCCGTCCAAAAAAATTGGAAACAACAATTTTGACTGAACTTGTTACTTGATTGATTGTACAACATTGAAGCATTAAATAATTCAAATAGGCTTGATGAAAAATCCCAAATTCAATCGTCCAAGTAGATGTTTGACAGTTACAATAGGAAGTAACAAGGTGTTCCTGACAAGCGTAAAATCTAGTATGAGAAATATCTAAAAAGTTCAAATTTTCAGTTACTATCTTGCAAATTTGAAACTGCAAGCTGAACTAGCTACAATAGGAGGTCATAAGGTGTGTCACGTTGAGTGCTAAAGACAGCCTAGCCATTAGGCCTTCTACAGGTTTGCTAAGAATCCACATGCCTCAAGTTTCCAGGCTGGTTTAGCATACTCAAAAGAACGAGGCAGGATATCGAAGAAGTACAAATGTTCAGTTACCATCTTGCAAATTTGAAACTGCAGCTTGAGCTGAACTGGTTACAAGAGGTAATAATAAGGTGTGTCACTTTTGAGTGCCAAAGACGGGCCTAAGAATCCACATTCTTAGCAGTAGTGCGCCAGGCCATAATCAAAAGATTAGCTTTGATATTTGGTGGGGGTGCGCCAGGCCATTGCAGTAGTGCAACGCAAGGGCGACGCGTGAGCTGCTGTGGCGGGAACTCCCCCATGAAAAAATTTAATTTAATATCGTGTGAGCCGATGGCTCACATATCAAATATTAAACTGATAAGAACATATACTACACTTGATCTTAGCCAAAAGGCCGAGAAAGGTATGCTTCTTCTAAGTTTGAGCTTCTGCTTTTATATTGTCTTGTTTCCATACCTCTGCTCTAGACTAGTCTATGTCATACTAAATCTTAAGCTCAATGCCTTATGATATTAGAGATCCTTGCACAAAATTCTTAGCATTTGGTTGCAGTTTGATGCGCAAGCGCAAACAACTATTACACACTCAACAACACTGTCCCAAGATATATATGAGATGCTACGGAGTTCTTGGTGGCCTGTATAGAACCGTACTATACTTATCTCCATTGGTACCTTGGTTTCTAAAATAGCCAATCTTAAATCCAAAGCAAGGGGAAAAAATAAAAGAAGAAGCAAACTAGCCAATTCAGTTTGTATTTACTGAGACGAGCTATAATGTATTGTTTGTATTGGACCCTTGGAGTTCCTGGAGAACCAGCAATAATGTATTTATTAGCTTTTGATTTGCGCGCTAATTGTGTTTTCAAATCCTAAGAGAGTGTGAAATAATCTTTGGGTTCAATCCCATTGGATTAACCTTAATGCATGATTGAGAGCTAATATCCTCTATGGTGTTGCTCAGGTTTACATTTAGGTTTCAACAAGAACATGTACATTTTGGTAAGAGATATTATGTTGCTAATCTTAGCTAGGATGCAACTCAGTGACAGATACCTCATTTACACTCCACGCCTCTTCCTTGGCTTGATCTGAAACAAAATACGCAGGTCATGTAGTTGAAGGGAGAGTCATTGAGTTGCTATTAAGCATTATTGTCTTTCCATGTCTCCTATTCCACTGCTTGGCTGGGCACGAAATTTGCAGGTTGTGTAGGTAATGGGAAAGCCATGGAGTTGCTACTAAGCATTAAGATGACCGTGGACATGGTAGGTCTATCAACAATGTTGTCTTGAACACATAAAAGGGTAATGTGGATACATCTCATTGCTTGGGTTCTTGAACAACTATCTTTGAAACTTGAATCTAACAGTTCTAAAGATGTTCCTTTATGCCAATGCCTCCACGCCTGCAAAATATATTTTTCATTCAATTTGTTTTGAATAAATATTTTTCAGATCACTTAGTAATTGTATTAAAATCACCACCGATACACCATGGAAGATTTGACCAATATCTACAAACTGTGTCAAGCTCTATCCAAAACTCATTTCTATCAACTGAATTGTTTGGCCCATAAACACTTGTAAGTACCCACTGAAAGTTATCGAGTTTGTTTGTACATAGTACATAGAGAGTGTACTCGGAAACATGTGAGTCACTTACCTCTACCACATCTCTATCCCAGAGAATTAACATCCCACCTGAACTTCCTACATATTGTTGCATTGTCCAACCCACATTCTTGTAGCCACATATCTGCTTAATGTCCCAAGAAGAACATTACATCATTTTTGTTTCTTGAGGAATAATTATCGGAGCTCTTATCATATGTATCATCTTGTGAACTACCGTTCTTCTATTACTCGAGTTTGATCCTCTAACATTCCAAGTTAGGATTTTTAAACTCATTGAGAACAAAATTTACCCCTAGAATTAACTTACCTTCTTGGCCTGGAAGGAGGAGAATCACTCGACATAAATTCCAAGTCGCTTTAATTCATTGCGCAGTTTCAATGGAATCAGTGGTTGTGACTCATTAAGAAAATCAGGGTCGGCGGAGGAATCACCAACTGAGATACCTACTATCGCAGGTTCGAATCCAGGTGGAAAATCTGGCGTACAATTATCATAACTACAAGATAATTATGTGTCGTCTTCGGTCAGAAAGGTATTCTCTAGACCCAAAAGAGGTGAGGAGTACTTCATGAATTGGGATAATTTCCTCATCATCAAGACAAATGGTATTTTGTACTGCGAAGTCTTTTAGGTTTTGCTTTTTTGTAGGCAGGATTGGGATAGGTTTAAGCACTGGACCAGTACGTTGTGGAAACTTTAGTAACTAGGAATTGTTGGAAAACAATTACTAAAAAATAATTTTTAAGGTTTTAATAAAATTATAATTTATTGTTTTCTTTTGTGAATGAAAAACTTATTAGTCCCACATTGTGGAGTTTCCACTTTTTAGTTGTTTTAAGAGACTATATAAGCTTTTTAGTCCCACATCGGGGAGTTCCTCTTCTTAAGTTGTTTTGTTCCATTATATAAACAAATTCACTACTTTTGTAAAATCTATGGGAAAGGGGTTGCTCTATATTTTAGAGGGACCCCCAAGGGAAGATATTTTATATGTTTTCTCAAGCGTTCGTGATTTTCCTTTATGGTTTTTCGGAGTTGCCAAGCTCAAGATTGAGCATCTACTACATATGCTAGTAGTAGGTGTATTAGGGTGTTTTATCCTGGAGATATCCGTCCTGTGAGGCTATAGCATCACTCTTGAGTGTAGCCGGCGCTAATGTCTTAAGGGAAACGTGTTGAACACGTGACTCACTGTTTTTTCAAAGTTTTGCCTTGTTGCTGTTGTAGAGATATGA
Source organism: Papaver bracteatum (assembly GCA_023529315.1). Lineage (NCBI taxonomy): Eukaryota > Viridiplantae > Streptophyta > Magnoliopsida > Ranunculales > Papaveraceae > Papaver > Papaver bracteatum. The sequence continues at coordinate 182,672 of JAJJWX010002119.1, read as the reverse complement.
GAAGCTCGCTCGTTTCGTCAAATCCATCACTTCCATTAAAAGGAGCTAAGTATCAATAACTTTTGCTTATTTGATTTTTCTTTGTTTTGATTATTGCACCCAACAATCTTAAGACATTATAATTTGTAATAATCATGGATGTTAATTATGGAGTGAAAAAAAAAAAAAACGAATTTTTGGTCAGCTGTAGAGTTTCGAATTTATCTCTCAACCTATAAGGAATTTCGATGAACCCTTTTGATACAACGTAGTGGACATCCTGATAGTTATCCACGTAAAATTTCAGAATTTTTGAAGTTGTAAAAGTATTTTTTTGATATTTTACAAAAACAGAAACGTTCTGAAAAATTCTGACGGGCGAAATTTGTTGTTAACTAAAGTAGTTTTTATTGGGTAACCATGAGTTTTTTTTTGATATGGTGGTTCAAACGAAGTTTGTAAATCTAGATATTATCTTCAAAACTCATATTTTATCTTCCGTTTCGGAACTAAGGTTTGTGAGATGTGGTGTATTAGGTGATTGGGAAATTACCGTGACCGTGGTCAAAGTATAAACGAAGATTGTGAATGAAATTGAAAAGGAACATGGCTACCAGGCGCATGTGGATGAACACAAGTCTTCCAAAGCTGACAAAGGCGAGAACATCAAACACAACTCTAAGCGTAGTCTTCATGAGAAAGGTATGTTTCAGAAAACTGAATCTGCATTACTTTAATTAAGGGTGATTGTTATGTTTGTAAAATTCCTGGCCATACGAGCAAAGAAAGTGTAGACAACATCAAACCTTAATAAGTAGAAAGTTAATGTTAATTTAGTTGAAACAAATTAGAACAAGTTCATTGACATGATGTCGGAAGTTATTTTAATAACCAGTGTGAGAGACTGGTGGGTGGACTCTGGAGCCACTAAGTATGTTTGTTGAAACAGAGACTGTTCACCTCTTATCGAGGATAAGGGATGTCGAGAAACTCAATATGAGTAACTCATCCAGCAATGAGGTTGCATAAAATGGAAAGGTCGAGCATTAGCTCATATCTGTAATATTCTCACACTGTATGAAGTTTTCATGTTCCGAGCATATGCAAGAATATTGTATCTTGTTCTCTTGAAGATGGTAAAAGATTGAAGATCTTATAATTAAATGTGAAAAACTTGTTATAACTAAAGGCTGTGATTTTTAGGCAACAATTATAGGACTTAGGGTATATATAAGCTTAAAGGAAAATCTGATGAAGTAAACATAGTTGATTCTTGTGCTTTCTTTTGTGTGTCTTTGAATGTTTTGCATGGTAGACTTGGAACCGTAAAATTATAAGTCAATGCATAAACTGGCTAGCATAGACTACGTACCCAAATTTAGTTTGGAATCTGATCACAAAAGTGAATTCTATGTAGAATCAAACTATGCTATAAAACCTTTTAGCAAAAATGTTCAGAGTAATTCTAAGCCCTTAAAATTAATTCAGTTAGGCCTAGTTGAAATGAGTTCAACCCAAACTAAGGTGGTAAAAGGTAGTTTGTAACTTTCATAGATGATTGTACGAGGTACTCTCTTATATACTTGATTAGGGGTAAGGATGATTCCTTAGAAGCCTTAAGAGTATAAACTTGAAATTGAAAACGAAGTATATGTTACCACTAAATTGGTTAGGTCTAAACATGATGGAAAGTATGAAATTCATATAGGAGAACTTTACTTGTTAAATGGAATTATTCATGAGATCGCATCTCCTTATTCACCATAGTCTAATGGTATAGTTGAACGTAAAAGTATAATTATTAAGGAGATGATTTATGCCATGTTGTTTAAAGGATAACCCCAAACTTGTGGGAGGAGGTCGTTCTCTAATTTTGTTATATCCTTAATAGAGTAACCTTTAAAGGATCATATAAAAATTCATATGATTGTGGAAAGATAGACAACCTTTTATGCATACGTCAAAGTGTGGGGGTGTTTAGATAAGGTTTCTTGAGTACCCTACTGCATATAGATTTTTGGTTGTGTGTTCTGATTTTTCAGACTTTGGTGTGATTTTTCTGACATTGGTGTGAAGATTATTATGGAATCTAGGGATGCTGAGTTCTTTGAACATGTTTTTTTTTGAAACATGTCTCTTCTTAGGGATGTGTTGTTGATCCCCTAGATATCTTTCAACTAGTTAGAATACACCTTCGAAAGAAGATGAACTAACGTTGATCCTAGGAGAAGTAAAAGGATTATAACTGAGACTTATTATGGACTTGACTTCATAATTTGCCTAGCTTAGTCTGAGTTCCAGACTCTTAAAGAAACCATAACATTTATTGACATCCCATTCTGGTAAGAAGCTTCATGTAGTGAAATGGACTCAGTCCGTCAAACCAGACTTGGGAGCTTGCTAGTTTACCTCTAGGGAGTAAGACCATATGATTAAATGAGTCTTTAAGAGGAAACATAAGGTAGATGGAACTGTGGAAAAATATGAGGATATGTAGATAGCTAAAGGCTATAAACTAAAAGAAGGTGAAAAAATTTTCTTCTTATTCTCATTGTGACGAGAATTAGTTCCTTTGAGATGCTAATTTATTTTGCGCCATAAACAACTTGGAGCTACATCAGGTGGATGTTAAGATAGCTTTCTAAAACTGTGAATTAGATAAAGAAATTTACATAAAACAACCTGAGGACTTTGTAGTGAAAGGTTACGAAAACAAAGTTTGTAAGTTGAACAAATATTTGTATGGTTCCAAATAAGCACGTAAATAGTGACATGGAAAATTTGATCATGTAATAATGTGTAGTGGGTTTAAGTTAATGAATCTGACAAGTATATTTACAAGTAACTTGTTAAGGATGCCTGTGTGATTGTATGCCATGTTGATGATATGCTTATACTTGATACAAACATAGATGTGATTAATTCCACTAAAACATGCACTGAATGAGAACGTTGACTTTAAAGACTTAGGCCCTTTTGATGTAATCTTAGGGATGAGGATTAGAAGATAATTAATCTTTTATAGTCTTAGTCATTCTCATTATGTTGAATTGTGCTTAAGAGATAAAATCAGTGTAATTGTAAGCCTGCTTGTACTCCATACGATTATTCTTGTATACTCAAGAAAAATAAGGGTAGTGGAGTATATTAACTTGAATACTCAAGAGTTATAGGATGTCTGATGAATTTTATGAACTGTAAGAGTCCAGAAATTTCCTATATTATGAGTAAGTTAAGTAGATATAATTGTAGTCCAGAGCAAGAGAATTCAGATGCACTAAGTAGAGTATTATGGTACCTAAAATACTCTATTACCTTTTATTTGATTTATGAAAGGTGTCCTGCAGTCCTAGAGGGACTTTATGATGCAAACTGGACAGTTGACTCAGAGGAGTCTAAGTTTACGAGTGGATAGTTTCACTCTAGCATGAAGGTTTGTTTTTGGAAGATTTCCAAACAGACATATACTTGCTCAATTCATTATGGAATCTCGAGAGTATTGCGTTAGACAAAGCACGAGAGGGGGCGAGTGCCTAAGATGCTTTTTAGAAGACATTCCTCTCGAGCATAGGCCTGTGCCAGCTATATCTATACACTGTGTTAGTCTAGCTGTAATAGCTAAAGCTAAAAACTAACTAATCTCAATTGGCGTTATTTCCATTGATTGGATAGAGTCCAAGGAGAATATCGCATAACCTTTGACGAAAGGTTTTTTCAAGGAGATAGTTAGAATTACATCGAAGGGGATGGGGCTTAAGCTCAATAATTAAACTTGCCATGAAGGATACTCAACCTTGCTGACTGGAGATCCCAAGATCAAGGTTTCGAATGAGACAACTAATTTATGGTGGGTAAAGGTAAACACTATCAGAGAATTTCATTCTTTGTCCCTTCCCTATGGTGTAGACGTGATAGTGTGACTGCATGTGAAGGATGACTTTTAAGAAGTCTTAATGAGTTCTATAGTTTTAATTTAATATTGAAGCGGGGTGTAGCAGTAACACTCTTTATGGAAACTCACCTATCTGAATGAGGAAGTGGGGCCGCTTCCTATGAGAATATGAGCTTTTATTCTCTAGAGCATTCTGAGAAACAGGATATGTCCAGGGCCAAATTGGACAAAACGGCAGAGCTTGGCAGCACCCTGGGAGATATCATTCGTGGTTGTTATCGCGAATTACATCAAATGTTAGCATTTCAAGACATAGTACACTGTATCTAGCAAGTAATTCCGGTAATAGCTCACTAAGCAAAGGTTCAAGACCTCATGGACACCTCTGCCTAAAAATGGTATTTCCTGCGCTTTTTATGTGATTTTCGTTTTGATGGTTTTGGTATTACTGGAACTTAGGACCTAAGGGTCACTAAGGGTTCACTAGTTCATGCTTTTTCACTTTGGTGAAAGAACCTTTAGTCTCACTTGTGGGGAACTAAAGATGAAAGCTCTCTATACTATATGATTTTTCCAATCCATAGTATGACCATGGGGTCAACACACTATTGTGTGAGGGAGATGACGTTGGAATGGCTAGTATGACTTCAACATGCACGATTTGTCTATCTGTTCAGTCAGTTCGGGAGATTGGGTTGTTGATTTACCAAGATCTATCTGTGTTTTCGTGTTTTATTGAGTTTTCATTCATGTGGGGGATTGTTGGAAAACAATTACTAAAAAATGATTTTTTAAGTTTTAATAAAATTATAATTTATTGTTTTCTTTTGTGAATGAAAAACTTATTAGTCCCACATTGTGGAGTTTCCACTTTTTAGTTGTTTTAAGAGACTATATAAGCTTTTTAGTCCCACATCGGGGAGTTCCTCTTCTTAAGTTGTTTTGTTCCGTTATATAAACAAATTCACTACTTTTGTAAAATCTATGGGAAAGGGGTTGCTCTATATTTTAGAGGGACCCCCAAGGGTTCCTTTATGGTTTTTCGGAGTTGGCAAGCTCAAGATTGAGCATCTACTACATATGCTAGTAGTAGGTGTATTAGGGTGTTTTATCCTGGAGATATCCGTCCTGTGAGGGCTATAGCATCACTCTTGAGTGTAGCCGGGCGCTAATGTCTTAAGGGCAACGTGTTGAACACGTGACTCACTCTGTTTTTTCAAAGTTTTGCCTTGTTGCTGTTGTGGAGATATGAGAAGCTCGCTCGTTTCGTCAAATCCATCACTTCCATTAAAAGGAGCTAAGTATCAATAACTTTTGCTTATTTGATTTTTCTTTGTTTTGATTATTGCACCCAACAGGAATTTCTTAGTATGATTTGGCATAAATTGAAAGAATATACAACAGCTTTCTATATATATGAAGCTTAAATTTAAAAGGAAAGTCTTATGCGAGTTTACTTCCGTTTATAGGCGTGGCAGTGGCATGGTCTGGGATCAAGACAAGTGTGTTCGTAGGTGAGCGTCGGATACACGGAAGAGATCAGTATTTATATGTCTTAGATTGTACTAGCATCTTCCTTTACTTGGGTGTAAGTTGTCTTCTCTCACAACAGATCGGGGACGTGATCGGAAGCAGAGGGGGATCCAGAGCTGTTTCAGAGTGATTTATCATTGTCGTTTATTTGCAGTGATTGTCGAAAAATAGTGCCTCTTACATATCCTGACAAGAATAATTTCCTACCGATAATGAGTTAGTCGTTTCTCCTAATTCTAGCATGCTTCTATATATGGTTTCTTCTAGAATTTTCTAGCTTGCATCTTATTTAACCATTGCTCCTGTTTTTTGGTTTATTTCCTAGTTTTGTTGATTTCCTTTTCTAGTTTATTGAAGCCTATATATATAAGGCCTGACTTTGTAGAAGAGTTTTACATCGATTAATACTATCGTTTATGAGAACTATCTTTCAGTAATCTTTCTTTCTTCTTCTTCCTTGATTCTTGTCTGATTATCATAGCATAGTTTTATTAGTGATTATGAACGACAAAGTAGTTCCTCCCCTGAAATTTCATTAGGATTATCGTTCCACCAGTTTTTTTAATGGCTCTCGTCGCTCCTACAAACATGGCTCAACTTCGGTCGCTGGTCCTGCTTCTGAATCGGGATGGGAATGGAAGCCTAATAATTTTGGGAAAAAAGATGATTCTGATGAAGATTCTATTCAAGATTCTGATGATGATGGTAGGAGTGAATATGAATCTGATGATGGATCTGCCAGTTCGCCCAAGAAGCCCTTCCCAAAGACGCCGGAGATGGACCCGAAAGGTATGTACTTAGTAAGTATAGATGGCTATTACAGAAAGAAGACCGGAGCAAATGGAGGGTACGGTGCAATTTTGCGGGCTGAAGATGGGAAGCCTATTGTTGCTCTTGCTGCGGCTTCCTTGCATTCGGTTTTAGGATTCTATCACACCTTGGAGGGGATTAAAGCTGGTCTACTCCTCGCTAAGAAGAACAACGTTAACTATTTCCAAATAGTTTACAATTCAGACTGGGCTCCTTGGATACTCCGAGCATGTTTCGTCTCCAACATTAAAGGAAAGTGTGACCTTCATCCTCAAGGTACACGATTTCATCACTTTGATACTTTCTGCGTTGCATGCTTGAAGAGAACTCGGGCCAATGAGGATTTTACTCATAACTTTAACATAATGAAGGAAATTGTGGAGAAAGCCCCATTTTCGGGGTTCTCTTATAACCTCCTTCAAAAGATCATGGAACAGGCCAGCTGATTTCCTGGCAAAGATGGTGCGCAGCCCTGGGATGAAGAAGAAGCTTGCACCCGGTGAATTCCCACCTGAGTTGGACCATCTTTTTTCCGAGTTCGATGGAGAGTTGCCTTTTATTCTAACATAAACTTTGTACCGAGTAACCCTCCTTATTTAGTAGTTTATCTATCTATCTATATATATTATCTATGAACTTTTAGCTTTTAACCATACTTCCATTACGCTCACAATCCAAAAATAAGACTTATCCCGAGTTCGATCATTTTAGATTGTAACAGTTCAAAGTCTGGAAAGCATATACAAAAAGATTCAAAAAATTCTACTAGAAAATTCTTATATGAAGAAACATAGGATGCAGATTTCCCAAGCATTTTTTCTTGGAAAATTTTCCATTATACACCCATTTCATAACCTGTTTACAAAAGTACACCCGTTTTTTTTGGATATTTCTAAAATACACCCAACATTCATGAAATCGTTAGCACGCAGTTAATAAACAGTCAATAAAGATCTAACCGCACATCTATCTAATGGAATGAACGATACAGATTTATCTAGCTTACAGAATTACGGATGTACCCATGAATCAGAAACAAAATGCTAAGAAGAAGATATGGTTTCTTTTTTTTTTTTTGATTTCTTCTCCGTCTCTCTTCTGCTGTTCTCATCTCATGAGAAAATTAGAGAATTATGAATTGAGTTGTTGTTGCAAATCGACGATTCAGATAAGTTGAACACTCTATGTGGAGTGACCAAAAATCACTGCTTGCTGGTCATCGTAGCAATCACTCTTGTAGTTCAGGTTATATAATAATGGTTTACCCGTCCTTTTCTATTTATACATTTTCTTTACGAATTATAATAGGGATCATTATTCTCTTGTCCAGATCGTTATCATCATTTTTCTTGGAAAGTTTACTGGTACTGTTGTTGAATCGACCACCACTAATTACACCACTCACACCTCCACTTACACCACTCACCACCACTCACACCCACTCACCACCACTCACACCCACTCACCACCACTCACACCCACTCACACCTCCACTAACACCCACTCAATTAATCTTTGTAATTTTTATTTGTAATTACTTTACTTTGTAATTGCTATAAATACCTCCTATCTTAGGAGATAAATATATCATGAAATATGAGCCTTAAGTTTCTTGCTTCTTAACATGGTATCAGAGCACCATGGTGAGTTGAGTGCTTCTAAACAATAGTGAGTGTTTCGTTACTTCTTCGACTGATCCTTCTTCCGCTTGCTTAAGGTTCTTGTTTCTCTATATACACTTATTGGAATAGGTAATTTGTACCTACTGTTTATATGGTAAACTTTTTATGCTAATTTTATGTTATCCCTTTTTGGATCCTACTTAATATTGCTAATCCATTTTTCTTGGACTAGTTTTTTGAATCATTTTTGTTATTTGGATTTTGAATCTTGATTACTACTATTTTTTGTTCTTTACAAACAATAGCCATCAGGGTCACCTTTACTTTGTGACTTGATTAAGTGTTTTTACCTTACTGTGATTCTCTCTTGCTTTTTGATATTACTAATAAATTGACCAACCAAAGATCATAAGTATACTTCGTTCAGTTGATGTTTTTCTGTTGGTCTTTTTTGGTATCATTTTGTCAAAAATAATTTCTCCTATTCGATTGCTCATATATTTTTTTAGCTACTAGCTAGTATCTAGCATGTTTGTTTTTCGCCCCCATAAACAGTGGTGTACACAATCTATTTTATTTGTACCTTTTTTAGGCTCATTTGTTTAAAAAAAAAAAAATTAAAAAAATCGCAAGCTGCTTATGACCGTATTCATACTTCATATAATTTCTTCTTAATCGTGATAATGTCTTCCGTTAGACGTTGTGTTTCTTGTGGAAGCAATTCACACTTTGTGGAGAGATGTTTCATGAAAATTGGGTATCCCGATTGGTGGGACACCTATAGAGCTCAAATGAAAATGGATCAAAAAGGGCAGATATATTTCCTTTGATGGTGACGACAACAACCGGTACTCATTCTTCCGTTGTTAAATCTCATTCTTTAGTTGATCCGAACCTTTTTCAGCAATCAAGTAAGGTTGATGTCTCTTTACTTACTACTAATTCTGAAAAAGATCATGGTTGGGTACTTGACTCCGGTGCCACTAATCACATGACATTTGAAGCATCTATCTTGAAAGATGTATGTGCACCGAATGCTCAAAGGTGTATAATGCCAATGGTGTTCCGTATCCGGTTATTGGAGTTGGGAGAGTTGATCTGAATTCTTCCTTGACTTTAGAACATACTGTTGATTCCTTCTCTTTCTAATAATCTTTTGTCCGTATCACAAGTGACTTGCACAATTAAATTGTGTAGTATTAATCTATTCGACCTTTTGTTTTCTTCAAGATCTTAGTAACGGGAAGATAATTGGGCATGGTACTAAAAGAGGAGGGTTATATTACATAGATGATGTGTGTGAAGGACGGTCTTTGTCGGCCAAGGGGTCCTCTCATGCAAATGAAGATCAAATTCTATTATGGCATCACCGGTTGGGTGATGTTTCTTTTGGTTATTTGCAACACTTATTTCCAACTTTATTTTTAACCTGCAAACCTTCTGATTTAAGTTGCGAAACTTGCATCTTAGCAAAGAGTCACCGTGCGACTTACCCTGATAGCTTTAGCAGAAGATTAATTCCTTTTGCTTTGGTTCATTCTGATGTTTGGGGGCCTTGCCGGATTACAAGTAATTCAGGATTTCGTTGGTTTGTTCTATTTGTCGATGATTGCACGCGTATGACTTGGCTTTATTTGATGAAAAATAAAAGTGATGTAGCTGGAATTTTCAAATCTTTTCATGTGATGATTCAAACACAATTTTCCACCAATCTAAAGGTTCTTCGTTCTGATAATGGTGGCGAATATGTTAATGAAGTGTTACAAGGTTATTTCCAGGAACATGGTTTAATTCATGAGACTACTTTTCCTTCTACGCCACAACAAAATGGTGTTGCGGAGAGGAAGAACAGGCAATTACTTGAGATTACTAGAGCTTGTTTGATTGGAGCAAGCATGAGGCCAAATTTTTGGGAAGAAGCTATCACTAATGCGGTGTATCTTCTTAATCGTGTACCGAATAGTGTTTTGAAATTTCAAACACCCTTGGATAAATTGGCTTCGTTTATGACAATTCCTTCTCAGCTTAAACTCCCTCCGCGAGTGTTTGGATGTACCGTTTATGTTCACATACAAAAACATTTGCATAGCAAAGATTTGGACCCATGTGCACTAAAGTGTGTTTTCGTTGGTTATCATCCGTACCAAAAGGGTTACAGGTGTTATCATCCTTCTACTCGTAAATTTTATGTTAGCATGGATGTTACCTTCTCCGAGCACGAGAAGTTTTATTCAACAATGAATCCAGTCATACTCTTCAGGGAGAGAGTCAAATTGAAGAGTTGAATTGGATTGATTTATTTCCAACTAATAGTGAGATAAATATTCTGGTCAGTAAAGAAATTTCAAGTAACACTCTTGGTTTTACTGATATTGGTACGACCAATATGACACCCACGAAAATAGTTCAAGAGGTCGAAACTCATGTGATTGAAGTCCCCGTACTTTCTTCACCAGTAGTACCTACAACGAGTTATCCTCATGTGATTGAAGTCCCCGTCCTTTCTTCACCAGTAGTACCTACAATGAGTTATCCTCTTGCTGAAACTCCCGAGGTAAACCCAAATCCTTTGATTAATACTGACAATACTTGTGAGTCACTTGAAACTGATAAGTATCAATTACCACAAAGAAGTAATCGTGGAGTTCCACCAGATCGTTTTTCACCTGAAGCAATTAGGAAGGTGAAATACCCTATTTCAAACTACATGTCAACTCATAGATTATCGGGAGGCGGAAAAGCATTTGTCGGTCAAATGGAAGATGATACTATTCCCAGAACAGTAGAAGAAGCACTATCTAATCCGAAATGGGCTGGTCCTATGAAAGAGGAGATGGTGGCACATAAAGTAAATGGTACATGGGATATAGTCTCACTACCAGAAGGAAAGAAACCAGTTGGCTGCAGATGGGTATATACTATCAATCATAATCCAGATGGATCGATTGATAAGTACAAAGCAAGACTTTTGGCTAAGGGATTTACCCAGACTTATGATATTGATTATCAAGAGACATTTGCTCATGTTGCGAAATTTAATACTATTCGGGTCTTGCTTTCTTTGACAGCAAATTTAGGATGGCGTTTACAACAATATGATGTAAAAAATGCCTTTTTACATGGTGATTTGAAAGAAGAAGTCTACATGACACTACCTCCAGGTTACAATGCTCCAGATAAGGCTAATGTTGTTTGTAAGTTAAAGAAGGCTTTATATGGTCTGAAACAATCTCCTAGAGCATGGTTTGGTAGATTTCGTCTTGCAATGAGGAAGTTTGGGTATACACAAAGTAACGTTGATCATACCTTGTTCCTTAAAAGGGTAGGTGACAAGGTAACTGCACTTATTGTCTATGTAGATGATATGGTGGTAACAGAAATGACCACGAAGAGATGAGTAATCGAAGAGTCATTTGAATTCGAGTTTGATATGAAGGACTTAGGAGGCCTTAAATACTTTTTTGGAATTGAAGTCATGCGTTCGATAAAGGTATTTACTTATCTCAAATAAAAATATGTGATTGACTTATTGAAAGAAATCGGTATGCTTGGTTGTGAGCCGATTGGATCTCCTATGGAACAGAACCATGGTCTCGAAGAATTTTCCGATCAAATACCAATAGACAAAGGTCAATATCAAAGGTTAGTCGGACGCTTGATTTATCTTTCTCATACAAGACCAGATATTGCCTATTCTGTTAGTGTCGTGAGAAGATTTATGCATAATCCGGGTCAACAACATATGGACGCAATCATAAGGATATTGAGGTATCGAAGTCCGCGCTTGGGTAAAGGTTTGATGTTCTAAAAACATGGACATCTTGATATTTCAGGTTACACTGACTCGGATTGGGGAGGCAAAGGCGACAAGAGAAGATCAACATCGGGGTATCTTGCCTTTATTGGAGGTAATTTAGTGAGTTGGAAATCTAAGAAACAAAATGTTGTTTCTTTGTCCAAGTCTTGAAGCGAATCTGAGCAATGGTAAAAGGCATTTGTGAATTGTTATGGTTGAAAAGACTTATGGGGAGTTTGGTTTTTCCCATGAAAAACCCATGAAGTTGTTTTGTGATAACCATCAAGAATCAAAATCGCAGAGAATCCGATACAACATGATCGAACTAAGCATGTGGAGATTGATAGGAATTTTATCTATTAAAAATTTGAAGAGAACATAATTGAAGTACCATATGTTCGCACTACACAACAATTGGCAGATGTTTTAACGAAAGCCGTATCAAACATTATTTTCAACGATTCACTTGTCAAGTTGGGCATATGTGATATGTATGCACCACCTTGAGGGAGAGTGTTGAATCGACCACCACTAATTACACCACTCACACCTCCACTTACACCACTCACCACCACTCACACCCACTCACCACCACTCACCACCACTCACACCCACTCACCACCACTCACACCCACTCACACCTCCACTAACACCCACTCAATTAATCTTTGTAATTTTTATTTGTAATTACTTTACTTTGTAATTGCTATAAATATCTCCTATCTTAGGAGATGAATATATCATGAAATATGAGCCTTAAGTTTTAGTTCCTTAAGTTTCTTGCTTCTTAACAACTGTTAGACTCAGTTGGCAGCTATGGCTTAATTCTATTGTTACCAAAACAGAACTGGAGGACAAGTATATTATTTCCAAGCTTTTTACCATTTTTCCTACAGCCACCGGCGTTGTCAAGACTTCACATATCCGCATCTCTGTACTAGTAACCAGATACCGGAATGTATTTGGAATTTTGACCACTTGTTGACCTTCATGAATTCTGGTAAGCCAAGGTACCAATTGATGGCATGATATTAAGTTGGATGAAGTTAACAACCAAATAATTAGCCTAATATCATACCTTGGGATTTGTTTGATTTTGATTTGTGTCGAGTGGATCTAATCTCACCTAGGGATAATACAAACCTACTGAGACATCCATGAACCTAAATGCAAGTCTGACTCTCAGAATTATTGCCTGCTGACTCGTGATTAATCTAATATTCATCTTAACCTTCATTGTAATTCCATCTTTTATTTCATCCATTGCTCAAAGTTTCAGACCATGATTGATGTCATGAAAAAATTCGGTACTCTTCATGATTTTCCAACAAGGGTTTTGTAGACTTTTTCACTTGCTGACAGCTGTACGACGGCTATACACATAACGGTGGTTAGCCGTTTTGTTCAAAAACGGATGGAATTGCCGTATCGGGTGTATTTTAAAAATATTGTAAAAAAACGGGTGTATTTTAGAAAACACATTATCAAATGGGTGTATATCAGAAAAAACCCCATTTTTCTTCACCCTACTCTCAGTGTCCTGTCAATAAAAAATCAAACCAACTTACGTACAAATAGTTCTGCTGTTTTCGGCAGCTCCAAACTTGTAATAAATACTCTATCACAACATAGACAATAAGCAAGCGGATACGATATAATTTAGCAGGGTTTTTCTGCAAACATCCAATATCCACAGATTCCACACACACTGGGGAACCTATTTAATATACGTCCGGTTCATAGTATCTACATACATTCGTATTCAATAACTGAACTAGTACTCAACATAATGCGTATACAGTTTTACCAATAAAAAGAAATGGCACACATACCGAATATGAAATGATCAAAACTGGCGTTCATCAACACGTACAACACGAGTAGTTTCTCTTGTTCATGTAAACTAAAACCTAATAGTCTTACAAGATTTCTATGCTGAAGTTTAGCTAATAATAAGACTTCATTCTTAAATTCCTCATCACCTTGACATGAGTTTTTAGAAAGAGCGATGTTAAAATTTAAGCATACTTTTGCGTAACTGTGGGTTTGTTTCAAATGACAATGCTGGTCTGGATTGACGGCTGTTTGCAAATTGCAGAATATTACACCACACCGACATAATATAAATTTGTTGAATCGTGCACCTAGATAGGTAGTAGAGTAGCCTTTTTTAGAGTAGCCTTTGTTAAAGTCAAGTTTGTACACACCACCACCTAATTGTTGAATTGTGTAGCCTCTGTTAAAGTCATGGTGAACACCACCTAACACCGTACACACCTCCACCTAATCACCACCTAATTGTTGAATCTTGTTTTTACTCCCCATTTTTGTTAACTACAAATACCTTGTATCAGGAGATGAATAATATAAGAAATTATGAACCTTAAATTTGAGTTGGTATCAGAGCTTCCATGGTGAAGCTGATTACTTCTTAATAGAGTGAGTGTTTCTTTAATTCAGTCAATCAATATTCTGCTGTCTTAAGGTTCTTATACTTGTTCTTATTCCGACAACAAGTAAGTTCATCTTGATCCATTAATATTTATTCCTTTTTTGATATAAAAATACTCCATCTTGAGCATATTCATTATATCACTTATCTAGTGTAATATCACCGATCTATTGTGATATTTCTTTGGAAATCTGTAGTTGTTATTCTGAGGACGTGACTGGAATTGATTATTCTAGATTACTTTCTTGTTTTTTCCTTGAATCTTTATATGTTTGTGTTTACTGTATTCTCAAACATTTAAACAAAGATAGTACTTTTTTGTTTTTCCTTGAATTAACTTTTGTAAGTCAGGAGACTATATTGAGTTGTCCTTGACTATCTTGAGTTGTCTTTGCCTTTACTATTAAATTCAAAATCAGTAGTCATGTTCGATTATTATGGTTAGCGGTAACGAATCTGGTGTTATTGTTACGCTAGTAATGAATACGGTACCATCCCAAGAGCCTATTTCAATTCCATACGGGGTTAAATTGAATGATAAAATTTTTACCCTCTGGTCTCAAATCGTGACTATGTTTGTCTCAAGTAGAGGAAAGGGGGGGTACTTAACTGGGTCTACTTCAAAACCTACTGAAGAAGGGAATTCGTATGATGAGTGGGTTATGAAAGATTCACTTGTGAAAGGATGGCTTGTTGGTGCTATGGAACCAGAATTAATGAATGTTTTCATCCGCCTACCATCTGCAAAAGAGGTATGGGACGCTGTGTCTCATAGATATTATGAAGGGGATGATAAACCGATCCTTTATGATTTATCCCGTAAGGCTATGGCAATAAAACAGATGGTTCGACCAGTTGCTACATTTTTTTTCTGACCTTACTACTATTTGGCAAGAGCTTGACTATCGGAAGCCAATTGTTTTTACTTAGGCGGATGTAATAAAAATTCGTAGAGAAGAAATTGATGAAGAGAGAGTTTATTTGTTTCTAGCTGGTCTTGATGATGTTTATGATTCGATTAGAGGTGAGATACTTCGTAGTACGCCTCTTCCAGGACCTGAAAAGGCTTTCTCTATAGTGAGGCGTGAAGAACAACGTCGTAGTACTATGATGAATCAAGAAGTTTCTTCTCAGGTAGTTATGGCAGTAAAAAAATATACTCCTAATTCCTTGTCCCAACAATCTCCTTCAATGAACAGTAGTGGGAAGTGCAGTCATTGTGGAAACAGTAAGCACACCGTCGAAAACTGCTTCAAGAAGATTGGGTACCCAGACTGGTGGCAAACTCGCTCCAAGACTGAGAAAGGAAAAGGAAAAGCGGCCTTATGTACAACTGTGGAGCCGGTACCAATAAATGCTACTACGAATATAACCGATGGCCCTTCTTCAACTACAAACCCTATCATTCTTCAGCAGTCAGGTAACATGGGACATGCCTTATTAGTTGCTAACTCATCTAAGGATCACGGTTGGATTCTTGATTCGGGTGTGACTAATCATATGACTTTTGATGCCTCTATATTAAAAGATATGTGCGTCCATGATTGCTCAACAGTTTCTAATGCCAATGGAGTTAAAAGTATCCTGTAACAGAGAGCTGGCAGAGTGGATTTAAACTCTTCTTTGACCTTGGAACATACTCTATTAATTCCATCTCTCTCTAATAATCTTATATCAGTATCACAAGTAACTGCACAATTAAATTGCTTAGTATTAATCTATTCGACTTTCTGTCTTCTTCAGGATCTCAGCACTGGGGAGATAATTGGGCGTGGTACTAAGAGAGAGGGGTTGTATTATGTAGATGATGTATGCGCAGGCCGTTCTCTGTCAGCAAAGGGATCTTCGCGCGCTTACAAAGATCAAATATTATTATGGCATCATCGCTTGGGTCATGTTTCTTTCGGCTATTTAGAACATTTGTTTCCAACGTTATTTTCTGTTTGCAAACCTTCTGATTTTATTTGTGAAACTTGTATCTTAGCAAAAAGTCATCGTTCTACTTATCCAGATAGTTACAGTAGAAGATTTGTTCCTTTTGCTTTGGTACACTCTGATGTTTGGGGCCCTTGTCGTATTTCTGGTAATTCAGGATCTCGTTGGTTTGTTCTATTTGTTGATGATTGCACTCGTATGACTTGGCTCTATTTGATGAAAAATAAAAGCGATGTAGTCGTTCATTTCCAATCGTTTCATAAGATGATTCAAACACAGTTTTCCACTACTTTAAAGGTCCTTCGTTCTGATAATGGTGGTGAATATGTTAATGAGGTTTTACGAGGGTATTTCCAGGAGCATGGTCTAATTCATGAAACTACGTGTCCCTCTACACCACAACAAAATGGTGTCGCAGAGAGAAAGAACCGACAATTACTCGAAATCACTAGAGCATGTTTAATTGGAGCAAACATGAGGCCACACTTTTGGGAAGAAGCTATTACTAATGCGGTATATCTTCTTAATCGAGTACCTACTAGTGTCTTGAAATTTCAAACACCCATAGACAAATTGGTTTCGTTCGTGACTATTCCTTCTCAGCTTAAACTTCCTCCACGGGTATTTGGATGTGTTGCTTATGTCCACATACAAAAGCATCTACGTGGAAAGCTTGATCCATGTGCTCTGAAGTGTGTATTCATTGGTTATCATCCATATCAAAAGGGTTACAAGTGTTATCATCCTTCGAATCAAAAGTATTATGTTAGCATGGATGTTACGTTCTCTGAACAAGAGAAGTTTTATAACTCCACATATATACCCAGTTCCCCTCTTCAGGGAGAGAGTAGTGTTGAAGAGTTGAAATGGACAGATATATTTCAGAGTAATAGTGAGATCAACATCCTTGAAACAGAAGCAATTCTTAGGATTTCCCCAGTTTCCGGAGATGTTGTAGGAGGTGAGTCTGTGCAACACTCAGAATCGGTTGAATCGGTTGTTGAACAAGTCGAAACTCGTACTATAGAAGACTCCTCTCTTTCTTCACAAACAATACCTACACCCAGTTATTCTCCTACTGAGATTCCCGAGGTAAGCACAGATACTTTGATTAATACTAACAATATTGAGTTGGTTGAGACTGACAGGTATCATTTGCCACAACGAATTAATCGTGGAGTGCCACCAGATCGTTTTTCACCCGAAGCAATAAAGAAGGTGAAATATCCTATTTCCAACTATATGTCTACTCATAGATTATCAGAAGCTGGCAAAGCATTTGTCAATCAAATGGAAGATGTCATTATTCCCAGAACAGTAGAAGAAGCATTATCTAATACAAAATGGTCTGGTCCTATGAAAGATGAGATGACGGCACATGAAGAAAATGGTACATGGGATATAGTCTCACTACCAGAAGGGAAGAAACCAGTTGGTTGCAGGTGGGTATATACTATCAAGCATAATCCGGATGGATCGATTGATAGGCACAAATCAAGACTCGTGGCTAAAGGATTTACCCAAACTTATGGTATTGATTATCAAGAGACATTTGCCCCTGTTGCGAAATTTAATACTATTCGAGTCTTGCTTTCCTTGGCAGCAAATTTAGGATGGCGTATGCAACAATATGATGTAAAAAATGCCTTTTTACATGGTGATTTGCAAGAAGAAGTCTACATGACATTACCTCCAGGTTATAATGCTCCAAACAATGCTAATGTCGTGTGTAAGTTAAAGAAGGCTTTATATGGTTTGAAATAATCTCCCAGAGCATGGTTTGGTAGATTTCGTCTTGCAATGAAGAAGTTCGGGTATATCCAGAGTAATGCTGATCATACCTTGTTCCTTAAAAGAGTAGGTGACAAGGTAACCGCTCTTATTATCTATGTAGATGATATGGTGGTGACAGGAAATGACCCTGAAGAGATGAGTAATCTGAAGAGTTGCTTGTATTCTGAGTTTGATATGAAAGATTTAGGAGGGCTTAAGTATTTCTTGGGAATTGAAGTTATGCGATCTGAGAAGGGTATTTTCTTATCTCAGCGAAAATACGTGATTGACTTATTGAAGGAAACTGGTATGCTTGGATGTGAGCCGATTGGATCTCCCATGGAACATAATCATGGTCTCGAAGAACATTCCGATCAAATACCAGCAGACAAAGGTCAATATCAAAGGTTAGTTGGACGTTTGATTTATCTTTCCCATACAAGGCCCGATATTGCTTATGCCGTTAGTGTTGTAAGCAGGTTTATGCATAATCCGGGTCAACACCATATGGATGCAGTCATAAGAGTATTGAGATATTTGAAGTCTGCACCAGGTAAAGGGTTGATATTCTCAAAACATGGACATCTTGATGTTTCGGGTTACACTGACTCGGATTGGGGAGGTAAATGTGATAGGAGAAGATCGACATCGGGGTATTTTTCCTTTGTTGGAGGTAACTTAGTGAGTTGGAAATCTAAGAAGCAAAAGGTTGTTTCTTTGTCCAGTGCTGAAGCAGAATACAGGGCAATGGTGAAAGGCATCTGTGAATTATTATGGTTAAAAAGGCTTATGGGAGAGTTCGGTTTTCCTCATGAAAAACCCATGAAGTTGTTTTGTGATAACCAGTCAGCAATCAAAATCGCAGAGAATCCGATACAACATGATCGAACAAAACATGTGGAGATTGATAGGAATTTCATTTATGAAAAATTTGAAGAAAAAATAATCGAAGTACCGTATGTCCATACTACACAACAATTGGATGATGTATTAACAAAGGCCGTATCAAATACTATATTTAACGATTCTCTTATCAAGTTGGGCATTTGTGATATGTACGCACCACCTTGAGGGAGAGTGTTGAATCGTGCACCTAGATAGGTAGTAGAGTAGCCTTTGTTAAAGTCAAGTTTGTACACACCACCACCTAATTGTTGAATTGTGTAGCCTCTGTTAAAGTCATGGTGAACACCACCTAACACCTTACACACCTCCACCTAATCACCACCTAATTGTTGAATCTTGTTTTTACTCCCCATTTTTGTTAACTACAAATACCTTGTATCAGGAGATGAATAATATAAGAAATTATGAACCTTAAATTTGAGTAAATTTGTCTTTTTGGTCAAGTTTAAGTCAACTACTGTCTGTACGCGTCATGGGTTATTGAATTTCAGCGAGGATCCAATTCAGTGGCGGATACCTCATTTGTTGCACTCCATGTCTCTTCAATTCCTTGATTTGAAATAAAATACGTAGGCCTTGTAGGTAGTGTGAGAGTCATGGAGTTACTATTAAGCATTAGAATGACCGAGGCCATCGTCGATCTATCTGCAACACTTTCTTGAACACATAGTAGGGCAATGTGGACACATCTCATAAATTCATTTCTCGAACAGTTTTCTTTCAAACTCGAGTCTAACAATTCCATGGTTGAACCATTTTGCCAATGTCTCCATGCCTGGGGAAAAATGCACTTTTAATTTGGCTTGAAAAAATAATAGAACCAAACTTTTTTTTTTTTTGATAGAAAGTGATAGATTTTATTAAAAAACAGAAGAATGTACAAACATGCTACAAGTTGTAGCAAAATTAAAAAATGAAAAAAAAAAAAAAACAGAAAACAATCAGTAAAAGTTTGCATCCCAATTTTCACCCAATCAGTAAAAAAAACAATCAGTAAAAGTTTGCATCCCAATTTTAATTTGGCTTGAAAAAATAATAGAACCAAACTCGAATCAAGATATCGAAAAAAAATTAAAAAAATCAGTTGGGGTTAATGGAAGTATGGGCGATGTAGGATATCGGATTTTTTGGAAAATTCTGTGTAATCTTTTTCTTTTCAACATAAGTAATTTTCAAAAAAAAAAAGAAAAAGATATAGGATCTTGAATTTTTTTAGCCATTTTTCTATTTCCACGGTATTAGTCATGGAAAATTAAGCTAATGTAGCCTAATGAGCTTCGATTAGAAACTCCCATTTGTTTATTTTGAATGACCTAATCAATAAAAAATTGGGATAATTTTCAAGCCTGCGAACCATACTCACATAAGTTAGAAGATCTTGAGCACCACCTGTCACAGATTCATAAAATGAATTGTTCTTCTTTCCGCTAAGAATTTCGAGAACTAAGACACCAAAACTGAAAACGTCTGATTTTACGGAAAAACGTCCATGCATTGCATACTCTGGAGCCATATATCCACTGAAAAAAATAATATGCAATGAATTTTAAGGATTTCATAGCTAGTTTCACTCTCAAGTCTCAACATAAGCTAGCTCTCTTCTTCTTATTTCATTTTTGTTTTAACCATATGTTGTCAAGAATAAATTTGTGCATGATTTGAAGTTGTTTTACTTGTATACTTACAATGTTCCGACGATTCTCATTGTAGAAGCTTGAGTTTGATCTACCTCGAAAAGCCTAGCCATGCCAAAATCTGAAATCTTTGGGGTCATATCTGCGGCTAATAATATATTGCTAGCTTTGAGATCTCGATGAATAATCC
Organism: Papaver bracteatum; assembly: GCA_023529315.1. Taxonomy (NCBI): domain Eukaryota; kingdom Viridiplantae; phylum Streptophyta; class Magnoliopsida; order Ranunculales; family Papaveraceae; genus Papaver; species Papaver bracteatum. Next base: position 162,150 of record JAJJWX010002119.1, on the reverse strand, counting down.
TGACTCGAGAATCCTCATGAAGATAAAGGAGGCCTCTAGCAATTCCTCCAACAATCTTGTATCGTATTTCCCAGTCTAAATATGTCCGTTTCACAGCATCTATATACGTATGTTTATCAATAAATTCAAGAAATCATCAACTAAAACCACTCATTAACTCGTACACAAGTGATGCATACAAAAGAAAGAAAACATACCAAATATGATATGATCGAGACTTGCATCCATTAACTCGTACACAAGTAGTTTCTCTTGTCCGTGTAAACAAAAACCTAATAGTCTTACAAGATTTCTATGCTGAAGTTTAGCCAACAATAAGACTTCATTCTTAAATTCCAGATCACCTTGACCTGAACTTTTAGAAAGTCTTTTCACAGCTATTTCTTGTCCATCACTTAGTATACCCTGAAAATGCCAGAAGATATAAATTCAGCACAAAGTTGTCTTCTGATTGAATTGAAAATTCATTCTCAGGATAAGTATATGTATGTATACCTTGTAAACAGGGCCGAACCCACCTTCTCCGAGATAATTAGCCTTGGCGAAATTATTAGTTGCATCACATATCATATTGAAATTGAACTGTAATGATTCTGCACTTTGAATGTCCTGGTCCATATCCGGTGCTACACCACAATAGTAACGAATTGATTAAAAGATGATATAAAGTGAGACTGTGAGAGATTATATAAACCATATGGAAGAGTGCTACATACCTAAATAGTTGTTATTTATCTTCTTTCTCTTGTGGAAACAGAACCACCAAACAGCAATGGAGGATAATATTACTGCAATGACCAATGGAATGGCGATCATAACAACAATCTTTGATGAATCCTTTCTGTTTGCTGCACAGTTAACAAGCAAATTATATAAATATTTGAAAATCTTTTCTACAAAGTGCAACTTTCCCAAAGCTATTATTTAAATTCAACTACTTACAATAAGTTGTATTTGTATTTGATGGCGGTTGGGGAGTTGGAGGTGATGCTTGAAGAATCGGAGGTGATGCTTGAGTTGTTGCATACATATAGTTCCCATAAAAAGGATAAGACTCAAATCTGAAAGTACAACTTGGATAAAGAACTCTTGCCCCTTGTACATCAGAACAACATGTTGATAATCTCCCAAGTGCCGATCTAAGACATATTTTACATAAATTTGGTGTCAAATCTGGTGTACACTGAACCATTGCATAAACATCATCAAATCTTGTGAAATTTGCTGAACGTGTAGCATATAAAGAAGGACTAATGGAACTATTATTAATAGCTTCCACCACTAAATCTTCCAGTAATTCAGTTACTATGTCTACAAATTGACTTTGGTTTACTTTGGTTTGAAGTACACCCATTATATTAACGGATGGTTCTTCACTCAACGTTGAGAAGTAATTCTCATTTGAATACCTCAAAACACATCCATTGTAGTACATAATAGCTGTTTTCTTATTTGGACACCCGGAGTCTTGCATAACTCTTTCAGCTGCATTCTGAACACATGCTGAACATTTAGATGGTTCGATATCCTCTCGACAGTGTAACGATCCATAAACAGTATCCGGGTTTCTTCCGATCGTAATGTTACGGTAACCGTATCGAGGGATTTTGTCGTTGCTTGTGAATGTATTTGAGAGAGAAGAGAGTAAGATATTGAGATTGGTTCGATATGTACTGTTGGCCGTGTAATTCGTACCTAAACAGAAACTCCAAGGTGAATAATTTGGAGTAGGTTCTTGAGCCTGTGCAGTTATTATTATTCGATCATGGTAAGCTGTTATGAACATCAAAATGAAGATAATGTGGTGTTTACAAGAGAAACAACCCAATGAACCCATTGGTAGTTCTTGTGATGAAGTTCAAAAACAGCTTATAATGTGTATATAAATAAATGAATCAATACAGTAGTGTGGTGTGTGAAATGAGATGTAGAAATTTTTAGGCTCATTTCTGTTGGAAAATGGGTATTCGGAGGATGAATTCAGAGAACAGAAAAAAATGTTGTACCATTGGAGCTTCAAGGCCTTGCGATTCTTTTCAGCAATTATTTCGATATTTCCCAAATAATTGGCGAGTACAATCGGTCATCAAAATATTGCCTTCATGATACAATGAAGCCCTAACAATGTTGTTGGATTCAAAGGTTGTACTCCCTTGATCCAACCAAGAACACACAATAGTTGATTCTGAAAATGGTTAGAGAGAAAGAGATTTTTTTATTATTGAAATGAGAGACATCTTTGCTATTTAAAGAGGAATGCATGCCTTTTGGAGATGTCTTTTCATTTCCGACAAACTCTTTCAACAGGCATCCATTAATGATTTCTCTTGGGAAAAGACGTGTCGATAAAAAATTCTGGAAACGGCAAACAATATTGGAAATATCCAACAATGGTTGTTTGGCTTGGTGGTAATGTGCAACTGGTAGTATAATAATAAGTTAATAACATTTGATTAGGGAAAACAGGCGAGAACAATGACCCACTATGCTTAAAAATTAAAACGCCCAATTAAACAAAAACCGTGTACTTGGACAAAGCAAAAGGCTAGTTTATGTTTTGAATTAATGACCAGGTATCACCGGCCCAGCTCAATCTCTCCTTTTAGTTTCAAGTGTACATATTTTATTTTTTGCTGTTCAGTAATGATGGAATATGGAATTGATCATGCCGTTGAAAAATTAATTTTGACCAGCTCATTTTGTTGTTTGCTTGCTAGTTGACTCATTATCCCCACTGGCAAGAACATGGCGATGTACAACATTGCTAACTGTATGCGTCATAAATCTATAATGAATAAATTAGATAGCGAATAAAGTTGAGTTCCGTCTTATTAGCTTTTGCCTTAACAGATCCCATAAAACCTGAAACAGAGAAAGCAATTTCACTCCTTGAACATTACGAACACTTACTTGGTATGAGTTTAGAAGAGCAAGTAATCTCATTTCTTATGCAGAACAATATATTGATTCAATTATACTTATCCTAAGAACACTTGGTATCTTTTGGATGTCAAAGTTGAGCCGATGTAGGGTGGGAGATAAACCAAAAAGAGTTTATACAGTACAGTTACTTCACATTTTAATGTATAAACTAGGTTTAGTCATTTTCTGCCCAGTGTAAGGTTTAAGAAGATGATTATGATCTCCTAGAAGTGAATCACGGTGCAGTGAATTAACAACGAGGGTTTCAGGGAATTTTTTAAGGGAAATAGGACAAATTGTGCATGTGGTGTCCCCAATTCTGCGGTCAAGTTTTTTTAACGCCTCATTTTTGTTCACCTGTAAATAGAATCAAAGTTTTATATGGGACACTGTTTTGTTATTAATATTGGCATCCATCTTCTCACCATTCCTCATATTGTGACAAGGTATTTTATGGCTTTAATTATTGTCAACAACCAGGCAGGGTCATGAAAATCCCTACAATGTTATCTTTCATGTTAGCATTTGTGTAAGTCTAGATTTATTTTATAAATTTTTTATTTCTACCATAAGTTAATCCGAAAAATGGGTCATATGGCCAAAAACCATAAAGTATGGGAGCATTTGACTGCTAAACTATGTGTCCGGGTGAAAAAGAGTATAGGAGGATAATAGCTTTTAAATCGAACCATAATTAAAACGACGATGATCGAAGATCTTCAAACATATTTTCAATGGTGATTGGAGCTCATGTTATTCTTCTCCCCTGTGACAGACATAAGCTGAGATCTGGTTTCAACGAAGTTTCAATTTTCTTTTCTTTTTCTTTTATATTTTCATTTCAGGGATTTAATAGTAACTTAGGTATTAGATATTTGTTTCGAACTTGGACAAAATGCCCGTGGAGGATATTAAAACTATGAATTTTGAATTTATGGTTATTTGAATGGTTGTCATAGTTTCCTTGTCTTTTAGATTCAGGAATTTAAATCCAGTGGCTAATCAACCAAAAATATGTTTCCTCCTTTATTCTATTTGCACCACCGTATCCTAAGTTGGATATGCGCGTTTTTAGAAACATATCTCTAATTTTATGAATGCCAAAGGAAGAAGTTAAAATATCACGCAATAATGACCATGGTAAAACGGTTCTCCAGATATCAAAAATGGCAAATTTGGCACCATCTAGTTTCAAGTGGCTTATATTTAAATTAAATTAAAAAAAAAAAAGAAGCAATTATCCAGATTGTTTATACCCATCTTACAAATGGGCAGGGTTATGTTTTCAAGATAGTATTGATAAAATCCACCATATGAGTATATTTTATGTAGTAGACATTAGATAAAGTATAAACCCATACATTATCCATCAAATCAACTAGGTCAACTTAAATGATTGAATTGGAATCAACTTTCAGGATATTATATATATAACAGATAGATAGATGAAATAATCAAGTTGAGTTTAAAACTACACGCAGTGGAGGTCACGAATTAATCACAAGTAAGCAATTGATTCTTTTTCTTTTTCTAATGATTTCTATTGGTATCACCAAATGGATGTTCAATAACATATTTCATTGATTGTAGCGGCTCATTCAAAACCCACCCACGATGGAATTTATGTACGTAACTATCCGGTATTCAATGAGATGTTAAATTGTTCATTCCGAATTGGTAGGGATTCGAATTCTGTAATTGCCAAAATCCACTCAAATTTAAGGAGTTTGGATGTAGTCTAGCGACCACTAGTCCAGTGTACAAAAAAAATGATAATGTTTATTCCAAATCCATCATTTTGTCATTAAAATGACACAATTCTTTTGATTTGATAAAATAAAAAAATCTGAATGTCATAAAAAGATAATTCTCACTGATGTGCGAAGAGAAATTATCTTCCTTGCCTAATGGAAAGAATATAAGTGATTGCCTGATTATAGGCTAAACATATGTGCCTGATTATATGCCTGACATATACATGATTGCCTGAGTATAAGCCTAAATATATGCTGCCTGATTATACGCCTAACACTCCCCCTCAAGCTGAACGGTGCATAGCAGAGAGGGACAGCTTGTTGCATAAATTTTGATGTTTCGCCTTGACAAGTCCTTTGGTGAAGATATCAGCGAGCTGATGTCTGGTATTAATGTACTTGATATGCAAGGAGCCACGAGCAATTCTTTCACGTACAAAGTGATAATAAATCTGAACATGCTTAGTTCGCGAGTGTAGGATTGGATTTACAGCTAGATAGGTGGCACTAATATTGTCACAAAAAAGGATAGGAGGATGCTTTAAATATACACCCAAATCGCTAAGTAGATATTGAATCCAGGCTACCTCAGCCGCAGTTATTGCTAGAGAACGATACTCGGCTTCCGTGCTTGATTGGGAAATAGAGTTTTGCATCTTAGATGACCAAGAAATCAGATTGTTACCAAAGAAGATGCAATTACCAGTGATAGATCGTCGATTATCTGGATCACCGGCCCAATCAGCATCACAAAAGGCACGAATCTGAAACGAAGAGTTAGTGGAAAAATGGAGTCCACGACCAAGTGTTCCTTTAAGATACCGCAATATATGTTTTACTGCAAGAAAATGGATGTCAGTAGGCTCATGCATAAAATGACTAACTTGGTTTACAGAATAAGCAATGTCGGGTCGAGTCATGGTTAAGTATTGAAGTTCTCCTACCAAACTATGATACAAGGTAACATTCTCAACAATACTCCATCAGAACTAGAAAATTTCCCACCAGATGAAGAAGGAGTTGATACGGGTTTTGAGTTCACAAGATCAACACGATTTAGAATGTCGAGAGTATACTTATTTTGGCTCAATGAAAGACCTGTTGAAGTTTTGGTGACCTCCATGCCAAGGAAATAATGGAGATCCCCAAGGTCTGTCATGGAAAATTGTTTGTTTAGATCATGAATAAAAGAAAACAAACCCGGATCAGAACTCGTTATTACGATATCATCTACATAAAGGAGGAGAATAAGTATGCCATTGGAAGATCTACGCACAAATAAAGAGGGGTCAGATTTAGAAGCTACAAAGTTCAGCTGAAATAAATAAGAAGTAAAGCGCTGAAACCAAGCGCGGGGAGCTTGCTTTGAACCGTAAAGAGCCTTGTGAAGTTTACAAACATGATTATGATATTTTTTATCAACAAAACCAGGAAGTTGTACCATGTAAACATCACGATCAACATAACCGTGAAGAAAAGCATTTTTCACGTCTACCTGTCGAATTGGCCAAAAGGAAGCCACAACAATACTAAGAACAAGTTGAATAGTGACATGTTTCACAACGGGGCTGAAAGTTTCATCATAATCTAACCCATATATTTGAGAATAACCTTTTGCAACCAAACGAGCTTTATAACGGTTAATAGATCCATACGAATTTTTTTTAATTCGATATACCCATTTGCAACCAACAAGGTTCATGTCAGGATTTCTAAGAACAAGGGACCATGTACGATTAGCTAAAAGGGCATTGAATTCTTCAAGCATAGCATTTTGCTAATGTGTATCCTTCGAAGAAGTGGTATAAGATGTTGGTGTCTTTTGCACATCACTTAAAATAGACAGAAAACTAGCTGGAATTGGATGCTTGGTAGCTAAAAGATTCATTTTTAAATTAGGTTTTGATATACCTGACTTGGAACGAGTCTGCATATGATGTTATTCAGGGACCGCCAAACGAGGTTGCACTACAAGTGGTTGGAGATTATTATCTACAGGAGACTGACTGAAATGAGATGTTGCACTATCACTTGTATCTGCTGGTGCACTTGTGGATGCACTAGGCATTGTTGTATGGCTTGAGGTGGGCAGGTGGGGAATGGTTTGGTGGTGGGATGATTTCGAGATGGAATTTTCAAGTGAGACATAGGTAGATGGAAAACTGGAGACACTTGGATTTCTTAAGGGTGATAAAGGAGTCAAAGGAGATTGAACTTGATTTTGAGAATTTACTGGTTGTGGAAAAAACACTATACTAGGTACATGTGGTGAAGGAGTAGAATAACAAGTATTATGAAAAATCCATTTAACATCATCTTTTGGCGTGAGAACTTGTTGATGGGTGTCGGTGTTTAACTGGGCATAAGGAAATGCGTACTCATCGAAAATGACATCACGAGAAATATAAATTCGATTAGAAACCGGTTCATAGCATTTGTAACCTTTATGATTATCACTATAACCAAGAAAAATACAAGACTTTTTTTTGGAGTCGAGTTTATTTTTACGGTAAGGCACTAAAAATGGATAACATCGACAACCAAAAAGTTTTACAAGAGTATAATCTGGAGAACGATTATATAGCTTTTCGTAAGGTGTAAAACCGGTGTCGGCATTCTATTTATTAGATAAACAGCTGTGTGGAAAGCATCCGGCCAGAAAATTTTAGGTAAACTACTGTGATGTAGCAATGTTAGACCGGATTCCACTATGTGGCGGATTTTTCGCTTAGCAACACCATTTTGTTGGGGTGTATGTGGGCAAGAAAATTGATGGAAAATGCCGCTTTGAACAAGATAATCACGAAAAGGATGAGAAATATATTCACCACCGCCATCACTTTGAAGAATTTTAATAGAAGCATTGAACTGGTTTTCTACGAGAGTTTTAAAATTCTTGAAACAGTTGAAAACTTGGGTTTTATTTTGTAAAAAGTACAACCAAGTAAAACGTGAGAAATCATCGACAAGCAATAGAAAATATCGAAACCTAAACTTAAAGATAACCGGAGACGGACCCCATAAATCAGAATGAATTTTAGATAAAATAGCATTAGATTTATTATCAGAGAACACAAAAGATAAACGATGATGTTTGGAATGAACACAATTCTCACAAATTCCAGGGATCCTTTTTAATTTATCAGAGGTAGGAAGATTTCTATTAGAAACTAAAGAACTTAAAACATGATGATGGGGATGCCCCAGCCTCATGTGCCATATTTTTGAATTTGTTTTAACACCAATATTTTCTGTAGCAGGAAAAGATAGAGTGCTTTTAGACGAATCAGTCCAAAGCTGATATAAACCCCCTTTACGTGGTCCTTTAAGCAGTGTTTTCCCCGTTTGTCGATCATGTACAACAAAACCAAAACGATCGAAAGTAATTGAAGAATTAGTATCATGGGTAAATTGGGAGACGGATATTAAATTTTTCTTAATTTGTGGAACATGTAGAACTTTTTGTATGGAGAAATTATGAGTAGGAGTTTGTAAGACAATGTCACCCGTATGAAGTATAAGTAAAAGCATACCAGTCCCGATAACTACTTTCTATGTACCGGTATAAACAGTTGGATTTGACATTTGACTTGCGTCCACGATCATGTGATGAGTTGCACCGGAGTTAGGGTACCAGTGTTGATCATAAGGTATACCATTCAGTTGCATTTCCGCTAAAGCATGAGGGATATCCGTTGGTTGATAAGAATGATCATAATGATGACCGCATTCAGGCGAAAGATGTCCATTCTTCCCACACAATTGGCATGCACTTACCTGGTTCAAGAGAGGGGGCGGTGCACCTAAAATCGATTGTTGATGCTGCTGGAAATGTTGAGAACGACCATACCCACGACCACCTCGGCCGTTTCCAAAACCACGACCATGACCTCTGTTGTTGTTACCAAAGTTGGATCTATTTGTGTTATTATTGTGATTATGAGGAGATACTTAAGAAGAATTAGACTGTTGATTAGAAAAACTTTGTCGACGAGCAAATAAAGCTATTGACGAAGAACTACCAGCAGTGGTTTGTGATTGAAGTAGACATTGTTCATGGCTGAGAAGAAGAGGGAAAAGTTGATAAAAAGTGAGGAGGTTTTCTCGGGTTTCAATGGCTGTTACAAACTGGTCATAATCAGGACCAATACCACGCAAAGTATTGAGAACAAGAGTTAAATCAGAGACAGGGGAAGAAGTATTTGCTAGGGCATCAGAAATTGATTTAATTTGAGAAATGTATTCATTTACTGTTTGAGACCCTCTTTGAATAGTTTGGAGTTGAATGGTAAGTTGGTGTGCACGAGCAGTGACTTGGGAGGAAAAGGAATAGGCGAGATGGATATAAAGAGCACGAGATGTTGGAAAAGCTGGAGTCTAAGATAAGATGGGAGCAGTAAAGGTTGCTTGAAGGAAACTGATAAGAAGGTTATCCATGGATTTCCATTCAACATAATATGGATTGGAAACTTGAGTGTTGTTTTCCGAAGCAATTGTAGGAGAGGGAATGGGAACATCAGGATCAACATATTTGTAAAGATCTTGAGAGGATCAATTTGCTTTTTCCAGACGATAAAATTTTCAGAATCGAGTTTAGTGTACATAAAAGAAAGAAGATGATTTAAAGAAAGAGTTGTTTGAGAAGAAGAAGAAGCCATTGCAGCGGATGTATTAGAAGAATTACTCACGAGAGGATCGAAGTGAGGCCTGAAACCATGAAGAGAAATTATCTTCCTTGCCTTCCTCTGGCTAGGAGATCCATATTTATATTGATATAACCATTTACAGTATTACAGAGATTACTAGAATACGAATAATAATGGAAATAATATAAGTAATTGCCTGATTATAGGCTAAACATATGTGCCTGATTATATGCCTGACATATACATGATTGCCTGAGTATAAGCTTAAATATATGCTGCCTGATTATACGCCTAACAATGTGTACCTTTTGGTCACCCCGAGTGTGACAAAAGGATTTCTAAGAACTGATATGAGGCTAGTCCTAAATCAATTTCGGCGGTTAGAAAGGAAATCTACCAGCCATAAATACATCATCCGCATGCTTAAAATTATTTTAACGGGTTTCTTACTTGAGGCGTACGAGAAGATACAAATTGTAGACTCGTTTATATTAAATTCAAATACTTTACAAATTGGAGACTCGGTTATATTATAACAAAATACAAATTTTCGAGCTTCGGATAGTAGAAGTAGAACATAAAAGGTAATTCAGTATTTATTTTCGATGCCTTTATAGGCTATTTGGATGTAAAATAAGAAGTTGCTTTTTCACTTAATTAAGTCAAAAAGCAATAAGCTAGGTTGGATACTCATTTTAAATCAACTTCTAGAAGTTAATAAAAAGTAAAAAAGCAACTTTTTTTGGAGCAAAAATTCCTAGCTTCTTGCTTCTTGGCGAATCGACTTCTCAACTTATCAAGACAAAACCAAATTCCATTTTTCTTCTCCACGTTATTTCCCATCTTTTTTCTTGCTGGCTTGCTGCGAAAACGGTGAAATACATAGAAAAATAATATAGGGAAGATCATAAGGCCGGCGAATCTAATAATCATCTTAATTTGATTATTTATAGGGGAAACTAATGAAGTTGAGACCCAAAATCCTAGATCTATTGTTTGTATCATTGATATATGGAATTCCAGTGAAGATTTTGGTGAAGAAGGTCGTCGGATTTTGGCATTAAAGATGAATCTGTAATACATATCATAGGTGAATCTCTGTTGATTGATTTACTTTTCCTTTCTTGTTTTTGATTGATTGCAAAAAAGAAATAATCAAACATAGTGTTGTTGTTAAATTCCATCATGAATTTGTATTTTATGATTTTGGTTCAATGAGTTATTAAATAGAAGGTTTAATTATCCTAGCAAAATTAGGGGCGACCCATTTGTAATTAGGGGCGACACAAAAGACAAAATAGATTTAAAATACTTATATGCCCCTTCATAATCGGGAGGTTAATCCATAATCGGTAGTTTGGGGCAACTCTATATTCGGTAGTTATATGAACTATTTTGACTACCGATTATGGTAAATTTCTCCAAAGATTATACTGTATAATCGGAAGTCATGGTAACTTCATTTACTACCGATTATAGGCTCAACTAAATTCGAAAAATAGAGGATTTTGGCATAATATGATTTTTGGGGCAACTCTATATTCGGTAGTTATATGTGTTGGATATTTTCAAGATTGTTTGACGCTATCCGGGGGGTTCGGGGGGTCGTAGCCCCTCCTACTATGTTCGACCTAGCAGAGTGCGAGACAACGTCTCGTGGAAATTTTTTCGATTAATGAATTTGAAAACCTATTCGGTTTTCCAGAAATTTTCACAAAACGTGTATGTTCCCATAGGGTTTCTTCAAGAGACACCATTGGTTGGATATTTGCAAAGAGATCCGAGATAATCGGAAGTCAGGTAACACTTCATTTACTGCCGATTATAGGATCAACCAAAATTCAGAAAAACAGGATTTTTGCAAAATCTGATTTTGGGGCAACTCTATATTTGGTAGTCATATGAACTATCTTGACTACCGATTATGGTAGGATATGTGCAAAGAGATCCACTGTATAATCAGAAGTCATGATAATACTTCATTTAATACCGATTATAGGCTCAACCAAAATTCAGAAAAAAAGAGGATTTTTGCAAAATTTGATTTTGGGGAAACTCTATATTCGGTAGTCATATGAACTATCTTGACTACCGATTATGGTAGGATATGTGCAAAGAGATCCACTGTATAATCGGAAGTCATGATAACACTTTATTTACTACCGATTATAGGCTCAACCAAAATTCAGAAAAAAAAGAGGATTTTTGCAAAATTTGATTTTGGGGCAACTCTATATTCGGTAGTCATATGAACTATCTTGACTACTGATTATGGTAGGATATTTTCAAAGAGAATCACTGTATAATCGGAAGTCATACAAACTAAATTTACTCCCGATTGTTGATTACCTATCGATTGTATAGTTATCTACCGATTGTAAAGGGTAGTTTGGCCATTAAAAAAATGCCTCGGAAATAACCTTCTGATTGTGAAATAACCTACCGATTATTTGCTATTTTGTCGTTTTTTGTCGCCCCTAATTACAAATGGTTCTCCCCTGATTGTGATAGGTTAATTATTTCTTAATAAGAAAGGTTTCTCTCCATCCTTTCATGTTGTAAATTAAATCCATTTAATATCATTCAATCCTCGCATTAATTTTGAGTTTATGAAATGTTCATCCCATCGAGTTGGGAAAGATGTTGTTGCAATTAACACTCATGCGGAGAATTATGATCTACATCTAAATGCATGCTCAATAATTTGAATATTCAGGGATTTATGTAACAATGAATGAACATTGAAGTTATTGAATAATTAATGAATGTTGAAGTTTATCCAGCGCAACATTTCAATTTCTGCAAAGTTTTGTCACTATTGAGGTGCCAAACAAACCTACTAGCTTAATGACTTAAAAGTAGGGTGATAGCCAAACTAACTTATACAACTTTTAACTCCTCAGAAGTACTTCTGAGAAGTCCAGAAGCAGAAATACTTCTGCTTCTGATATCCAAACGGGCTTTTAGACTTTGTTAACCGGGATGTAGTCGTCTTTCTTTCTCTATCAAATATCTTGGTTTGACCCCAAAATTATTGGCAACTAGCAAGGGAGATGTATGTTAATGCTACGCACATAAGTCTATAACAAATGAATTTGGACAATGGAAATCTATCAAATGACTTGACTTTGACTGACTCAAACCACTAAGCATCTTTAAACCATCAAAAAGGAAAAGTGGGGTTAAGAAAACGAGATATCAAGGGATTCTTCATTCTCTTCCATCGTGATATCAGCTAGAAATATGCTACCAGAATCAGTCCAACCACCTACTAGATCCCTATTGGAGCACTGCAAAAAGTGTGACACATATCAATTAGTACGATGTGAAACTTCAACACACTAATCAAAAAAATGAATTCAATGACATCAGAAATATCTTACTGGATCAGCATATATCCAGTAGTAATCGAGTTGTTAAATACAGAACTCTATCACCCTAAGATGCTACAATTCAGATACTTGATAGCTCCAATTTGGATGATTTTAACATTAAAACCACCCAGAGGGTGAACAAAATGTATGGATTGGATTGCGGGCAACATAATTCAGATAGACCAATCAAAGTTGTGGGTTTCATCCACATACATTAAAAATGAGTAAGTGTTACAGGGCCTACTGCCCATGGATGTGCGGTCCATCTATTTATCTAGAGTTTACATTTACATGTATATAAATGAAATTGTATCCATGTAACCCTATTATCCTGATTAATAGAAACCTCTTTTTGCCTCTTTACTTTCTCCATATTTTCCACTACAATACGTTATCATGCACGAAGCTATACCAGAGAGCTAGATTGAATCTGTCGATTTTTTTTTAATATATATATGGATGATTTACATCAACGCAGTTATGCAATTATCGTCAAGCTAATGTTGAAATTGATGGAATCAAATCAGCGATGTTGGATCTACTTTTTCTCCTATATTTTTTTTCTTCTTCTTCCTTCGAATTCATTTTCTGTTTCTATTAAAACAAAATCTTACAAAGTTAAAAATTACATACTAGGCAAGCGAGCGACAAGCTGTGCCGCTAGCCCTTTTTGAATAGCAAAACCTATCCTATTATGACTTTGCATATAAATCTAAATCTATATATATGCAAAGTTTATTATGTTATAATTTATATAAATCTAAATCTAAATCTAAATCTAAATCTAAATCTATCCTATCCTATTATCCTATTCTTCTTCCTGGTTTTGATTTTTGCATATCAAATATATATATAATTATGACTTTGCATATAAATCTAAATCTAAATCGGAGGTCTGATATGATTGTAGTGCGGTTACAGTTTATTATGTTATAATTTATAATATATATCATGTTGTATGTTTATGATGTGAATCAAAATCAGGGAAATCTCTGTGGATGGGTAATGTTTATTTTTAAATGATGTTGTAGTAAGAAGATTCGTTCAAGACTTGTGAAAGCAGATTTTTAGACTTAATTTTAAAGCAAAAATATAACAAACTCAAAATTAAAAGTGTTGTGAGAATTATGGAGAGACTGGGGCTAGGATTCCGCTATTTACCAATTCTAAGGTGATACTAATTACAATCATGCAATTTCACACGTTCAATTTGATTCTCATCTATTGCAAAAGTAGATTTTTTTAGAAACAACAAATGTTAATCCAAAGCATGGGATATCAAAAACCCTAGGCCAAGCATATTCCATCAACAGAAAATACAATTGTTTAACAAAAATCATAAAATCTATTTTCAATCTAGGCAATTAATCATAATTAAAAATTGCACAAATTAAATAATTAAGAATTACCACTTTTCATTGGCAAGATAGCTTCCTCCATCGCCCCAGAGGATGGGTCTAGCACATCATGTTGGAAACACGCTCAAATTGATTTTTCATTGCTCACAATATGCTTACAAAGATGAATAGAGTGAAAATAGATTGAAAATCGGGTGTTTGCAACGTTTATAAATGTTGCAAAACACTGTTACAAAGAACGATAGCAGGTATCGTCAACATCGGTTCTCAGAGCGTTGCGACCCTAGCTTCCTGTCGTTGACACTGTTTAAGAACGACGGTTTTTGGCCGTCTGTTCTTCAGTTAAACACTAGCAGAAAAAATATCTTGTAACTTAATGATTCTTCATTCTGCTCTCTGCCCCAAACTCTCCGTAACCCATTATATCAATCCTCAACAGTTTATATAGCCTCGAAGCACCGAAATATTCCGTCATAACTCCATATAATTCTCCATTCACTCGGCAGTAACGAATATCTCCGTGGGAATATTTTCTTCCTTTTTTTTTTTAACTCTTCACGCAGCTAAATCGTGTTTACACACTCCAAACACGCTGAAATATGTCTAAGAAGAAGTCACGAACGCTGAAAATACACGCAAACCTTCCAATATAACTCTACAAAACCCGTGGATGTGATTTCCCTGTTTAGTAGAGATTACGTGAATCTTTCCCTCTGATTGAATTTAAAGCACTTACCAATCTTGTTTCGATATAACATGCTGGTATATATCCAAACCAAGCGAAAAATCCGACCAAATATTGTCCAAATATGAATCCAGGGAAGTATGCTGTGACATATTTTTTTTCCGCCATTTTTGGAATTTAAACAAAGAAGGTGGAGTCCCCTTAGCCACTGGTGGGGTGCGAATAGCAGGTGCCCAACTGAGGTGCCCCTTATCTAAAGCGAGGGTGCCTTTAGTACTTTTCTCCCGGGGGGTCCAAATAGCACTTTTTGAGCAATTTTTCCACACAAGTGTATCCCTCCAAAAACAACTACACAAACATAAAAACACCAAATAAGTACAAAAATCAAGCACTAACAATAGAGACATTGAGGACATTTCAGACACAAAAATGTGTCTATCAAATACCCCCAAACTTACTATTTGCTAGTCCTCGAGCAAATATAATCTAGAAAATAAAAATCTAACTCACTAGGTGGCCCCAATGAGGGTTTACCAGAGATGTACCCACAAAACCTTGACTTCTAATTGGTCACCAGTATCCAAAGATCTATGAGGACATACATATTCTCAACCTATCGCCAAGTAACCAAAATGCCAGAGAAATTAAAGGTGCCAGCTCTAAATCTGACTGAAGAAAATGGGAGACACATCCGCAACATTGCTAGATAAAGAGATATCCGCTACACAGCTAGATAAACATTGTAAGATGCGTCCGCTGATTTACAGTTGGATAAGATTAGGAGAGAGAAAAAGATGAGAGGGACATCTGCTACACAGCTGGACTAATTACGTATGATGAGTTAAAACAGTGCTAGAAAGATCTTGTGCCAGATTGAAAGCGGACTAATAAAGCAACCAAATGTATCTTTCTTCGACTCTCTCATAGTGCTTAGTAGAAACAACGTCTTCTTCGGCTTCAACTATTGATGATAAATTCTTGAACCTCGTAGAACCTTGACAATTAACTCTTATGTTAGATTTCTCACTTGAAACTTCCTTATAGATTTCTACTTTCCTATGGCCTTATTGAACAAAATTTAAACTTCTTTCTTATTTTATTTCATTTTTTAAAATTTTTTTTTTTTAAATAGAGGAATAACAAGACAAAAATTTACATGACCATCACAGAAAGACTTTAACACTTGGATCTTCGCAACTTGTTATGTCTTAGTATCATGAACTTCAACAACTTATATCGTTTTTTTTAACTTCTTGTAACCCTTGATTTTGAATTCTGATTTTCTATTGTTGCTTCTAAACCTTAAACGTCTTTCACTTTCTTCATAGATTTTGATGTCGCTCCGATTGTTGATGATGATAAGATTCTACTGAAAGAGTGTCGTAATCCAGTAACTAAGACTGCATTGTGAGGTTGCTTTGTATTTCTGGCATTTCCTGACCTACTTTCCTTTCCATCATGGATGGTTACGTCCATCACGGTTACCCTCTAAAATGAACAAGTTCTGTCCTGAATTTCAAGGATCTCAATGTCTTTTTCTCTAATGTCTCAAAAGGTTGGTATCCCTAGCATTCCAATTTTTATATTTTTGGTGAGAAACAATATGTAAACTTAGATAACCGGATACTATGTGACACTAGAAGTTTATCCCTTACCTCCAAACTTGAATCTAACATTGTCCTCAATGTTCTAAAGATAAAATTAAAAACACGAACAAGGAAAAACTGTTACCACTTGAGGGAAAAGAAATAGGGGAGGATATTACCGCATGCATGAGCGTGGGTTCCTTCCATAAAATGATAAATTTAAAGTCTTTAGCTAGACATCAAATACCTCAAAAACATTGTCACCTTCCAAAGTTATATACCAATAGCCGAAATAGCTGCGGGTCCTCAGAACCAAATATAGCGGACACAAATGAAATACTACCATTTTGGATTAGAAAAATGAGCGGATGGAGAATAACTTGATCTAGGTCTTTTATCAAGGCAACTAGATTTATCTGGGGTACCTCTTTGGGCTCTATATAAGTATCTAGGGAAACAAGTTCAACCGAATGACATGTCTCTAAGATCAGGGTTTCTTCATGGACAATATTCTGAGGATCGGGTAGCAGAGTTTGAAGGAACTCAAGTAGTATCTTAGACGCACAAAGCTCGAGTCCCAAGTTAGGGGCTTCAATTAGGGATACATGACGATCACTAGAGTCATCATTACCCCCAAACTTAGGGTGAACAGTATCCTCAAATGGACCAAAATCTATGGGATGGATTCCAAGGTCCATAAAGTTAGCACAATAACTAGCTTCTTTGGGAGACTGGTCATCTAAACGAACAACATCATCATATAAGGGATTATCAAAGAAAAACTCTAATATAGGCTCATCAACTAAGGTGTTCGTCATGGTTACCTCCTCCGAATCACTGAAAGGTTCATCAAATAATGGATTATCAAGCATCATGCAGGATAAAGGATCAGGAACTAAAGTGCTGATCATGTTCACCACTTATAAATCATCCATCTCAGAAGACTTAATAACATTACATACATTTAGCTCAATAATCATGTTACCAAAAGATATGTTCATAAGTCCGGTTCTACAATTGATGACAGCATTAGATGTGGCTAAGAATGGGCGACCTAAAATCACCGGGATTTGAGAACTTGGGTCCTGAACATGCTGGGTATCTAGAACAACAAAATCCACTGGGTATATGAACCTATCAACCTCAATAAGAACATCTTCTATGACACCACGAGGCACTTTGACAGACCTATCGGCTAATTGTAGTGTCATTTTAGTCGGTTTCAACTTACCAAGACCTAGCTGGGTGTATACATGATACGGGAGTAAGTTAACACTAGCTCCTAAGTCAAGTAAAGCTTTATCGACCATGTGATTACCAATCACACAAGAAATGGTGGGGCATCCAGGGTCCTTATACTTAGGGGGTGTTTGGTTCAGCAGAATTGAACTTACTTGACCAGCTAAAAAGGCTTTCTTATGGACATTAAGCTTACGCTTTCGTGTATAAAGATCTTTAAGGAACTTGGCATAAGAAGGCATTTGCCTAATTGCTTCTAATAACGGAATGTTGATGTTCACCTGCTTAAATGTTTCCATTATCTCGTTGAAAATTGACTCATTCTTTGTTGGGGTTAACAACTGTGGATATGGGGCTCTAGGCACAAAGGTAGTCCTATCAGGAATTTCTTGGGACTCCTTAGGAATTGTTTCAGTTTCCTCAGCTACGGGTTCCTCTTGTGGAGTAAAAGGTGGAACTACAGTATGTCCACTAGGCATGGATACCTTATTGTCTACCGTTTTACCGCTCCTAAGGGTCGTTATCGAATTCACATGATTTGATGATTTCTCACCATCTAAATATATTTGATGAAATCCTCTAGGATTAGGCTGTGGTTGACTAGGGAACTTGCCTTTTTCTCTCAAAGTCTCATTTATCTTACTAACTTCGATTTTTAACTCGGAAATATCCCGAGAGTTAGCCTAGACCATATTTTTGTTTTCTTCTAGACCTTGTGCAACCGTCTGCTGAAGTTCTATAGTATTTCGAGTTAACAAGGCAAGAGACTCTTCTAAAATCATGATTTTTTTATCTGAAGGGGTTTGAAACTCTGTTGGTCCTGAAGGATTCTTAACATAGCCAAAACCTGGGGGAATAACCTGAGAGTTCCTAGGATGACCTTGAATCTGGCCCTTGGACCAAGAAAGGTTTGGGTGGCTTCTCCAACCAGGGTTATAGGTTTCTGAATATGGGTCAAACTTCTGATGGTTCTCAAATATGGAGTTATTATAAAGAGCATGGGCTTGTTCTTCAGTAGTCTGTCTTTCCCAAAAAGGCTCTACTCTACCACTAGTTCGACTCAATTCTAAAACTTCTAACCTTTTAGCTATGGCTGCTATTTTGGCATCTGATTCAAAAGATCCTTCAACCCTGTCAACAGTTCCTCTACCTAAAAGAATGGTTTTCTTGGGCTCCCTACTATTTTCCCATTGGTAGGTATTTTCGGCGATTTCATTCAAAAATGTCATCGCCTCATCAACAGTTTTATTCTCAAACCCACCTGTGCATAAAGACTCAACCATGGTTGTTGTCGAATAATCTAAACCCTCATAAAGGATTTGAACTAGCCTAACCTTCTCTAAACCATGGTGAGGACATTTAGATATTAAGTCATTGAACCTTTCCAAATACCTATATAGAGATTCTCCCTCTTGTTGAGAAAAAGTACAGATCTGCGTCCTAATAGACGATGTTTTATGCCTAGGGAAAAACTTCTGTAAAAAGGTAGCTGTGAGTTGGTCATAGGTTTCAATTGACTCAGAAAGAAAACTATATATCCAAGCTTTGGATTTATCTTTCAGGGAAAATGGGAATAACCTAAGTTTCAAAGCATCATCATCTAGGTTTTTAATTTTCAGAGTACTACAAACTTCCTCGAATTCCCTAATATAAAAATAGGGGTTTTCACTTTCTTTCCCTAAAAAGATTGGGAGCATCTGTAGGGTCCCAGGTTTCAGTTCATAATTTGCCTTAGTTTCAGCTAACTTGATACATGACGGACGAGAGGTCCTAGTTGGATTTGACAAAGCTTTCAAAGTTGCCATTTTTGGCACTAACAAAAGACTAGGAGTGCTTTCTTCACTAATTGTCAAGTTTTCAAAGCTGAAGTTTCCGAAAATAGGGCTCTCAAAAGAAGAGTCTTCGACCTCCCCGTCTTCACAAGAAGAACTACTAGGTTTGTCACTAATTAAACGACCTAGAGTGTTTCTTTTCCAAGCCCGTTCTCTAATGACCTCGGGCATACACTAGAAAAACAAAATAAAATAAAATAAAAAATCCTAAAAGGAAGGGATGTTCTATGCAAACACAAACAAGGATGACTCCACCAAAGCAAACCTAGAGATTTCTAGCAAACAAAAAGCATGATGGCTCCACTTAGATTGTTTTCTAGACAAGCTTCTAATCCTTTGAAAGGGAATTAGTTACAATCTGAGCAAAACCCTATGGAATCAATCCGAGATTAAGCAAGTTGAATAGAGGCGAGGGAAGATGTGTGGAGCTTTGATACCCAAGGCCTCACCGCATTACAAGGCGGCGCAGTCACGCATTCAACTCACTGAAACCATCATGAACTTCGAAGTATGCTTAAAGAGTAACCAATATTTTTCGAATGACTTTCCTACTAAGCTCGTTACCCTATAGGTCTCTTTCTATTCCAAATTTTAAAGCTTAGGTTTGCGTTTGGTATCGTTTTCCTAAGGCGAGAAAGAAGCGAACGGTGATGAAATCCGAACCCTTATCTTGTATGGCCAGTCCTTTCCCTTTACTAGGAATTTAAAATAGCAGTTTTCAGTTCCTCGACATATATCCAAACAAAGGAATACAGTAACTCACTGACAGGGGATTCGCGAGTGTTTCGAAAAACTTACCTCCCGTACCATACGGGGGATGAACCGTTGTAGTCGACTCGGGCCACGACTCCTATGTCATGTACGAACCCGAGGGGCCGATGTGATATCGTAATCACCGTCCTTCTCTGCAAACAGTTTAATATTTAATTTTACCCTTTCTTAGGGTTTAAAAATAAAAGAATAATGTCCAAATGTCCAAGTCCAAAGTCCAAAAAGTAAAGTGCAAAAAATAAAAGAAAATTACAAAAATAGAGAAATCCTAATACAATCTAAAAAAATAATAATTTTTTTCCTTTTTTTTATAATAAAAAAATCTTGTTCTTTCGATCCTTTCGCTTTTCCTTTTACTCCAAGTCTTTAAGTATTCACCAAAAGCTTTGGCACAATTTTCTTTCGATCCAAATTCCAAAATTTGTAATGCAAAGAAAAAAAAAACTAAAACATAAAGAAGAACAAAAAAAAAAAAACGAAAAAAAAATCTAAAAACTCGCCTAAAGACAAGTCCGTGTCGACGGTGCCAAAAATTAATGTTTATTTTTCAATGATGTTGTAGTAAGAAGATTCGTTCAAGACTTGTGAAAGCAGATTTTTAGACTTAATTTTAAAGCAAAAATATAACAAACTCAAAATTAAAAGTGTTGTGAGAATTATGGAGAGACTGGGGCTAGGATTCCGCTATTTACCAATTCCAAAGTGATACTAATTACAATCATGAAATTTCACACGTTCAATTTGATTCTCATCTATTGAAAAAGTAGTTTTTTTTTAGAAACAACAAATGTTAATCCAAAGCATGGGATATCAAAAACCCTAGGCCAAGCATATTCCATCAACAGAAAATACAATTGTTTAACAAAAATCATAAAATCTATTTTCAATCTAGGTAATTAATCATAATTAAAAATTGCACAAATTAAATAATTAAGAATTACTACTTTTCATTGGCAAGATAGCTTCCTCCGTCGCCCCAGAGGACGGGTCTGGCACATCATGTTGGAAACACGCTCAAATTTATTTTTCATTGCTCACAATATGCTTACAAAGATGAATATAGTGAAAATAAATTGAAAATCGGGTGTTTGCAACGTTTATAAATGTTGCAAAACATTGTTACAAAGAACGATAACTGGTATGCATCACTGGTTCTGTAGCGTTGCGACCCTAGCTTCCTGTCGTTGACACTGTTTAAGAACGACGGTTTTTGGCCGTCTGTTCTTCGTGTTCTTCAGTTAAACACCAACAGAAAAAATATCCTGTAACTTAATGATTCTTTACTATGCTTTTTGCCCCAAACTCTCCGTAACCCATTATATCATTCCTCAACAGTTTATATAGCCTTGAAGCACCGAAATATTCCGTCATAACTCCATATAATTCTCCATTCACTCAGCAGTAACGAATATCTCAGTGGGAATATTTTTCTTCCTTTTTTTTAACTCTTCACGCAGCTAACTCATGTTTACACACTCCAAACACGCTGAAATATGTCTAAGAAGAAGTCATGAACGCTGTGAATACACGCAAACTTTCCCAATATAACTCTACAAAACCCGTGAATGTGATTGCCCTGTTTAGTAGAGATTACATGAATCTTTCCCTCTGATTGAATTCAAAGCACTTACCAATCCTGTTTCGATATAACAGGCTGGTATATATCCAAACCAAGCGAAGAATCCGACCAAATATTGTCCAAATTATATGAATCCAGGGAAGTATGCTGTGAGTACGATGTGACATATTTTTCCCCCGCCATTTTTGGAATTTAAACAAAGAAGGTGGAGTCCCCTTAACCACTGGTGGGGGTGCGAATAGCAGGTGCCCAACTGAGGTTCCCCTTATCCAAAGTGAGGGTGCCTTTAGTATTTTTCTCCCGGGGGTCCAAATAGCACTTTTTGAGCAATTTTTCCACACAAGTGTATCCCTCCAAAAACACCTACACAAGCATAAAAACACTAAATAAGTACAAAAATCAAGCACTAACAATAGAGACATTGAGGACAATTCAGACACAAAAATGTGTCTATCAATGGGAAGCTCATGTTCGCAACCCCGAGGAGAAAGTAAATCTGGCAGAGATTTTTTTCTATCCGGTCCACCCATCCCGATCCGGTCCACCTATCTCGGTCTGGTCCAGTCCATTCCGGTCTGTCCTTTTTCGACCTCGTTCCAGCAGGCATGTCTGTCCTTTTCCGACCCCGTTCCAATTGTGGCCTGCTTTGTTTTTGGGTTGTGCACTACGAAGGTTTTTCTGGTTTTGTGTATATAGAGCGGGAACCAATATATGAGGTATGTAACTAGTGTAATGTGAATTTTTACATTGAATACTTGTTGGGCTTATTTATTTATTTTTTAGAACATGCCTAGTTCTGTTCTTTCTTTTTTCTTAAGATAAGTCCATAAACGGTCAATTTGAATTATGAGTGATGATCTCGATCATTAAGAATTTTGGTCTTAATGTTTTTTTGTTCTCTTGAATATGATAGCTGCTATGATTGAATGGTGTATTTTGGTCTTAAGTACTTGATCTCATGATATTTTCTTCCCAAAATTTGAATGATCTGTGGAATGTAATCCACTTGCTTGACTATTAATCTGTCAGTAGTTTCAAAAGATACATTCAAATAAAATCACATGTATTCCAATTGTTAGAGCATTGCTCGGTTGAACCCACTAGCATTGGTATATCAAGTTAGTTGTCAATTTTAGTTTCCAAAATGCATTCTTGAATCAGTATACTAAAGATAGTTTCGGACTAGATTAAGTCTAAGAAGTAGAATCGAAGCTATCCTTGAAGGATGAAGTTTGAAGACTACAAGGACTTCATCAACAAAGGTATGTGGTAATTGATTTCATTTGGATTCTTGTTCAATTCTACCTTTCTATCTATCCAAAAAAATGCTCACTCTATGGAACAATTCCTATGACGATAAATGTACATTTATGTATATATACTCAAGGTTATTTGAGCCACAACTTTTGTGACAATAACCTTTATCACTGGAAAGGTTCTCATGTTATAGTGAATGAGCTTACGAATTCAACGAGCCTAGAATCACTCAATTCTGAGTTATAACTATGAAGTTATGAGTGATTTATTAAAGTAACAATTATAAGTGTTGCTATAATTGTTACAGTTCGTTAGTAGGAAATAATCCATGAACTGTTTGTAACTGTTCACGGACTTGAGCCCAATTACGTGATTAGAAGCCTTTTTTAGTCAAGTATTGATGTTTCCTTATCAAGGCAAATGGCTATTAATCCAAACATATTTGATTACCATATTAAAGTGACTTATGACTCTGGTGTATGTTTTTACAATTATGAACTAGTTATAGTTCCCAAGAAGTTTCGCATTTGGAAAACTACTAGCACATATTATACATGTAAGGGATCACCACCCTTTGTAAATGCTAGCTAGTGCACATCAAAAGGACTTGATGGTTATTGCATATCTAATAGGATCAATGCAGAGCATCCTATACCTCATGGTCTCGCAAAGGCTATCATCAAAGGTTACAGATGATGTCTAAGGCATGGTTATGCATACAAACCTACCGTTAACTGCTTGGGGTATATGCAATATTAAACACACCTTTAATTAAATTCGTTTTAGAAATCAATAATAGTCAACCTTCTTTGAGTACCGGTTGGTAACTGGATATAAGCCTGACCTTCGTATTCTTACACATTTTTGGTTGCATTATATATGTGCCATTGTGAGTCCACGGCGTTCTATGATGGGTTACAAAAATGATTAAGTAGTTATGTTTGATATTTACTCCCAAAAATTATCCGCGTTTTAAAACCTTCGGCATGAGATCTCTTACAGCTAGATTTGCGGGTTGTCATTTTAATGAGATAGTCTTCCCGTCGTTAGGGGGAGATAAGAAAAAGTATTTTCTAAGGGAACGACATGAATTCTCATGGTATGTTCCCACTATGTGTCATATTGATTCTTGTACTCCACAAATGTAAATGTGAAGTGACAAAGAATAATTTAAAAATCCACAATATGGGGTAAACCATAGACTAAGGTGTTGAAACTACACTTAGTGGAAGTGTAGTTAAGGCCGTGGATCCACAAAGGAAGATGGAGAGACCACCTGGTTTGATCAATCCTCACTTAGAAAGGAAGAAGGTGAGTAAGGCATAACTTATTTATATCATCAGAAATCATCTCATAAGATTGTCTCTGAATATGTACATGAATCAAACTAGAGGATGCTCGGAAGTTTAATGATCCCAGCGAACAATGTGGATTATGAGAATGCGCTTCAATAGAAAGATCATGCGAGCATATTGATGATTAATTTCGTATACACTTTCTTAAGGAAATATAACAAGATGATATCGAACCAAGATCCTTGTTTCTTAATGTCAACGAAGAGAATATGTGGCCTATACAATCCAAGTACAACTTGGTCCTTTGAAAAATATACATGTATTTGGTGTGGTAGTGCTAACCAACCAAGTGTAAAGCCTATATGACATACATGATTAGTTGTCACCAAGCGCAGTGAGAAGAATGAAGTCTTAAAGTAGAAAGACTCTCCTTGTGGCACGAGGTTTCTCACAAAGCTCTGGAATTGTCCTCTTGTAATGAACGTTATAGGGTTCCGCTACTTAGTTAGCTTGGTAATTTCAAAAGAACTTGAAATGCAGCATATGTATGTGGTGTTACGTATCTCTAAAAAAATCAGGTGATAGAAGATATTTACAAAAGGGATTGATAGCCCTTTTTCCCCCAAATCAAGTGACTTTAAACGACATAGTGCGTTTACAATTAGATAGATCGCTCACTTATAGATTAAAGCAATCAGGCAGATATGTATACCAGTCTAAGTGGCTATTTGATTTGGAGGGGATTGACAAGCAAGTTATTTTTACTTGCGTATTCACAAGAAAGTTCCTGATTTGGAATTGTAGTTATCTATGTCGATGGTATAGACATGATGGGTACTCTTGAGGTAATAAGAGACCTTAAAAGCTATTTGAAGTCCTAATTTGAGATGAAAAATATGGGGAAAGCTCGACCGAATACTGAGCTTGTGGTATATTATTCCACCAGTTTCCATATGTCTAAAGTTGTCGGGAAATTTAACAAAGACATGCATCCTGATAGCACTTCCATGATTAGTCGAGGTTCAAATGTAAGTAAGTGACCATTTTGTCTAAAGAAAGATGACGAAGCTATGTTGGGAGATGAAATTCCCATATATAAGTACAATAAACACATTAATTATTGTACTTAGTATAATAATGTACTCGATTAAATTTTACATCCTCAGGAAACTTGTTAGCTTGATATAGCTCAGCGCCAACGCAACATCATTGGAATGGTATAGTGAATGTAATCATGTACTTAAAAGTAACCATTACAAAAATTTGTTTTATCCTGCAAAGACATTAAAAGGAATGTTAAAGAAAGTGCATTCCAAAAGTTGTTGATTATGAATGAACAATAATATCTTCTCCAACGAAAGTAATTAGGAGGATATATGATAGACTATTTTCTAAGTCATTACCGATATTCAGTTTCTAAAAGTACATGACTAAACGAATTGTCTGGAACAACTCTGAAAGTAATCAAGGGGAGATGCCGACATCAGGGAGAGGATCCAAGGATATGATGTCGACATACTTTACTTCGAAATTGAAGTTGTGTTGTACTCTTTTCCTTCATCGAGGTTACTTTTTCCCATAGGGTTTGTTACTCAACAAGGTTTTTCATGAGACAACAACAAAAACCGAGAAGTAATTTCTCAACAAAGGCTATTGTCTTTCCCACAAGGATTTTCTGCCTTAGGAGTATTGAATAAACTAATCAACTTCAAAGGAGCAAAGTGATCATCTGCAACGAATTACCTTTACTTGCATTTGTCACTCTTTTCCCTTCGTCAAGGTTTTGTCCCACCGGGTTTTTCCTTATCAAGGTTTTAATGAGGCAACATATTCGAGTCCAACTATGTTCTAAGTTTGATTAATATTGTACTTTTTTTTTTGTTCAGGTGTTGTCCCTCTGGGTTTTCCTGAACAAGTTTTAACGAGGCAATTAACTTAGACTCGTCGATCTTTGAAGATCGTATTGCATGTGATGAACTACATGTAAAGTACGAGACAACATGTGAAGTACTACATGTGAAGAATTGTACTAAGGTTTTATCCCACTAGGTTTTTCTTTGTCAAAGTTTTAATGAGGTAATTGATTTCGGCACAAGTCATTAAGGAGAGAACAACATTTGAATAACTACATTCAAAGCACTATATGTGAAGCACTATGTATAAAGTTTTGTTATTGAACCGCACAAGGGGGAGTGTTACATGGCCTACGGCCAATGGATGTGTGGTCCATCTAGTTACCTAGAGTTTACCTTTACATGTATATAAAGAAAATTGTATCCATGTAACCCTATTATCCTGATTAATAGAAACTTCTCTTTGCCTCTTTACTTTATCCATATTTTCCACTACAATAGTAAGCAAATATTGGGAAACAAGTATCAAGTTTAGTTCATACATCATTCTCTTTTGTTGTGATGTCATCTAAAAAATATGCCACCAGAATTAGTCTATCCACCTACTAGATCCCTATTGGAGCACTATAAAAAGTGTGTCGCATGTCAATTAGTATGATGCAAAAATTCTACACACTAATAAAAAAATCAATGCAATGACATCAGAATTATCTTATTGGATCAACATATATCCAGCAGTAATTGAGTTGTTAAATACAGAACTCTTTCACCCTAAGATGCCACAATTCAGATACTTGATAGCTCCAATATAGATGATTTTAGCATTAAAACCACCCAGAGGGTGAACAAAATGTGTGGATTGGATTGCGGGCAACACAATTCAGATAGACCAATCAAAGTTGTGGGTTTCATCCACATAAATTAAAAATGAGTAAGCAAATATTGGGAAACAAGTATAAAGTTTAGTTCATACTTCATTCTCTTTTATTGTGATATCAGCTTAAAATATGCTACCAGAATCAGTCCATCCACCTACTTGATACCTATTGAAGCACTGCAAAAAGTTTGGCACATGTAAATTAGTATGATGTGAAACTTATACACACTAATAAAAAAAATAAGTGCAATGATATCAGAATTATCATATCGGATCAACATATATCCAGCAGTAATCGAGTTATTAAATACAGAACTCTGTTACCAGATGATGTCACTATTTAGATGCTTGATAGCTCCAATTAGATGATTTGAGCATTAAAACCACCCCAAAATGACCAGTTCTCAATTGAAAGAGGGTGCACAAAATGTATGGATTGGATTGTGGGAAACACAATTCAGATTGACCAATTGAAGTTGTGGGTTTTGTTCACTGATCTTAAGAAAGAATGAGTAAGCAAAGTTGGGATTTTCAAGTTGACCTTTGACAATTTTGAAGATTGCTGACTGACATGTAATTGTGGGGAATGAAAAAACAATCGACTGTGTTTGTTTATGGATGCTTTTTCCTAGAGATTAAGTATGGGAGCTTTTGATATATTGATAATCACATACCTTGTTGAAGCCCAGCCAGTTTGAGTCACCTTTAAATGAAAGTACTTTCTCCTTTTCTTTTAACTTTCCACAAAATACCTGAAAATATATAGTGAAAAAATAAAAACAATAATAAATTTTCAATTCTAAAAGAGTGCACACACACTGCATGATTCTGTCAAACACATGACAATTTCCACCATGTTCCTCTAAAGTTTCATTATTTTGTAGAGCCACCCTTTGGATAAATATTATTTCTCTCCTCTCCGTCATTCAACACAACATCAGAAGCAATATTCTTGATAACATATAACTACAAGAAACTCAATATATTGCAGCACCCTATAGTTATGGAATAAACACCTACTAGTGTTGCGATAACCTATGTAGCAAGAAGTCTTTTTTTGCAGCACCAATCTTATTGCTGCAGCAAGAGATTATACTTTTTTGCCACACTCTTTCCATATTATTGCTGCAGGTGTGTGGCAAAAGTTTTATTTTGCAGCAATAAATTATAGCTTTTAGCTGCAGCTGAAAAGTATTGTGACTAGAAATTTGCTTTTGCAACACCTATATTGAAGGTGTGGAAATATATGGTGTAGCAATAACTATATTTTCTTATAGTGTATCCATACGGAGAAAATGTAATAGAGCCAGAATTCTCATGAATCTTATAACCTTTTTAAAAAGCATGAGCAAGAATTCTCATGTTTATGTTAGCATCTTCTAAAGCCACATTTTTGGGGTTCTCTTATAACCTCTTATAAAAGAAGTTGGAACAGGCTAGCTGATTACTTGGCAAAGATGGTGCGGAGCCCCGGGACGGAAAAGATGCTCACACCTGATGAATTCTCGGATGCGTTGAACTGTCTTCTTGCTAAGTATAATGGTGATGTCAAGTGGCCAAGTGATGATGCATAATGATGATGCATCACCAGTGGCTTGGCCAAAGTGTCAGAGATGCAAGGCCTTAATGGTGCAATGAAGCCATAATTGCGCAACATAATCCATAATAACGGTATTCAGTACAAGTGCATATCTGAGTTTCAGCAAGAGAATGGCATGTGCCAAACAGGGTTTGGACATGGCCAAGGATGCGAGATTAGTATCACGAGATGCCAAATGAGTTTGGCATGTTACCTGTATGCATGGGGTGTGCAGGCATGCAAGCAAGACTTGCATTAGCTCACTTGCATCATTGGGAGAATGATGCACATCCGTGATGGCGCAATATTTGGCTAGCAAATACGTTGATCTGGAAACAAGGCAAGATGACATGTGCAGGGCACATGGCCTTGACGATTTAGAGTTGGTTACACACGAGTGGGTTTACTTTATTCTTTCTAACTGATAGGAAGGTCCCATTTGGCTAGTAAAACGGTTTGGCAAAGGTTGGCATAGTTAGCTAACTTCCACATGTAAAGTAAATCTGTGACCGCCTGGCAGTTAGTTGTACATAGATTTTGTAAGGCTATATAAGCTTGATCTTGTGAACGGATTGGGTAATCCGGAATAAGAAGAGTATGTAACCCTAAGTGTGCAATAAATAAAAAGGCTAAGGCCTGTTTTAGAGAAAAGTTCTGTTGGTGCATATTCCCTGTTAGTTTTGGCTTATTGTTTGTGCATCAAGCGAAGTGTGTGCATTTGATTGAAATCTTGAAAGGTTTATGAGAAGATCCTCTATTTAGTATGGGCTAAATAGAGAATTAGTCAAGAAGTTAAAGTATTGGTTAAGTGCGAGTTGGCTGAAATTATGTTGTGGAGCATAGTTGCCATTGTCAAGTTGGTTGTAGCATTTGGGTGTTGCAAACCTGTGACAATTCGGGTATCAGATCCCTGGTTAAGGGTCTCTCTGTTCACGTTGAGATATAAGGCTGATTGAGTTCATTGATTTCCTAAAGTTTGCTGAGAATTACATTTAAAATGAAGGATCCACACTGAGAGTGTAAGGCATGGGGAAGCCAAGTAGAAGATCAAATCATAAGTTCACATTAAGGCTATGTGAACATTATACTCAAGAATCTTCAAGTGATAATCATGCACGAAGGATGTCCTCAGAATAACTTTATGAGGGTGAAACAAGTTGTTTTACATATCATAACTTCACCAAGGTTACCAGAGACGCTACAAGTGCTGATGATGATGGGAAGGCTCAACATGATGTTGGCAGGGGCAAATGTGCATACATCAGTCGTTTGCAAGGGACCAAAGCACACATTAAGAATAAAATATCTTCTGGACTGATGTACATTGATGTAAAGATCAACGAAAAATGGGTATTAGAGATGGATGATACCGGTGCTACGAAGTCCTTTATTCATCCAGACGTTGCCATGGCATTGAAGCGCAGCTAGTACCATCAAAATTGTTAACGCATAACTACAAGCCAGTCGAGGGAAAGTTCACAATGCATATGTTCAAGTTGAAGAATGGAAAGGAAAACTAGATTTGCTAGTTATGGTCATGGATGATTATGACCTGATTTTGGGCATGGATTTCTTTTTCGTGGCGAAGGCGTCGCCATTACCTCATATAAATGGGATATTGATACAAAACCATCAATACCCATGTTTTGTCTCTATGGTGAGGCAAATTGAACTAAACGAGATACATGAGCCATATCTGTCTGCGATTCAGGTGAAAGAAGGCATACACCAAGGCTTGGCTACTTTCCTAGGAGTGTTGGTTGAGATCAAACCAAGAAAGGTAGTAGAAGTTAAAGATGGAATAGATGAGGTCTTAGAAGAGTTTGTAGACACGATGCCTGCAGAACTGCCTAAGACGCTACCACCACGGCGTAGAATCAATCATATGATTGATTTGGTGCTAGGGGCGAGGCTGCCTGCACAAGCGCCTTATCGTATGTCACCGCTAGAACTTTAGGAGATGTGAAAACAGATTTCTGAATTGCTTGAGTCAGGATACATACAACTGTCTAAAGTTCCATTTGGTGCTCCGGTTCTATTCCAAAAGAAGAAAGATGGCTCGCTTCGTATGTGTGTTGATTATATGGATTTTCACAAGCTAACTGTGAAGAAAAAGTACCCAATTCTGCTAGTGGCAGACTTGTTTGATCGTTTATCCAAGGCCAAGTAATTTACCAAGTTGGATTTGCTCTCAGGTTATTACCAAGTGCGCATAGCAGATGGGGATGAACCAAAAACTACAATGGTAACAAGGTATGGCTCATTTGAGTACCGTGTGATGCCATTTGGCTTGACGAATGCACCAACAACATTTTGTAACCTGATGAACGATGTGTTTGCCGAGTGCATTAACCTCTTCATAGTGGTATACTTAGATGACATAGTTATATACAGTGAGACTTTGGAAGAGCATGTGATGCATCTTCGCAAAGTGTTTGAAAATCTTAGAGAAGCAAGTTTGTATGTGAAGAAAGAAAAGTGTGAGTTTTCCCAGACTACGATTACTTTCCTTATCCATGTGATATCGCAAGGGTGCGTACATATGGACTAGAAAAAGGTAGAGTCCATTATGGATTAGCCAGAACCTAAGAAGCTTGGAGACCTTCGTTCTTTCTTGGGTTTAGCTAACTATTACCGGAGTTTCATAGTTGGCTATTCGAAGAAAGTCGCCCCTTTGATAGATTGGTTGAGGAATGAAAAATCATGGGCATGGATTAACGAGTGTCAGCGGTCATTTGATGCATTGAAGGAAGCGGTCTCGACAAAACCAGTTATTCGCTTTCCTAGATTCGATATGCCATTCGAAGTCCACACTGATGCTTCAGACATGGCTCTAGGGGGAGTCTTGGTGCAAGAGGGCCATCTAGTGGATTACGAGAGTCGTAAGCTTAATGATGCTGAAGGGAGATATACTGTGCATGAGAAAGATATGTTGGAAGTGATACATTGCCTAAGAACGTGGCGCCATTATTTTTTGGGAACTTATTTCATCATAAGGACGGATAATGTGGCCATTACGTTCTTTTCCATCTAGAAGAAACTTTCGCCAAAACAAGCAAGGTGGCTTAACTTTTTGAGTGAGTTCGAATACCGAGCATAAGCCAGGAAGGCTTAATTATGTACCAGATGCGTTAAGAAGAAAGGTGGTTGCAGAATATGTGACAGCACTGACCATGATTGAGAAAGAGTTGTTGTCTCGAATCAAAGAAGAGACGAAGAATGATCAGGCATGTGTGCGCCTGACTAATCAGATCTGTGATGGGATCGTTCGTCGATATTGGATAGATGATGGGGTCATTTATTCCAAGGGAGG
Organism: Papaver bracteatum; assembly: GCA_023529315.1. Taxonomy (NCBI): domain Eukaryota; kingdom Viridiplantae; phylum Streptophyta; class Magnoliopsida; order Ranunculales; family Papaveraceae; genus Papaver; species Papaver bracteatum. The sequence continues at coordinate 130,230 of JAJJWX010002119.1, read as the reverse complement.
AAGAATTTATGTACCTAATTCAGGTGGACTAAGAAGGGAACTCTTGCAAGAGACGCATGATTCCATTTGGGCTGGTTATCCAGGCATGAAACGAACTCACGCTTTGATAGCTCGTTCTTATTACTGGCCTAAGATGAAAGAATATGTTGAGTTATATGTGAAGACATACTTAGTGTGTCAATTGGATAAGACGAAAAGGAGAAATATGGCAGGATTGCTACAACCTTTGCCGATTCTAGACAAGCCATGGAAGTGATTGTCGATGGACTTTATTAACGGGCTGCCAAAGGTGCAAGGCTTAAGCTCGATAATGGTCGTCGTTGATCTCTTTTAGAATTATGCTACATTCATTCCCTATCCCTATTCTTGCAATGCAGACGTTGCAGCGGAGCTGTTCTTCAAGAATGTAGTGAAATATTGGGGAATTCCTCGAGATATTGTGAGTGATAGAGCCTCACGGTTTACAGGCAGGTTTTGGACTGCCTTGTTTGGAATGCTTGGTTCCGAACTAAAGTTTTCTACTAGCAATAACCCCCAACCCGATGGTCATACGGAGAGGATAAATGCATTGCTATACGAGTACTTGTGTCATTATGTGACAACAGGTTAGGAAAATTGGGTGGCGTTGATGGATACGACCCAATTTTGTTACAATTTGCACAAGAGTTCATCAACAGAGTTGAGTCCTTTCGAGTTGGCTATAATACAACAACCATTAACCCATCATGAGGTGCCAAAGGCTAAGAAGCAAGGCTCATATCCATCAGCTTATCGTTATGCAAGGTCAAAAACGGAGATGATTGAGCAAGCGCGTGATAGTTTGGCTAAAGCGCAGAGACGAATGAAGAAGTATGCTGATTTGCATTGCAGAGATGTAGAGTTTGAGGTAAGAGATATGGTGTTGTTAAAGATAACGCCCCAAATTTGGAAGAAGATTTCTAGCAAAACAGTGTATAGAGGCATGTTTCCAAGATATGATGGTCCCTTTAAAGTGGTGAAAAGAATTGGTAAGGTGGCTTACAGACTGGAGTTGCCGGAACGGTTGAAAGTGCACCCCTCTTTTCATGTCATCTTTCTAAAAAAGTATCATCCTGATTTGCTGGACACTTCGAGATGAAAAGCGAAGCGTGCACCACCAGTGATCATATCACAATTCGAGAAGCAAGTTGAGGCAATACTTGATGATTGAGTTATGGGGCAAAGTAAGAAGAATATGAGAACTTATTTTCTAATTAAGTGGCACGGGTTTCCAGACTTCGAATCTTCTTGGGAGAAGGATACTACATTATGGCAATTTGAAGAACAAATTCAGGCTTACCTATAACAAAACGAATCGACAAGGGCGTCAAGTTCAGCTGGTGGGGGAGGTCTATAACGGTGCTGTCAAGTGGCCAAGTGATGATGCATCACCAGTGTCTTGGCCAAAGTGTTGGAGATGCAAGTATTCCACCTTAATGGTGTAATGAAGCCATAATAGCGCAACATAATCCATAATAGCGGTATTCAGTACAAGTGCATATCTGAGTTGCAGCAAGAGAATGGCATGTGCCAAACATGGTTTGGACATGGACAAGGATGCGAGATTAGCATCACGAGATGCCAAATGAGTTTGGCTTGTTACATGTATGCATGAGGCGTACAGGCATGCAAGCAAGACTTGCATTAGCACACTTGTATCATTGGGAGAATGACGCACAGTCGTGATGGCGCAATATTAGGATGGAAAATGCGTTGATCTGGCAACAAGGCAAGATGACATGTGCAGGGCACATGGCCTTGATGGTTTAAAGTTGGTTACACAAGAGTGGGTTTACTTTATGCTTTCTAACTGATAGGAAGGTCCCGTTTTGCAAAGGTTGGCATAGTTAGATAACTGCCACATGTAAAGTAAATTTGTAACCGCTTGGCAGTTAGTTGTACATAGCTTTTGTAAGGCTATATAAGACTGATCTTGTGAAGGGATTGGGTAATCCGGAACAAGAATATCTTGTAACCCTAAGTGTTCAATAAATAAAAAGGCTAAGTCATGTTTTAGAGAAAAGTTCTGTTGGTGCATATTCCCCTTTGGTTTTGTCTTATTGTTTGTGCATCAAGCGGAGTGTGTGCATTTGATTGAAAGCTTGAAAGATTTATGAGCAGAACCTCTATTTAGTATGGGTTAAATAGAGAATTAGTCAAGAAGTTGAAGTATTAGCTAAGTGTGAGTTGGCTAAAATTGTGCTGTGGAGCATAGTTGCCATTGTCAAGTTGGTTGTAGCATTTGGGTGTTGCGAACCTGTGACAATTAGGGTTTCCTTTTATTCTAACATAAACGTTGTACCGAGTAACCCTCCCTATTTAGTAGTTTATCTATATATATTATCTATGAACTTTTAGCTTATAACCATACTTCGATTACGCACTTATACTGAGTTCGACCGATCATTTTTTATTGTAACGGGAAATTCTAGTCAACTGCATTCGACCCCTTCTCCCATTTTATATAAGTCCATATCAGAGTGCCTTCGTCCCTCAACGCTCAATTCATGATAACATCGCAATTGCAGGAGAACTATTTCATTACATTAAAAATTCAGCCATCACAAAAAACCCCAAAATTGCTCTTAAACGAGATATCCAAAAGGCATACGATAGCCTTGACTGGGGTTTCATTAAAAAAGCCTTCACCAAATTAGGATTCCCGGCGATATTTGTGGACTATATCATGTTATGTATCAGATCAGTAACCTACTCCATCAACATCAATGGCACCCCTCATGGTTTTATCACACCGACGAGAGGCATAAGACAAGGTGATCCCATATCTTCATATATTTTCATTATATGTGCTGAAATTCTGTCAACAAATCTTGCCAAGCTGGAAGCAAAACAGCTGGTTCAAGGTCTCAGAATATCGCAAAAAGCACCAGCAATTTTACATCTTATGTATGCAGACGATCTCCTAATCACTTATAAATCCTCCCAAGAAATTAACATCCACCTAAACAACATACTTAATCATACGGCTCATCGGCTGGACAGATAATCAACACAACCAAATCAACATATCATCCATCATCCGAGATTACATCCGGACGAAATCAATACTCTACACCAATTTTACAACATGCAAACCTCTTCAACACCTCCTATATATCTTGGAGTTCAATTTAAACACGGGAGAACCTCCCGCCACATCTTCGAACCTTTGCTTCAAATGCTGGCTCGTAAAGCTCAAGGATGGATGACAAAATTCCTTACACCGTCCGGGAGGTTAGTTCTCATTAAAACCTCCTTAACTCCAACTTCCAACCACCTTATGCAAACACAACTTTTCCCCACTCATGTACATAAAAAAATCGACTGGATTACCAGAAATTTTTTATGGGGACACGATTACTCTGTTAGAAAACTTCACCCTTTGGGATGGAACAAACTCCACACACCGATATCAAAAGGAGGTCTCGGCATCAGGAAGAGTAGCCATCACAATAAAGCTTTTCTCATGAAAAGACTTTGGAATATTCACGATCAACCACATTCTATCTGCACTGGTATCTACAAAGACAAGTACCTCCACCATCAACCAATTTTTCAAGGTACGATCAATTTTCCTTCTACTACCAATCCGCAATGGAAACAAATGGCATCCCTTATACCTTTTCTCAAACAACAATTATTTCATCGCATTGGGAATGGGTTAGACACTCCTATACAAGCTAATTGGATACCTCATTTTCCTAACCTTGATCCTACCCATTGTTACCCCATCCAAACTGTTTCGGATATAATTGACCCTCTTACTCATAATTGGAGACATGATCAACTACACAATCTTCCACCTGATGCAATACAACATATTATTAATATCCACCTTCCCCTAGAAAACATCCCAGATAAATTAATCTGGCCACATTCGAAATCCGAAAAATACACCACTGCTTCTGGATACAACTGTTTAGCCCAACAAGATAACCATACAACCATAAACCCCCTCCCAAACACCAAATTTTTATGGACCTTACCATGTCCTCCAAAGATCCAGCTTTTCTTGTGGAAAGCTATCAACGAAGTATTACCAACCTTCTCTTTACTACACCACATCAACCTCACCAATTCAAACATGTTCCCCAGATGCAACTCCGCCACGAAAACAATATTGCACATGCTTATTCAATGTCATGTGGCAACATCTGCGTGGACTAACCTTCTAAACCGCATACCAACAAATATTCTTCACGATAACAATCAACCAATCACCTTAAATCCTCAAACAAACATATTACATCTTCTACAAGCTTCTACCAATATACCTACTATCACATCTTTCTGTTTTCTTTTCTGAACACTATGGACAACTAGAAATGAATTTGTCTTCAACCAATCACAATCTCACCAAGAAAACATCCTGAGGACAGCTCTAGCACAACAACAAGAATTTGAATGGGCAAGAAAAACCTCCCCACCGGTGCTACCTGCAGATTCAACACCAATGACTGCAACAACCATCACAAGAACAACTACAATCATTCAAGTTGGATGGTTTATTCCAGATCTGAGTTGGATAAAAATAAACACAGATGGAGCTGCGAGAGGTCATCCAGGTATGGCAGGAGCGGGATTCATTTGCAGGGACTCCAACGCACAAACCATTATAGCTCTTGCACAACCATTAGGTTTAACTACTGCACTAACGACAGAGACATGGGCTATTGTAATAGCAACCAGAATAGAGATGGAAAGACAATGGCCAAGAGTGATATTTGAAACGGACTCTGAGAATCTCATGCGCTTTATCAAAACAACAACAGAACCCCCTTGGTATATCTCGCAAATGATTGCAGAAATCAAACAAAGAATGCGCCAAATACCTTTTTGCCACATTCAACACAATTATAAAGAAGGCAACCAAGCAGCTGATGGTATAGCAAACTTCGCAGCAGATAGGAGTGAAGAACAAAATTACTCGACAAAAATATGGGATCAAGCAATCCCACCTTTTCTTAGTTAGATTCTGTTAAATGACTCTATGGGAATTACATTCCCCCGTGTAGTATCTATTTAATTCATTTATATTTTTCATGCTTCAAAAAAAAAAGCATATACAAAAGAAGAAACATTGGATGCAGATTTCCCAAGAAATTTTTCTTCACGCTGCTCTCATTGTCCTGTCATTAAAAGATCAAACCAACTTAAGTACTAGTAGACAATAAGCAAGCGGATACGATATAATTTAGCAGGGTTTTTCTACAAATTAACAGCAAATATTCACACATACTGGGGACGGGAAAAATTCTTAAGCACCATTTTGTGCTCATGACATTTGGTAACGGTGGGTCTGACTTCTGAGGCTACCAGTTGATATTGTGAATGTATGTATAGGAAAATGATAGTCCGGGTCAAACTCTAAGGTGATGGTGAAGGAAAGTTTTCCTTCCTAGTGGTCCAGTTCATGAGGTATACAACCTAAAAAGAAAACTTGAGATGAATAACGCATGATCAAATTCACATCGATCCCATCACTATTTCCTCATATTGTTTGTCTCTCCCTCCCATGTCCCAAGTATTCTCATGCTTCTTTCTCATTGTGTATAATATAAGTTTATCTCTACTAATTTTGGGAAAGTTCAGAACAACTAGCACCAGTGGTCTAGTGGTAGAATAGTACCCTGCCACGGTACAGACCCGGGTTCGATTCCCGGCTGGTGCAATTGTTTTATTTTTTATTTTGCGAATGTCCCATCTTGTCCCACTCTATCAATTCGCAGGAAGGAGATAAGTTCAAATTTTGTTTCTCTTTGATGGCCATTTCGTGGACCAGGTTATTTGATGGCCATTTCGTGGAACATTCTGCACTTTTGATGGGAAGCAAACAGCTTATGAGGATCTTATCAGGGACATCAAAATCCAAACTTTACATTTGGCTCACTCTCATCCTAGTTTGAAAGGGGTTTCAGTTGAAGATGTTATTTTTAACTGGAAACATAAATTTTTTGAACCTCATTAGTTTGTGGCTTTTGTTTGGGGTAGATCAGACGTTCTGTTTTGTGCGGTACTAGACAAAATAACTCGAAATAAGAACCAATTCCCGCTATGCTTGCTGCTCGGTTTACATTTTGGTTTTAACAAGAACATGTATATTTTTTATAAAGGGATTGATACACATACGTACAAGAAGATTCTTGTTTGTTAATTTCAGCGAGGATCCAATATACTGACGGATGCCTCATTTACACTCCATACCTCTTCTATTGCTTGATCTGAAACAAAATATGCTGGTCGTGTAGGTTACTGGAGAGTCATTGAGTTGCTACTAAGCATTAGAATAACCGTGGCCATTGCCGGTCTATCTGTAATACTGTCTTGAACACATAGTAGCGCAATGTGGACACATCTCATAAATTCACTTCTCGAACAATTCTCATTTAAACTTGGATCTAATAGTTCCATGGCTGAACCAGCTTGCCAATGTCTCCATGCCTGTAAAACAAAAATGCAATCCTCATTGGTTTAAGAAAGAAAAACAAAACAGTTTGCATTAAAGGAAGAAAAAGACATCTACACTCACATAAGTCAGAAGATCTTGTGCACCACCTGCTACGGATTCATAAAACGAATTGTTCTTCTTTCCGCTAAGAATCTCAAGAACTAAGACACCAAAACTGAAAACGTCTGATTTTACGGAGAAACGTCCATGTAATGCATACTCAGGAGCCATATATCCACTGAAATATCAAATGCACTGAATTAAGAATCTCACAACATAGCCTCTCTTCTTCATATTTCATGCTTGTTTTAAACAATGAATATGATTTGAAGTAGTTTCATATCTACACTTACTATGTTCCGACGATTCTCACTGTATCAGCTTGAGTTTGATCTACCACAAAGAGCCTGGCCAAGCCAAAATCTGAAATTTTTGGAGTCATATCTTCCGCTAATAATATATTGCTAGCTTTGAGATCTCGATGAATTATCCTGACTCGAGAATCCTCATGAAGATAAAGGAGGCCTCTAGCAATTCCTCCAACAATCTTGTATCGTATTTCCCAGTCCAGAATATAAGTCCGGTTCAGAGTATCTACATGCATTCGTATTCAATAATTGAACAATGCAGATATACATTTAACCAATAAAAAAAAAAATTGCACACATACCGAATATGAGATGATCAAGACTGGCGTTCATCAACTCGTACACGAGTAGTTTCTCTTGTTCATGTAAACAAAAACCTAATAGTCTTACAAGATTTCTATGCTGAAGTTTAGCCAGCAATAAGACTTCATTCTTAAATTCCTCGTCACCTTGACCTGAACTTTTGGAAAGTCTTTTCACAGCAATTTCTTGTCCATCACTTAGTATACCCTGAAGATGCCAACTAGTTTAAATTTGGCTCTTAAATGAAATTTTGAAATCTTATTGAATTGCAAGAATATATATATTTATACCTTATAAACAGGGCCGAATCCACCTTCTCCGAGCTTATTAGCCTCGGCAAAATTATTAGTTGCATTACACATCATATTGAAATTGAACTGTAATGATTCTGCACTTTGAATATCTTGGTCCATCTCTGGTGCTATATACCACAATATATAGTAAGGACTTGATATAAGATGATATATATTTAAAATGAGCGAGAATATACGTACATATGTATATGGTGTAGCAATAGCTATATTTTCTTGTAGTGCATATTGATAGAGCGCTGCATGCTTACCTAAATATTTGTTATTGATCTTCTTTCTCTTATGGAAACAAAACCACCAAACAACAATGGAGGATATTAGTAGTGCAATTACCAACGGAATGGCGATGCTAATAACAAGCTTTGATGAATCCGTCCGATTCGCTACACGGTTGTTAAGAAGAAAATCACCAATTTGAAAAAACTTTTCTTCTAAGCACAACTTGAAAAACAAGCCAATTAATAGTTGACTTAAAGTACTTACAGTTAGTTGTTTTTGATGGGGGTTGAAGAGTCGGAGGTGATGCTTGAATAGTTGGAGTTGCATGCATATAATTCCCGTAAAAAGGATTATACTCAAATCTGAAAGTACAGCTTGGAAAAAGAACTCTTGCCCCATGTACATCAGAACAACATGTTGATAATCTCCCAAGTGCCGATCTAAGACATCTATTACATAAATTTGGTGTCAAATCTGGTGTACACTGAACCATTGCATAAACATCATCAAATCTTGTGAAATTTGTTGAACGCGTAGCATATAAAGAAGGACTAATGGAACTATTATTAACAGCTTCCACCACCAAATCTTCCAGTAATTCAGTTACTATGTCTACAAATTGACTTTGGTTTACTTTGGTTTTAACTCCACCCAATAAATTAATGGATGGTTCTTCACTCAACGTTGAGAAGTAATTCTCATTTGAATACCTCCGGAAGCGTTAGGTTGCACTGCTACAATGGTACTCCAATATTGCCAAGAACACAATCACCCACACAAGAAGAAAAAATATTTAACGAGGTTGAATCCTCGGGAAGGAATAACCAATTTTATATATCACCGTATAGGTTGGAATATACAAAGCTTTAGACAAGAAGAAGAGAACTCTTACTTAGTTCTGGTGTGTTTTCTCTAGTTCTCTCTATGGCTATTTATACACATCAATAGGACTGGACACATTCCTTAACAAGGATTACTTTCCTACAAGTATAGGGTTTCCTAACTTAGCTCTAAGAGACAAACCTCTTAATTAAGATGCTATACTTAGGACACAAGTACTTGGTTTCCTTAACCAACTATATTTCCTAATCTAGTCCTTGACCGACCTACCAACAATTCTCCGCCTCGGATCATGCATTCATGCATGAGACGATCAATAGATAAAATCACCTCCATCTTCCAACGTCGATTGAACCATCACTGGCTGCCTACGTATCCTCAATAGGAATCAAACCCGACCGTATATAGTTCTCTCGAATGGTCTTGCTAGAAGACCTCTACCAGGTTCCTAAGAACCTCTACCCCAAAAAGGGTCTTTCACCAAACTGGAAGGATGTGGATCAATTTCAAACAATGTCGAAACTTGATCCCAAAAACTACTTTAGTCAACATATCAGCTGGATTGTCTTCGGTATCGATCTTCACAAGTAGAATGTCTTCTTCTTCCAGAATTTCTCTCACAAAGTGAAATCGTACGTCTATATGTTTAGTTCTAGCATGATGCACTTGATTCTTAGCCAAATAAATTGCTCTTAGACTATCACAATGCACAGGTAGTTGGTCTTACACAACTCCTAAGTCATCTAGTAAACCTTGTAACCATATAGCCTCCTTAAATGCCTCAGTCACTTCCATATACTCCGCCTCCGTAGTTGAAAGCACCACAGTAGACTGCAAGATTGATCTCCAACTTACTGATGCTCCTGCTATGGTAAATACATACCATGTAGTTAAACGTGTCCAAATCACCAGCATAGTCAGAATCCACATACCCAACACACAACTGATTGTTACTTTTATCCTTCACAAACTTCAAGCCAACATCAATTGTACCATAAAGATACCTCAAAATCCATTTCACAGCTTGCCAATGTTCCTTGCCAGAACAATGCATATAACGGCTGAACATACTAACTGCATGTGAAATGTTCGGCCTTGTACATACCATCATATACATCAAGCTACCAACAGCCTCAACATATGGGACTTGGGCCATATACTTTCGCTCTACTTCAGTAGTGGGAGACATACGAGTATTCAACTTAAAATGAGCACCAAGGGGAGTACTTAAAGATTTAGTTCCTTTGTAGACACCAAACTTATGTAACACTTTCTTCAAATATGCCTTCTGAGACAAACAAACCTTACCCTTCTCTCTGTTACGTTGAATCTCCATACCAAGAATCTTCTTAGCCTCTCTTAGATCTTTCATCTCAAACTCAGATGACAACTTTCACTTCAAATTATCGATCTCTTTCTTGTTATTCGATGCAATCAACATATCATCGACATACAAGAGAAAATATATGAAAGACCCATCACGTAGCTTCTTAAAGTATACACAATGGTCATAGTGACTTCTTGTGCATGTTTGGCCTATCATAAACTGATCAAATCGCTTGTACCATTATCTTAGAGACTGCTTCAGCCCGTACAACGATCTCTTTAGTTTACATACACAATCTTCTTTTCCAGCAACCTTGAACCCACTCGGATGAGTCATATAGATCTCCTCTTATAGATCACCATGTAAGAATGTTGTCTTAACATCTAGATGAACTAGGTCTAAATCATATTGTGCTACCAAGGCCAATAAAATTCGGATTGATAAGTGCTTCACAACTGGAGAGAACACCTCATTGTAGTCAATCCCTTCTCTTTGAGCATAACCTTTTGAAACTAACCTTGCCTTGTAACGTACTTGATTCACCTGAGATCCTTCTTTCTTAGCATATACCCACTTGCACCCTATGGCCTTCTTACCGTTCGGAATCTTCATAAGAATCCATGTGCCATTCTTATAGAGAGACTCCATCTCGTCCTGCATTGCACCTTCCCATTCTTTACACTCTACACTACGTACAACTTCTAAATAGGAAATAGGAGTACCATCTTCTATAACTGGTAATGCATAAGCAATGTAATCATTCATCCAACCAGGCTTCCTGGTTGATCTTCTTGGTTTGCTGGTTTCTATGGTCTTCGTGACCGTAGCTTCTGTATCTTCTAATGAATCTTGTTCCTCTTCCTCAACAGTGTCACTATCATTTGGAACTTCAGTAGTTACCTCTCTTGTAGACTCAATGTCTTCAGAAGTATTCTGAACAGATACAGACTTAGATGGAATTAGTGGAGTTGCATCAATCTCCACCAGCTGCAAAGGCTCACTAGTACTGGTGCTTCTGTCCTCTACCTGCCGAGAACCCCAAGACTTTACCATAGACATCTCATCAAATGTGACATCTCTACTCATGACTATCTTCTTCTCTACTAGATTCCAAATCTTGAACCCTTTTACTCCACTCTTCATACCCACAAAGATTCATTTCATAGCACGGTTATCAAGCTTATTTTCACTAACATGATACCATGCAGGACAACCAAAGATATGAATTAAGTCATAATCATAATCTGGTTTACCAAACCACTTCTCCATAGGAGTTTTACCTTCTAATGCAGCTGATGGAAACCTATTAATGAGGAAGCACACATATGTAACTGCCTCAGCCCAAAACGCCTTACCTAATCCAGCATTAGATAACATACATTGTACCTTCTCCAGCAAAGTACGATTCATGCGTTCAGCTACCCCATTTTGTTACGGTGTCTTCTTAATTGTGAAGTGCCTCTTTATCCCCTCATACTGACATACTTGCAAGAACGGATAACTATTGTACTCTCCACCATTGTCTGAACATAGTACTTTGATCTTTCTGCCAGTTTGAGTCTCAGTTGCCTTCTTCCACCTCACAAATATTTCTAAGACTTCATCCTTATGCCTCATGGTGTACACCCATACGCGCCTAGAATAATCATCAATGAATGACACAAACCAATGTTTCCCTCCCAATGATGCATTCTTGGAAGGACCCCAAACATCTGAGTGAACATAGTCAAGAACTCCACTAGTATTGTGGATAGATGTGCCAAAGCTTGTTCTTGTTTTCTTTCCCTTAACACAATGCTCACAAAATGCTAACTTGCAAGCGATAGCACCTTTCAACAAGTCTTGTTGAATCAACCTATGCAACGACTTTTCACCTGGATGTGCAAGTCTCATGTGCCATAACTTCGTTTTCTCGGTAGCTGCACTCTCCATGTGTTTAGAAATAGACACATATCATATTGTTATTCTCCCAATCAAGTAATACAAGTTATGATGACGTGTTCCCTTCATAATTACCATAGATCCATAGATTACCTTTAGAATACCATTTTCAGCAACTAACTTGTAGCCCTTAGCTTCCAAAGTTCCGAGCGAAATCAGATTCTTCTTTATGGCAGGTACAAATCTTACCTCCTTCGGCTCTCTAACCATACCATCATGCATATTGATACGAACACTACCAATCCCAATCACCCTGCAGTTATGATTGTTTCCCATACGTACTTCTCCGTCAAGATCTTCAAAACTTGAGAACCATTCACGATATGGACATATATGATACGTTAATCCAGTATCTAATACCCATGTACCATCTGTAATAGTACAAGCTGATGGTATCACAGTTAGCGAGAAATCAGAAGCATCATCTGATTCTTCATTACCTTTAGCAATGTTCACCTCGGTATTACTATTATCTCCTTCTATTGCCTTACGCTTGGTATAATCCTTATCCCAATGACCAAAGTCATGGCACCAAGCACACTCATCTTTCTGCTGTCGCGTCCTACTCTTAGAAAGTCCTCTACCTTTACCATAACCACCATTCTTCTTTATCATGTCTGTTGAATGACCTTTTGCAAGAAGCAAGTCATTGTTAGCTTCACTTGCAAGGTATTCACGATCCATCTTCTTGAACTCCTCACTACGTAATGTTGTAGTGACCTATGCGTATGTCATCTTGTCCTTGCCCTGCATTAATGCTTTAATCACGGGTTCATAATTTTCAGGAAGAGAGTTTATCAGACACAAAGCTTGTTCCTCGTCGTTTATCTTCTCATCATAGTTAACCAACTCAGCAAGAAGTTTATTATATGAATTTATGTGCTCGGTTAGGGTTGCACCTCTCTTCATGTTATAGCGATACAAATTCCTTTTAAGATGTATCCTATTTTCCACGTTCTTCACAAGGTATTCCTTCTCTAGTTTTTCCCAGATATCCTTAGTTGAAGTCTCGTGATGATAATTAACTCTTAATGAAGTTGCTAAACACCATCGTATCGAAGCAAGACATAATTTATTCATCTTGTTCCACTGCATTTCAGACATCTCCACTGGCTGAACTTCTAGAGCTTATTCTAGGTCAAGATGAACAAGAGCATCCATTACGTCCGTTCTCCATAAACCAAAGTTATTGGTTCATGTAAACTTTTCTACCTTGAGTTGTGATCTATGTGAATGAAGTATTTCTTCTTTTGTTTCTTTATCATTATTTGTGGACTCTGAATGTTCTCCTTCAGGACTGTTCGGATCAACTGGTTTATCCAACCATTGTTCTCAAAAAACCAAATATAGATAAAAACAGAACCTTTGAGATTAGTATTACCTCAAGCAATCTTAAGAAAAAATACCTTCACTTCAACTGCAATCTGAGTTCCCATATCCAAGAGCGTCTCCTTGCTCTAATACCAATTGTTGCGCCAAATCCTGAGGAAGCGTTAGGTTGCACTGCTACAATGGTACTCCAATATTTCCAAGAACACAATCACCCACACAAGAAGAAAAAATATTTAACGAGGTTGAATCCTCGGGAAGGAATAACCAAATTTATATATCACCGTATAGGTATTTACAAATCTTTAGACGAGAAGAAGAGAACTCTTACTTAGTTCTGGTGTGTTTTCTCTAGTTCTCTCTATGGATATTTATACATATCAATAGGACTGGACACATTCCTTAACAAGGATTACTTTCCTACAAGTATAGGGTTTCCTAACTTAGCTCTAAGAGACAAACCTCTTAATTAAGCTGATATACTTAGGACACAAGTACTTGGTTTCCTTAACCAACTAGATTTCCTAATCTAGTCCTTGACCGACCTACCAACAAAAACACATCCATTGTAGAACATAATAGTTATTTTCTTATTTGGACACCCCGAATCTTGCATAAATGTCTCAGTTGCAAGTTGAGCACATTCTGAAAATATAGCCGGTGCTATATCCTCTCGACAGTGTAATGATCCATAAACAGTATCAGGGTTTACTTCTATTGTAATATTATGGTAACCATACTGAGGGATTGTGTTGTTGTTTGTGAATGTAGTTGAGAGAGAAGAGAGTAAGAGATTGAGATTTGTTCGACATAATTTCCAAGCTAAATAGTTTGGAGTACTTTCTTGAGCTTGTGCAGTTATTATTTGATCATGGTAAGCTGTTATGAACATCAAAATGAAGATAATGTGGTGTTTACTAGAGAAACAACCCAATGAAACCATTGCTTGTTCTTGTGATAAAGTTCAAAAAAAACTTAATGTGTGGTATTATATGACTCAATACAGTAGTGTGTGGTATGTGAACTAAGATGTAGAATTTCAAACTCATTTTTGCATGATTGAGACTTGGTTGTTGGTTTTCGACGAATGGAAAATATTCTTTCAAAATTGAATCTGACATTTCGTTGTTTCAAATGACAGAAAGAGAGATGTACGCATAATGGATTTTTCTTGATAAGGTACAATGCTGGTCTAGATTGGCGACTGTTTACATATTACAGTTCTAGATTGACCGAAGTTTATACTTCATACATAAGTAGTTTCTCTCTTCCGTGTAAACAAAAACCAAACAGTCTTAGTGAACCCTGAAGATGCCAGAAAATAAAATTTAGCACAAATTTTGTGTTCGGATTGAATTGAAAATTCTCAATATAAGTATATGTATACCTTGTAAACAGGGTCGAACCCACCTTCTCCGAGCTTATTAGCCTTGGAGAAATTATTAGTTGCATCACATATCAATGATATCATATTGAAATTGAACTGTAATGATTCAGCCCTTTGAATATCTTGGTCTTGTTTGTACCAGGAGTAAATATACCACATATTGGGCCAGAATATTATTTTGGGACACTATTCAGCTGCCACCAGCCTACCCACTGAAGTAGCTACCATCAAGTCCAGTGCTCCATGAAGTTAACTCCTGGTCAATGATCAAGGTCAACACCGGTCAATGGTCAAAGTCAACCGTCAGTCGACTGTCGAAGCAATTGCCAGTCGCACCTCTAACCAGTCTCCATCTAAGTACTTTTCCGCACTGCCATCCAGTCTCTATCTATGCTGACAGTTGTGCTTCCAGCGAGCCTCCATCCAGTTTCCAACCATGTGAACCAGTCAAGGTAGTCTGCCAGCAGATCACACCATGCAAAGCTTGACAGTCACAGTCAACAGCAGAAAGGAGGCATGCAGGGAAGATTAATATCAGGATCCATACATGGAAGGTTAATGCCAGTAGGCATACATGGCATATTAATGTCAGGAGGCATGCAGGGCATGGCCAAGAGGCATGCAAGGAAACTTAATACAATTTATGCCTACCATGAAATTAGAGGAAGAACCTTATTCACAACTATATAAATAAGAGGAATGATAATCCTTAAGGATAAGGGGGCTGGATAATACATAAAACATCAATAAAACATCACTCCCCAAAGGGGATTCGTTCGTGGATGTAAGCAAAAATTATTGAACCACGTAAAATTCGTTTCTCTCATCTTTATGTTTGTTTCATGTTTTTTACCCTGTTTTCCTCGTCATCGCCAAAATCATAGTGTTTAGTTCCTGGAAATATTTATGGGTACAAACATTGGCGCCGACTACGGGGATTACGAGAAAAATAATCGTGTTTTCCCGTTGAGAAAAGTAGTGCAGAAAGCTTCAAAATCGTGTTCGAGAGATAGGAAGTTTGGATGCTTCAATAGTTATTACTGCAATCCATTTGATCGTAACTGCTGTAGTCCAGTTTTGATCACAATCGTTGCAGTCCAGCTGATCGTAGCTGCTGCAACCTAGTTAATCGCAATAACTGCAATTCAGTTTCGTAGTTTGGGTTCTGCTGAAATTATCACCTTCAGAAGCCATCACAACTGTATCACCACAAAGATCATTAAAACTGTTAGCTGGATGTTCGATCCGCAACATGTTCAAGTTAAAAGTTCGAAGAGTTTGCTTCCCAGATAACGCATCGTCCATATTTTCACTAACATGATACCACGCAGGACAACCAAAGATATGAATTGAGTCATAATCATAAGTTGGTTTACCAAACCACTTATCCATAGGAGTTTTACCTTCTAATGCAGCTGATGGCAACCTATTAATGAGGAAGCACACATATGTAACCGCCTCAGCCCAAAACGCCTTACCTAATCCAGCATTAGATAACATACATTGTACCTTCTCCAGCAAAGTACGATTCATGCGTTCAGCTACCCCATTTTGTTACGGTGTCTTCTTAATTGTGAAGTGCCTCTTTATCCCCTCATCCTGGCATACTTGCAAGAACGGATAACTCTTGTACTCTCCACCATTGTCTGAACATAGTACTTTGATCTTTCCGCCAGTTTGAGTCTCAGTTTCCTTCTTCCACCTCACAAAGATTTCTAAGACTTCATCCTTATGCCTCAGGGTGTACACCCATACACACCTAGAATAATCATCAATGAATGACACAAACCAATGTTTCCCTCCCAATGATGCATTCTTGGAAGGACCCCAAACATGCCTACACCTATGAGATATGCATTCTTGGAAGGACCCCAAGCACTACTTAGTGGTGATGCTTGAGTTTTTGTATACATATAGTTCCCATAAAAACGATAAGTCTCAAATCTGAAAGTACAACTTGGATAAAGAACTCTTCCCCCTTGTTTATTAGAACAACATGTAGATAATTTCCCAAGTGCCGATCTAAGACATCTATTACATAAATTTGGTGTCAAATCTGGTGTACACTGAACCATTGCATAAACATCATCGAATCTTGTGTAATTTGTTGAACACGTAGCATATTAAAAAGGACTAATAGAAGTATTAGTAACAGATTCCACCACTTAATCATCTAGTAATCCAGTTACTATGTCTGTTAATTGACTTCCGTTTACGATGATATCAACACCTTCTAATAATTGATGGTTCTTGTTCTCAAAACACATCCATTGTAGAACATATATAATAGTTTTTTTTTATTTGGACACCCAGAATCTTGCATAACTCTTTCAGCTGTATTCTGAACAAATACCGAACATATAGATGGTTTGATATCCTCTTGACAGTGTAAGGAGTCATAAACAGTATCCGGTTTTCTTCCGATCGTAATGTTATGGTAACCGTATCGAGGGATTGTGTCGTTGTTTGTGAATGTGGTTGAGAGATAAGAGAGTAATATATTGAGATTGGTTCGAAATGTACTGTTGACCGTGTAATTCGTACCTAAATAGAAACTCCAAGGTGTATAATTTGGAGTATGTTCTTTAGCCTGTTCAGTTATTATTTGATCATGGTAAGCTGATATGAACATCAAAATGATGATAATGCAGTGTTTACCAGAGAAACAACTCATTGGTTGTTCTTGTGATGAAGTTCAAAAACATCTTATATTATAATGTGTAAATAAATAAATGAGTTAATACAGTAGTGTGGTGTGTGAAATGAGACGTAGAATTTTTTAGGCACGTTTCTATGTTATGGGTGTTGATACATGAAAAATAATATCCCTTTAGCGCGTCTGGGGTGCCCCTAAAAGGGGTGATAAGCCTAGTATGAAACATGGGGACTAGGCCCAAGTCCAATGAGAAAATATCCATGAAGAAAGAAGGACAAGGAAGGGATTAATAAGTAAGGAGGAGGTTATATTAAGGAATGGCATTAGAAGTAATTAAGGAGGTTTAGGACATGTGTTATGATGCAATAAAAGAAGAGACTTTTGGGAAAGTCTATATAAGGAAGGACAAGGTACAATGGAAAGTCAACTCTCTCTCTCTTACTACTCCTAGTAAATTGAGGTCATTTGGTGGGACTAGGACGGGTAGAACCAAAACTAAAATCACCCCTCAATATTTGGAGACCACACCCGGAGGCTCGTGCCTAGATCACCATGACACACCCAGAAGGCGCTAGCTCAGGCGTGATAGAAAGCCAAGTAACTAATCGGACTATCAACATCGATGAGGTAACAATGGAGGATAATGATAGCGAAGAAGAAACGCTGACCCAGGATGCTATCAAATAATCGACAGGACATGGATCCCAAAATAGAGAAATAATAGCAAAACAAGGGAAGAACATGCGAGCGATCCAGCTACTGAAACCTACATCGCCAGCCCTGCAAGACATGCAAAAAGAACTAGAAGAGCGCTTACAAAGAAGGAAGGAGCTTGAAGACTGGATAGCACAAGCGGTAATAGCGGGACAAAGCGCTCCTGAAAAAACAGAAAAGGGCGAAGGGGATAAAAATGACAAGACAACAGCGATGTCACAGGAAGAAATGGCAAAATACTTAGAGCAAAATTACCATGTGATAAAACAAGATAATTACTACCTCGTAAGCAGTCCATACCCAGCAAACAACCGAGAATATCAATACCACAAGGATTACACTTCTCTGAAATTAAAGACATACGATGGAAAAGGGAACATGCCAGAACATCTCAAATAGATTCCTATCGGCAATGAACAGCCATGAGCCTCCGATGGGAAATTGTGTCTAAGGGAATTCCCCAAATCGCTCACAGGCACGACATTTACCTGGTATGATAACTTAAAAGCAGAAAGTTTAGATTTTTTACCAACTATGTCCACAATCTTCCTCGGGAAATTTTATTCAGCTAAGAGGAAAATCACGGCAATAGACTTGAGCAAGAGCGTACAGCGGATAAGAGAAGAAATAGGAAAGTACATCTTGCGGTTCTGGCGCTTGGAACTAGACTGTGTCATAAAGACATCAGTGAAGGAACGCTTGTGGAAATTTGTGTGCGAGGAATGATCCTAGCTTTCAAGGGGAGTTTGATTAATTTTAGGTTCCAGACTTTTGTTGAGATAGAAGAACCAGCTGAGAGGATTGCCGACCGCATAGAAGAAACACCTATAGACCCTGCTTAGCGCCACACAGTTTGCACCGTATCTGAGGTACCACACAATGTAAGACCCAACACCAATAGGGAGATAAGGGACCATCTCCAAACCATCAGAGGGAGCCAAGGAAGAAATGGATGGACTAGACGCGACTCAAACCCCCCCTGCCCTGCAGTAGGGAACGCGCTGTCGAATTACTAAACCAGTGGGTTATCAGAAAGGAAATCCAGCTGCCCTCGACAGTGGTATATGACAACAAAATGGATAAGAACGCGGACAAGTACTGCCACTACCATCGAAGATTGGTACACCCGACAGAAGAATGTTTTTCCATAAGGAGTATATTTGAACGCAAGTGCATCTCTGGAGAGCTCGAGATAACTAAGCAGGAAATTGAGTACGACCCCTTTCCTCGCCATTAAGCTAAAAAGAGGGGGGGGGAATACAAAAGATGAGACTACAAATTATAAACAACCTCATTTTGTGGTAAGAATAATTTTTCGTTTTGGAATCCGTGGGTAATGTGATGTAAAAAGGTCACCGGAATGCCAAAGGCGCCCGGTCGGTTGACAAATCTACAAAAGGCTACGGGAATGCCAAAGGCGCCCGGTCGGCTGAAAAATCTACAAAAGGCCATGGGAATGCCAAAGGCACCCAATCGGCTGACAAATCTACAAAAGTCTACGAGAATGCCAAAGGCGCCCGGTCGGCTGACAAATTTACAAAAGGTCGTGGGAATACCAAAGGCACCCAATCGGCTGACAAATCTGCAAAAGGCTACGGGAATGCCAAATAGGCCTGTCAATGGCGATAGGTTAAGCAATATCGGATATTCGATATCCGATAATATCCTATAGGATATTAAAAATCAAATATCGATTCTGATAGGTTAAGCTATCGGATATCGGATATTTATCCGATAATATCCTATTCTGACAAAAAAAATAATCTAAAATATGTAAAACATCTGCATAAGTGAAATTTATGTTCTATTTCCATGCATACCATCCAAATTGTCTTCAAACACACATTAAAACACATAAACAGTCTTAAAACATGTCTTTAAGTCTCTTACTCACACACATATATGAAAAGAAACACAAGCAAATGCTAAAGAAAGTAGGAAACTTCGAAACACCAAGTATGATAAGTATCTGTCACTCTCCAGTCTCTGACTCTCTTGTATTCATTTTTCTACGATTTTCATATCTTCATTATAACAAGTCAACAACGTTCATATAAGATACGTAACTACATATGTAATAATGGAACTAAGAAAAATAAAAGATGAAACTATGCACTGAGTTTAAGGGAAAAAAGAAAGAAATATTACCTTCACAATAAGAGCATGTCAATGTATGAGATGATTCAGACTCTCGAGATGTGCAAGCTTCTAGGCACATAGTGGAACCTGAAAAATCAGACACATAGTTTCCAACAGAAAGGTTAATTTCTTCATCCAGATTGGTTGAGTCTCCTTCTAGAAGAATATCAAGATTGATGTATGTATTGATACAATTATCAAAATCGATATCTTCACAAAGAAGTGCAACACTTGATTTTTCATCTTCATTCGAATCATAGTGATCAGACATTTCATCAAGAGTTGCAGCAAGACCTTTGTTCCCAGTGTATTTTTTACAGTTCGGACACTAATTTTCAAAATGACAAAAACCTCTACACTTAAAGCACTATGGCATATCCTCATCAGCATCCATGTTTTTAGGAGGAATGCGATTATGAGGTTTAAATGACGACCTAGGTTTGTCTCTGGAAAACCGTTTACTTTTCTTCAATAAAAGATCCCTAAACTGTCTTGTGATCATAGAGACTGATTTGTCAAGATCTTCATCTGATGAATCATCCTCAGAAAGATCATCCTCAAAGACATAAACAATTTTACTTTTATCAAGTAATTTAGTATTCTTTATGCTATGAAGGCAACATCCTTTCCGATTTTGGATGTATGCTCATGATCAAAGATCTTTAGCTTTCCAACCAACGTATTTCTGGAAAGAGCATCAAGGTTATTTCCTTCAATGATGGCATGCTTCTTAGAATCGTATCTAGATGGCATTGATCTGAAAATTTTCATCGTAATGTCCTTTACAGGAATAGTCTTACCCAATGCAAAAGATGCATTAACAATTTCAGAAACTTTGTGATTAAACTTATCAAATGAATCTTCATCTTCTATATGAAGGTTTCTCAATCGGAATTAAGGTTTTGAAGCCTAGTTTCCTTTTTACTAGTATTCCCTTTGAATACGGTTTCTAAGATATCCTAAGCATTTTTATACCAAGTACAAGTAGTCACATGGTGATGAAGATCTGGGGTAATGGCATGTATGATGTCATTCAAACTGTCGGAGTTTTTCTTTGTAGCAAGTATCTCAGCAGCGTCATATGCACCAATATCCTTAGGAATGGTTGCATTCCCTACAGCTACAATAGGAGCATCATAGCCATTGACCACATATACCCATGATTGAAAATCACACGCTTGAAGAAAGGCACGCATAGCAATTTTCCACCACAAGTAATTTGAACCATCGAAGACTGGTGGTACGTTTATAGAGATAGCACATATGTCCATATCATATCGCTACAAACACATACTTGTAAGGTATTTAACGTGTTTTCCTTCTCTGATACCAATTGAAAATGTGAGGGTACAACAACTACACCCAATAATTCGTTTGGCAATCTGAGAGGACTTACTCTAATACACTTTCTAGAGAATCAAATAGACAGTCAGACTCAATCTAGAATAAAGTATATCAAAGAGCTTAATATCTCTAACTTTTAATTCAATTCGCAATCAGCAAATATAAATCTGCAAGCCCCGACTGAATATAAGAGGAATTACTTGAACGGTACCAAAGACCAATGTTCAAGTGTCAATCAATGTAAATCAACAACTAAAGGTTGGATATTCTAATTGATTGATCTTAACGCGTAACCTGTTATTGATGGTGGTTTTTTAGCTTAGGGTTAAAACTGTAAAACCTTGCATCTGATGTAATGTCACCCTATAAGGAAACAGAGCCACGAGTTTACACCTCTCCACTGGAATATTTATTGATCCGTTCAGTATATCTACACGAAATTTATCCAGACTGGCGCATGTGGCAACCATCACAGATATTTTGTAAATTTTGGCGCCTTGCCTATATTACTTATTAATATAATATTCACTGAATACTTTTCATGTGATATGTTCGCTAGAAGAACCCTTAATATCGGTATGGCATGACGGATTTGTGTTCACTCGCAGCAGAGTAGCACGGATTTCCAAGTACCAAAGTTAAGGACATTGCACAAAATGCTCAGACAGAAAGCATGTTTCTCTCTGGAAATGAATTTAAAAGAACTCTATGTCAACACATAGAATTCAATCGATTACCCTGATTAATTTTCAAATATTAGGGTTTTGCACCTTGTGCAATATATCAGACCTTGCTTGTCGAAAATTAAGCCTAAGAAAACTAGGTAATTAATGCGCCATGGATTAGTAGGTGCAAAACCTTGCCCAGAATCAGAAAACGGGAAATGAAGGAGCCACATAATAGGAACAGTAGCAAATGGAGGCATGGCCTTTCCTTAGGCCAAACCGGCGCCACTTTTCATTGGCCACGACCCATGCCTAACCGGCCCTATTTCCCTCGACTAATCAGGTCGCTTTAAATCTTCCACGGAGTACTGGAAGTGTGTCCACGCCCTTGCTTGCCGGCCCCCTTTCCATCGACCAATCAAGTCGCTCTAAATGCGCCACACACATTTAGAATGAGGCTGGACCCATGTTGCTTTCCGGCCCCCTTTCCATCGACCAATCAAGTCGCTTTAAATCCTCCATGGTACACTAGAAGTGTGGCCACGCCCTTGCTTGATGTCCCCCTTTCCATCGACCACCAGCCCCATGCTTCTTGTCGGCCCCCTTTCCATCGACCAATCAGGTCGCCTTAAATCCGCCACAGCGCACTAGAAGTATGGCCATGCCCTTGCTTGCCGGCCCTCTTTCCATTGACCAATCAGGTCGCTCTTAATGCGCCACACACATTTAGAATGAGGACGGCCTCATGCTTCCTGCCCTCCCCATTTTCAATCAACCAATCAAGTCATTTTAAACTCGCTAAACCCTAAAAAATGGTACCCTTCTATAACCACTCGTGGCCATCCTTGCGTCTGTGGTTGTTATCATATTATGGCCTACCTTAATTCCTTTAATGTGGCCATGGCGCCAATTGCATAAGACACCAATGTGACACGGCCATTCCACACATGCTAATTAGGGTTTCGATATGCCAAACCCTAATTTAGCTAAAGTTGCCACGCCAACTAAGTCAGGTTATTATCCTAAAGCCTTAAAGTCTGATGTAACAACATGGCCAATGTTGCCAGAGCCATATTTGGGTCCAACACCAATATGCCAAAATAGCTTCCACGGCTACGCCGCTGGCATACCGCTATGCCATGGCTACGCCAGACGCTGCTATGCCAATAGCGCCACTTTTGTTATAAAATAAGATATGTCCATAATCAATGGCCATCCTTCCTCATGAGATGCAATCTCATCCATCCAAGTTCTCCACTGAACTGAAAAACTAGTGGCAAGTTTTATGCGACCAGCCGCTTAAATCTCGTGGCCATGGATATGCCAGACGCCACTTATACCACAATGCTACTGACATGCACAAGCTATACCAGTCATGCCGCAGTGCCACTGACATACACCAAAAACGCCAATGTGCCATTACCATGCGCCAACAGAAGGTAGTTATAATCAACGTCTACCATTCCTCATGAGATGCAATCTCAGTCATCCAAGTTCGCCACCGAACTGACAGACTTGTGATAAGTTTTAGGTGACCATCCAAGACGTGCCTAATAGCATCACATGCTATTTTCTTGCGGCAACACTCTTGACTTTGACTTGCCACATATAGCAACCTGCTACACATTTTCCACGAAAATACTCGAGGCATCAAATATGTCACAAACTGGGGGATACTCATCAGGGTATTGGTCTGGCGGTTGACAGCGTGTGGCATGCAATACGCACGTTATGAGAAAGTGTCATGAAGTGGGACAATTAGTGGAGAAAATAAGTAACGGGTGTAAACGGATCCACTTCCTTCATCATGGAAGCATGGGTTTCTGGCGGTTATACATTACTCCATTCTTCCACCACTCAATCGTTTCTACTTCCTACGAGACCAGGTACGTTTCAATATGACTTGTATAAATAGGCTTCACCTATTTCCACCAAACACATGCTTTGGTTAGATAACAACACAGTATCTAGAAATCACTTGATAGCTTTCCGTTATGCTAGCCAGATCTATTTTCTGATACAAGTCGTAAACAACCACACCTTCAGAATCAACGATTCTGGTCTCAACACTTTCTTCGCTTCCCTCCCTAAGACCAACCCTTCTCCTTCATTTTGTGACCGAAGCAAGCATGGAGTGGTCATTTCTTGGTTTAGGCCAGGATTGTACAGATTGATCTCTCGAATCAAAAGTACTCTCATGCAGTATATTTTTTAGGGTTTAGATTCGTTTCTCATTCACATACCCTAAATTACCAAAATCATCAGAAACATTTTTCACCCACAAACACCTATGATATTTCAATTATATAACATAATATAATGCGGAAAAGAAATAACACAGACACCAGAATTTTTTTAATGATGAAACCGCAAATGCAGAAAAACCCCGTGACCTAGTCCAATTTGAACACCATATTGTATTAAGCCGTTACAGAACTATCCCACTACAAATTAACTTCTTACTGGACTGTAGTTTAACCCTAATCAATCTCACATTGATTCAAGGTACAGTTGCGCTCCTTACATCTTTATAGGATACTACGCGCTTGACTCCCTTAGCTGATCTCACCCACAACTATGAGTTGCAACGACCCAAAGTCGAAGACTTGATAAAGTCTGTAGGAATAGATAAACCTATCTCCCAAAGATAAACCTATAAGTTTTGTTCCTTCTTTTAATAAAATCAAGGTGAACAGGAACCAATTGATAAACCAGACTTATATTCCCGAAGAATAGCTTAGTATTATCAATCACCTCACAATAAACTTAATCGACTAGCGAAACAAGTTATTGTGGAATCACAAACGATGAGACGAAGGTGTTTGTGACTACTTTTCTATCTTGCCTATCGGAGATATAAAATCTCAAGTCAATTATTCCAATTGTACTCAACACGATAGAAACAACAAGATTAGATCACGCAACTACAAAGAGAATAGTTGGGTATGGATTCACAATCCGAATGAGGTCTTCAAGTCTTTAACCTACAGGGTCTCGAGAAGAAAACCTAAGGTTAAAGGATAATCGACTCTAGTTATACAATTAGTAACACACATGAGGTGTGGGGATTAGGTTTCCCAGTTACTAGAGTTCTCCCTTATACAGTTTTTCAAATCAAGTTACCTTCTTAACAAAGCATTCAATAATTAATCACCGTTAGATGAAAAACCTGATTCAACCAAGCTAATATCTTTCAATAGTTAGATCGAACTTATCTTGTTACACACAAATGAAATGTACCCTCATTTAGGTTTATGTAACCGTACCCAAACGTGTACACCATGTTGATTCACAAATATTTAGCTGAGGTTAGCCATATCATTACTCTCATATCAACCTTATTCATCTTAACCATAACTATCTCAAATGACTCAAATGAAACTAGTTAAAGAGTTGTTCAATTGCTATATTCTCATAGATTTATACAAGAACACAATTAAAGCAAAACTAATTCACTTGGATCAATACATGAACATTATAGCCACAGTTTGCAAAGATTGCATTCCTTATTGGTAAAGGTTTAAGTTCTTGTACACTACCTATTTTAGAAAGTAACAACTTAAGTAACTGGTTTTGTGAGTTTTTTTTTTTTCAAACTCAGCAGAAATTTACGGATGTGAACTTTCTGCCAATGCGTATGGATACGCATACTTAGGAAGTGACGGAAGGAGGGGGTGTCTTACCTAGTCTGTAGCCCACCCCAAAATCCATAAAATCTTTTTTGGGCCCTTGTAGTCGCAAGCAAAAAATAAAATAGCCCAGGTTAAACTTGGAATAGACCATTAGTAACTAAATGAAAATGAAATGTAATTTGAAAGAAGATCCAACGGCATATGATAAGCACATAGCTGAACTCTATGTATAGGAGAAGTATATTATTAAATTTATAATTAATGCACGGCACTAGAAGTAGTTCTTCTTTTGGTTTTGACTACACATAAATTAACTATACCTAGTCGTGTGTTGTTGGATTCCATGGGATGCATTGTGTCTCAACTTATAAGTGAGTTAGGACTTGCATTTTTATTTCCTTTTCTGAAGGTCTATTATTTTTAAGCATTCAATATGTGTATCCGATGATCAGTCACATTTTCATTTATTTTTTTTGTATGATTATCGACATTCTCTTAGCCTACCACAGTTACATCGGGTGATTTATCTATTCATATTATTTTGGTCCAAATTTTGTGTTTCCCTTTCATTTAATTCATCTTATGTTTTTTTTTTTTTTTTTTTTTCCGAAACAAAAGATTTCATTTAAACTTAACTCATAGCGTTTGTGTCAGGGGCATAGCCAGAAACTCTCCTAAAAGGAAGCATAATATTTTTAGGGGGTGCAAGATAGCAAAAATAGCCTTAGGATTCCAAAATCTCAGAAAATTTAGCTTGAGATCCAATTTATCATGGTGTGCAACTGCACACCCTTGCTTTTAACTGCCTCCGCCACTGACTTGTGTTGCATAAATTTTTATCAGTGTAATTTAAAGCTACTATAACATATTCTCTTGTGATTACATTAGATTGTTCGACTAGAAGAGATTGTCTTGTAATAGTTGGAACATGATACCAAGTTTGTTGAGATATATATATATGCTAGAAGACCTAGCTTCTTTTGCAAGCAAATCGGCAGAAGTATTACCCTTTCTATGAATGAACTGATAATCCAAAAAACTTG
The DNA here is from genome assembly GCA_023529315.1 of Papaver bracteatum. Taxonomy (NCBI): domain Eukaryota; kingdom Viridiplantae; phylum Streptophyta; class Magnoliopsida; order Ranunculales; family Papaveraceae; genus Papaver; species Papaver bracteatum. The sequence goes on along the minus strand of JAJJWX010002119.1, from coordinate 103,546 downwards.
TAAGTTCTGCCATCAACCTTTTTACCTCATCTAATAATCTTTGAACCTGCTAAGAGAATGTAGAGTACTTCCAATTCATATTATGTTTACTAATGTTTTATTAGTATTTTTCTTAAGTACATATTGCATCCGTGTCTACATAATGAAGCCTCAATTATATATTGTAATGATGAGATATATTATTAGATTAATGGTTGTTGTTAATTGAAATAATGTTGTATGATGTGAATAAATTCAAATATTTTAAAAAAGAAAAAACTCAAAGAGGTCTGCTACCTACAAGCCCAGGGAAAGAAAAAAAAATCCCTCATCCCGATGATAACGAATTTCGGACCCATGTCGCTGGGATCATTTCTCAACGAATTTACCAACAGTTTGAATAAATTTGATTCAAGCAGTTATGCTTCAAGAAAAAAAAGAAATGTTGTTGGGCTTGTTCACTTCATTATTGTATTTATTTTTGTCGACATTAAGACGATTGATATTAGGTATTCACAACAACAACAAAAAAAGATAGCCCACCCTAACACGGATTCCTGGTTCCGTCGATGTACTTAGGTAACTGAATGAGTTGGTTTTTAAATCCAACATCAGCATAAATTCACGAACGTCAACTTCCGCCAGTATGCGTATGGGTACGCATACTTATCGAGTCTCCTCCAACCATTTTGTATACACACAAGTATGCATACTTTAGGTTCCCAGTTTTGTACTTATACACAAATATGCAAACATGCAATATGCTTATGTCAAAAAAAGGTTACAAGATTCTAAATTCTTTATTTCAATCATTCAAACATTCTTCTATAATGACAATAGCCATTTTCACATATTATTAGTATTAGAGCATTGCTCGGTCGAACTCGCATGCATTGCTATCTCAAGCATGTTTGTCAATATTAGTGATCAAAACTATATGTCTTGATTTCTAGTTTACTTATGACTAAGTCTTGGTCTAGGATAGTTAAGTGTAGTTGAGCTCCAGACTCCATGGCGATTATCTTACGAAGACGAAGAACTACTCAAGGAACCAGTGGAACTTTATCCAACCAAAAAGGTATGTGGAGACTTGAACTTATCTAGCACTCAAAAGTCTATCTATCTCCTACTCTTGAGACAACAGTCATATAAGTATGATAGTTTTCATACATACACATTTGCTATTTCGAGCCGAGTTTACTCTCCTATCTTTTTCTCGAAATATGTGTTGGTAAGATTTCGCTTTAACCACCTTTCATCTTTACCCGTGACGAAAGTCATGATGATGTTCCAATGTTGAAAATAGCTTTGATGACGATAGTCGATTCTTTATGTCTACCCACTATTATAACATTGTAGAATAATATTTCAATGATTGAAATGTAGAGTTGAGATTATGTAACCAACTATGGATATAAGCATATATAGTGTGTTCGCACATTAGTGTATAAATCCATGTACCGAAAACCCAGTGTGTGCATGCGGTATTGGTGAAGGAGACAGGTTGGTTACGCGTACCCATGCGCATACTGGCAGAAGTTCTTGAACCGAGAATTTCTGTTGAGTATGTAGTTTGCAAACTAGTAAACCAGTTAGCTACCCACAGAAGTTTTCGAACCGAAAATTTCTGCTGAGTTTGTGAACTCAAATCCGGTAGCTAAGGTACGCATACCCGTATGCATACCCAAGCTGGTTATATTTCTCAAATCGGTTATCTCATGAACTTAAAACAATAAATCAATAAGGAATGCAATCTTTTCAAACCGTGGGTATATTGTTCATGAATTAATTCGAGTAAATCAAACCGATTTTGTTTCAATTGTGTCTATATATAAAGATCTAAGCAATTGAACAACTCTTCAATTAGTTCTTTTGAGTCATTTGAACTAGTTGTGAAGAAATGAATATGGTTGATATGAAAGTGCACATATGGATTACCATTGGTTAACTATTTGTAAACCAACCGAATGTACACGTTTAGGTACGGTTACTCAAACCTAAATGAAATACATTTCATGTGTGTGTGACAAGCTAGGTTTCGATCTAACGGTTGAAAGATATTAGCTTGGATAAATCAGGTTTTTCATCTAACGGTGAATATTGAATGCTTTGTTACCAAGGTAACTTAGATTGCAAACCCTGATTTGAAAACTATATAAAGAAGACTTCTAGCAACTGGAAAAAATAATCCACATACCTCATGTGTGATACTATGGTTTGCTAGAGTCGATTCTCCTTTAACCATAGGTTTCTTCTCGATACCCTGTCGGTTAACGACTTAAATACTTCATTGGGATTGTGAAGCTAGACAAAACTACTTCTCTTATAGTTGAGCGATCTGATATTTTCATTTTCAATCGTACGAGTTCAATTGAATAATTGGCTTGAGATTATATCTCTGATAGGGAAAGATAAAAAGAAATCCCAAACATCTTCGTTTCATCGTTTGTGATTTCGCAATATCTAGTTTCGCTACCATACGATTTAGATTATTGTGAGGTGATCAATAATTCGAGGATATTCTTCGGGAATATAAGTCCAGGTTATTGATTGGTTCCTGTTCACCTTAATTTTATCAAAAGACGGAATAGAACTCATAGATTTATCTGTGGGAGATAGATTTATCTATTATCGTAGACTTTTCTGTGTGATACATATTTGTTTATTAAAGTTTTCGACTTTGGGTCGTAGCAACTCTTGGTTGTGGGTGAGATCAGCTAAGGGAATTAAGTGCATAGTATCCTGCTGGAATCAGAGATGTAAGGAGCGCAACTGCACCTTGAATCAATGTGATATTGATTAGGGTTCAACTACAGTCCAGACCGGAGTTAGTTTGTAGTAGGCTAGTGTCTGTAGCGGTTTAATACAGTGTGGTATTCAATCTGTACTAGGTCACGGGGGTTTTCTGCATTTGCAGCTTCCTCGTTAACAAAATTTCTGGTGTCTATGTTATTTCTATTCTGCATTATATTTTGTTATATAATTGAAATATCACAGGTTGTGCGTTGTATCGATCAATTGTGAAATCCAACCTTTGGTTGTTGATTGGAAATTAATTGATCCTTGGATATTGGTCTTTGGTACCATCCAAGTTTATATCTCTCTTGTATTTGATAAAGACTCGCAGATTTCTATTTACTTGAGTAAAGATCAAATCGAGAGATAGAGATACTTTTTTAAGATTGAGTCTGACTGTCTAGTTGATTCTCTTAAAAGTATATTAGAGTTAGTCCATATAGATTATTAATCGAAATATTGGGTGAAGTTGTTGGAACATCGCTTTTTCAATTGGTATCAGAGCATGCAAACACGTTTAAAGACCTTATATGTCTGTGTTTGTAACGATCTGACTCTATGGACAGAGGTTCTATCTCTATTAACGTACCACCAGTCTTCGATGGCTCAAATTACCTATGGTGGAAAATTGCTATGCGAGCGTTTCTTCAAGCGCGTGATTTTCAATAATGGGTATATGTTGTTAATGGATATGATGCTCCCGTTGTGGCAATAGTAACGCTACTATTCCAAAGAATATTTTCGAATACAATGTTGTTGAGATACTTGCTGCAAAGCAAAAATCCGACGGTTTGAATGCCATCATACATGTCATTACCACAAATTTTCAACACCATGTGTCAAATTGCACTAGGTCTAAAGATGCGTGGGATATCTTGGAAACCGTATTCGAAGGAAATACCAGTGAAAAGGAAGCCAGGCTTCAAAACCTAAATTCCGATTGGGAAAACCTTTGTATGGCAGATGAAGATTCATTTGATGAGTTTAATCACAAAGTGTCTGAAATTGTTAATGCATCTTTTGCATTGGCAAAATACTATTCCTGAAAAGGATATTGTGATGAAAATCCTCAGATCGCTGCCATCTAGATACGATTCTAAGAAGCATGTCATCGTTGAGGGAAATAACCTTAATAACATCTCCAGAAATACGCTGGTTGGGAAGCTTAAGATCTTTGATCACGAACATGCATCCAAATCTAAGGATGTTGCGTTCAAAGCAATGAAAGACACAAAATTACTTGATAAAAGTAAAAATGTGTATATCTCTGAAGACGATCACTCTGAGACTGATTCATCAGATGAAGATCTTGACAAATCGGTCTCGATGATCACAAGACAGTTTAGGGACCTTCTATTGAAGAGAATTAAATGGTTCACTATAGATAAGCCAAAAGTATCAGTAAAACCTCATAATCGTATTCCTCCTAAAAACAGAGACATAGATAAAACTGATGACGAGGATATGCCTCAGTGCTTTAAGTGTAAAGGGTTTGGTCATTTTGCAAACGAGTGCCAAAATCATAGAAAATACATTGGGAACAAAGGTCTTGCTGAGACACTTGATGAGATGTTTGATAATTATGATTCTGATGAAGACAAAAAATCAAGTGTTGCTCTTCTATGTGAAAATATTGATTTTGATAATTATAGAAATAAATACATCAATCTTGATAATCTTTTAGAAGAGAACCCAACCAAGATGGAAGAATCAATTGACCCTTCCTTTGGAAACTCTATGATAAATATTTCGGGATCTATATTGTGCCTAGCAGCTTGCATCTCACAGGCGCCTGAATTATCTTATGCGTTGACATGCTCGTATTGTTCTCTCAAGGGTCATGAACTTTCAAAGTGTTTTAAGTACAAACAAAAAATGAGATATGTCAACAAGCTTCAACGGAGAGCAAATCGTCTAGCTACCAAGCTCAAGCTTGCATAAAAAACAGTTGAGGTATGTAAGATCTTATCCTCCTTGAAGAAAGTGGTTTCCAAAAATAGATATAGACCATTAGAGAGGAAAACATGGTCTAAACATAAGGAAAGGTTCCATGAATTCCAACCAAAAGGATCATGGTGGACAGATTTTTGTTCACCACAACACAACTTGACTTTGTTGTCTTTGTGCATCTTGTCTCATGTGCTTGTTTAAAAGAGACAAGATCTTGCACACCTCAGGCTTTAAAAATAAAAAATCCTTTTTGTTTTTCTAGCTTTATGTAGTTTGGTTTTTGGAATTCCTTCAAATCATTATTGATATTGGAAAGGACCTGTTTTCCAAAAGAAGAGGGTTATTTACGACAATTCCACTCTTTGTAGGGTTGTGAGCTATACACAACCCGTTTATAGGTGAAGAAACCCTATATTCCTTTTCCCTTCTATGACACTCTTTATATCTTTAGACTGCTTGTTGAAGTTTATTTTTGAATTCCTCTCACAAAACCGTATCACATGGAAACTCCAAGCACCATGTCTTCTGATGGAAAAGATATCAATATGATTGTTAATCCATCAATCACTAAGGAAAAAGAGAAATCTCAATTGCCTCCAACTTTGAAAAGAAAAAGAAGGAATATGAGGAATCCAAGAGTTGTCCCTTCAAACTCTCAGAAGTATTTTGATGTTCTTGAAGAGTTGAAGCTGGAAAAAAATGATATTCAATAAATAAAAGCTTGTGTTTTAAGATCATTGAAAATTCAGAAGGCCCTGGTTCGAAATCATCAGCCAAGAAGGTTTATTGGTATTAACTCCTTCCTCCATGAACCATATGTTCCAATAGTTGTTGACGATAAGGAGTTCGAGGATGACAAGAAATTTTTCAAAGATCTTAATGTCTAGGAAGTCTTCTTATGAGAATTTTATTCTTGTGTTTTTAGGAAGAATAACTAGAGTTTGGAATAGCCATTATTGTGAGTACATGTAGCTATGTCCAACGTTTTCATCTTTGATTTTTTAGATTTATTTATTTAAACTCTAAAATTGTTCTGAAGATGATTTTTGCAGTATTAACCTTTATGGTTTTATATATTGCAATATGTTATGGGATATGTGTGTTTGCGTCCTTGAACTATTATTGTCCCATACGATGTTAAAAGTTATCTCTTTTATATGTTGATATGCAAGTATTAATACAAGATCGATGAACTTTTGACAAACAAAAGTTAAGCCTATTATGTCAATTTTTGATGGAAGATAGGTTAAGATCTTTTTTTTATAAGGATTATGTCTATTTTATGTCATTGTGCAAACAGTGATGGAAAATATGATGAATCCTTGTTTATGCCGCAGTATTGACCTTTCCCTGATCCATATTTTATGTATATCACAATGCTCCATAAGGTTTTCTTGTGTTGAGCATAAAACGATTGAGTTAATCATTCTCTCATGGTTAACATAGTCGTAGCTCCGTAAGCTCTCTTATGTCGAGCATGTTCAATTAAATTGATCACTTTTTTGTTTAATTTGATTATGTATTCCGATTAAATTAATCATGGGTTTTCTTGTGGTTAGTTTAATTGAGAATTTTGGATATATAAAATCATTTATTATGGTTTTTGGTGTCCAATAAAATCCTTATTTTATTATAAAAGTAAGGTCGCTCTTGTTGTTCTCTCAGGAATGACATCAAATGGGGGAGGGTTCTTTTGAGCTTGAGCTAATTTCCATATCTTTGGGGAGTGCGGTTGTGGAATTTTTAGGGGTTATCTTGTATCTTTATAAACTCCTTGATGAATGCATTTATCTTCGGCTTTATGATTGCATCTAAATAAGTTGATATGTACTTTTCTTTGGTCTTGAAGCGTCTCCGTAAAAATTTCATTAGGATCCCGTTTTCGTACCTTTGCCAATTTTATTGACAAAAAGGGGGCGAATTAATATGTAGTTCACACTAAAAATACATATGGTTTTCGGATCATTATGTAAGGGGAGTGGTTTTCATGTTGAGACGAATGTATTGACTAAGGGGGAGTGATACATATCACCATAGTATTGTTGTCGAAGTTGCGATATAAGAACTTTGATGTTGTATAATAATACTATGACACTGTATAACAATGACTGAGAGCTTTTTTTTTCTCATTGTTATGGCTACGGAACTTCAACAACTATGATGCTGAACTGAACATCTATGGAATCATGGGAGTACTTGGAATAGACGAAGTTTTTGAGTAATGTTGAAGCACCAAGGAGATCAAGCATGTGGAAGAGAAACTACAAAGTTTTATCTATTTTTTAATCCATATATACTGATAGCTTTGTCACTAAAATTGACAAAGGGGGATATTGTTAGCGCATTGCTCGGTCGAACTTGCATGCGTTGTTATCTCAAGCATGTTTGTCAGTATTAGTGATCAAAACTATACGTCTTGATTTCTAGTTTACTTATGACTAAGTCTCGGTCTAGGATAGTTAAGTATAGTTGAGATCCAAACTCCATGGCAATTATCTTACGAAGACGAAGAACTACTTAAGGAACCAGTGGAACTTCATCTGAACAAACAGGCATGTGGAGACTTGAACTTATCTAGCACTCAAAAGTATATCTATCTCCTACTCTTGAGACAACAGTCGTATAAGTATGATAGTTTTCATACATACACATTTTTTATTTCGAGCCGAGTTTACTCACCTATCTTTTTCTCGAAATATATGTTGGTAATCTTTCGCTTTAACCACCTTTCATCTTTACCCGTGATGAAAGTCATGATGACGTTTCAATCTTGAAAATATCTTTGATGACGGTAGTCGATTCTTTATGTCTAACGACTATTATAACATTATAGAAGAGTGTTTCAATGATTGAAATGTAGATTTGAGATTACGTAACCACCTATGGATATAAGCATATATAGTGTGTTCGCACATTAGTGTATAAATCCATGTACCGGAAACCAAGTGCGTGGATATGTGTGCATGTTGTATTGGTGAAGGAGACAGGTTGGGTACGCGTACTGGTGGAAGTTCATGAATCGAGAATTTCTGCTGAATTTGTAGTTTGCAAACTAGTAAACCAGTCACCTTAGGTACGCGTACCCACAGAATCTTTCGAACCGAAAATTTCTGCTAAGTTTGTGAACTCAAATCCGGTAGCTAAGGTACGCATACCCGTACGCGTACCCAAGCTGGTTATATTTCTCAAATCGGTTAGCTCATGAACTTAAAACAATAAATCAAAAAGGAATGCAATCTTTGCAAATCGTGGTTATATTGTTCGTGAATTGATTCGAGTGAACCAAACCGATTTTGTTTCAATTGTGTCTATGTATAAAGATCTAAGCAATTGAACAACTCTTTAACTAGTTCTTTTGAGTTATTTGACTTAGTTGTGAAGAAGATGAATATGGTTTATATGAAAGTGCTAATATGGCTAACCATTGGTTAACTATTTGTGAACCAACCGAATGTACACGTTTAGTGATAGGTGTCTAAAACACCTTATTTTATATTTAGTATTTATGCTTTCTTTGCTATTTTTCGTGTGAATTATGTATCTTATGTGTGAATTTGAGTTATTAGGTGCTTTGGAGTCGTTTGGAGCAAAAGAAGGAAAAACTACTCAATTAGAGCGAAAATGAAAAAGTCGTCATTTCATGAGCGAACACTAACCGGAGTCGAGCCGAACTTAAGGGGCAATTCTGTTTTGGAGGAGCAATAAAAAAATAAACCAGATGAGGTTAAGGTACTGCCAACTTGGTTAGCCCCTATCGAAAGTGACCACCTATTTTAACCACCTAGTCTGGGGGTGGATCTTATCCCTGGGGTGTACCAAATCCAACCCACAACCCTACATGAGAACTTTCCTCTCATTCATCACATTTCCACTTCCCTGAAATTGAGAAAGAGAGAAAGCATCTAACGCTGCTATTATGTCACAGAGAAGAAATTGAAGGTGGGTCGAAATGATTCTGAGCCAAGAGAATAGATTGACAGAGACTGGGTTCAAGTTATGTTGTGTTCTGGATGAATTACAAGTTAGAAATCATCCATGGAAGAAAGGGAAGTTGATGCCGTTGTTTACTTCAGAGAATGGATGAAATTGAATGAATGTTTTAGGAATTTAAATGAATGGGTTTTGTTGTGTATGAAATGGGGTTTGCAGGGAAGGAGCAATGGCCTTAGGAATCACCAACATGGTAAAAACTGAGTTACCATCATAATGGCACAACACTTGTTCGATAAAATGCATGGGAGATTAGTTTTCTATAACTTTAAGTTCAGTTGCGGCTAAGTAACTGGACCAGTATTTCCATCAGTAAACCATGGCTTTGGTGTGTATCAGAGAAGAAGTAGGAGAGAATTTAGCAGCTACGTACAACACTGTACTTGTGCAATCAGATGCGAGTGTTGGGTTTGGCCGAGATGTCGGGGAAATATTGATTTATCGATGTGCAGTTTAGAGATGAGGAGACCATCAGTATGTGCAATTTTAGCCATGGGTTCGATGGCTTTATTCCAAGGAGAAGTGGCTTGAGATAGTGAGCTGCACTGAAGTTATGGAATTAGATGAGGCTGTTGGTTGTGGCGTTGAGGTTTAATGTTTGTGGCAATGAGATGCAGCTGTAGTTAAAGCTACAGTTTAGTGCTGGTACAATACTGAGGTTGTTGGTTGTGGTCGCAGGAATGCAGTGATGCTGTAGGTGATGTACCGCAGGAAAGGGTTGCCGCAGGAGGAAATGAATGAGAACTGAAATGGTAAAATGTGTCAGTGGTGCGAATTTGGGAGCTTATTTGCTGTGAAGGTAAAGTTATGTTGCAAATTGAAGGTGCCAGTGATTGAAAATGTAGCAGGATAGTATGGGTTTTTGAGAACATTACAGGGAATGGTGGCGAAGTAGGTTGTGTGTGTGCTGGCTAGTGACAATATGGGATCTGTTAAGTGTTTCCATGGGACTTAATGGAGTTGCTGGTGCTATTGTGCAGTGGCAGTTAAATTGAGATCGAATGGTTGACAATGGTTGATTTGCAGAGAAGTCGATCAGTGGATTGATGGTTCCAGTGAAGTTTGATTTAGAGAAAGCATTAGAGGTTGTGCTACTGTGAGATTAAGCTGCAGAGGTGATAGAAGTTGGAATAAGAATGAGCTTCAGTTTTAGCTGCTACTGAGTTAGAATTGAGGTGATTGTGCAGTTTATGGAGCTGAATGGAGTGGTATTTGGCGGAATGAGTGGTGCTGTTATTAGTAGCTGAAATGGTTAGAGGACAAGCTGCTGACAAATGTATTGCAGAGCTGAGGAGAAGCACCAGTAGGTAATGTTGCAGTGAAGGCATGATAGCCAGTGTTGGTGTTGAAATTGTAGTGCACATGAGCTTGAGGTGATCTTTCTTGTCTGATGTGCAAGAGTTGCGGGAGTGAGTGACAGAGGTTGCTCAAGATTGATTGGAACTAGTACTGGAGCTCGCTGCCCGATAGCTGAACTACAAGGCGGTATAATGGAAGATGATCATCGCAGGGAGTATGCAGCTGAAATGGTTTTGAATCTGGGTTTACAGGTTAGGGTTGCAGTGGTGGAGAAGTAAAACAGATGCCACAACTAATATTGCATAAAATAATGCAGAAACGGAGAAGAATTGGTGCACCGGTGGTACTATCCCGGGATTCCGGATTTCAGAGGTTAAATTGTCGATCATAAAGATTCAATGAATCGCGAAGGGGGTATGTGTTGGATGCTAGAGTTGGCGGCCGGACATATGAGCTACGAGTCACGCTTTTGGGTGCGTTTTCGCAAGATAAGAAGTTGGGTTAGTTGGTTTTTGTGAATGTTTGAAATGCAGAGAAGGAAGGATGAGTTGCTGGAAGTATAAAGTTGGTCTGGTGACAGTTTTCGATGGATCAGTGACCTGAGAAAATTTTCCGGCGACCGGATTCCGGCGATGCCGTCAGCAATTTGAGATTAAATATCAATTCTACTTATTGTTTTGAAAGCATGTTAGTGAATGAAAACGAAATCCTTAACAAATATCTTTTCTATTTGATTTGTTTGCTTATTTATTTATTTGCTTTTATTTTACTTTTACTTTATAAAAATCAGAAAACCCCTGGTGTTATTTATAGGAAACCGAAAATATATTGACAACCTAGTCCTCTCTGTGGGATCGATCCTTTCTTGCCCTTGCTATATTTATATTTTGAGTAGTAAGAAAGTGTAATTATATTTGTGTCGGCTGACAACCGATCAAATTTTGGCGCCGTTGCCGGGGAGGCAACGGTTGTCACTTGTTTTTGGTTTCCTATTTTTGTTTTTAGTTTTGTTTCTTATTTTTGTTTTTCTTATTTTCTGGTTTTTAACCTTGGTTTGAGAATCGTATTTCAGGTACCAATTCTATGGAAGGAGCATATTGGAACAATGGATACGGTTTCCAACAACCTCAACAACATGACAACTTCCAACCATTCCATTGGTATAATCAAAACCAATTCATTGGTTATGACCAATATTCCATGGAACCTTATGGTTTTCCCCAACAACCTTATGGCGGGTATGGGTGTGAACAACCACAAGGACCCTAAACATGCCTACACATGTGAGATATGCTATTATCAAGTTTTGTTTCTTTTTCAGATCAATATGTCACAGGTGTAGGCATGTTTGGGGTCCTTCCAAGAATGCATCATTGGGAGGGAAACATTGGTTTGTGTCATTCATTGATGATTATTCTAGGCGCGTATGGGTGTACACCATGAGGCATAAGGATGATGTCTTAGAAATCTTTGTGAGATGGAAGAAGGTAACTGAGACTCAAACTGGCAGAAAGATCAAAGTACTATGTTCAGACAATGGTGGAGAGTACAAGAGTTATACGTTCTTGCAAGTATGTCAGGATGAGGGGATAAAGAGGCACTTCACAATTAAGAAGACACCGTAACAAAATGGGGTAGCTGAACGCATGAATCGTACTTTGCTGGAGAAGGTACAATGTATGTTATCTAATGCTGGATTAGGTAAGGCGTTTTGGGCTGAGGCAGTTACATATGTGTGCTTCCTCATTAATAGGTTGCCATCAGCTGCATTAGAAGGTAAAACTCCTATGGAGAAGTGGTTTGGTAAACCAACTTATGATTATGACTCAATTCATATCTTTGGTTGTCCTGCGTGGTATCATGTTAGTGAAAATATGGACGATGCGTTATCTGGGAAGCAAACTCTTCGAACTTTTGACTTGAACATGTTGCGGATCGAACATCCAGCTAACAGTTTTAATGATCTTTGTGGTGATACAGTTGTGATGGCTTCTGAAGGTGATAATTTCAGCAGAACCCAAACTACGAAACTGAATTACAGTTATTGCGATTAACTGGGTTGCAGCAGCTACGATCAGCTGGACTGCAACGATTGTGATCAAAACTGGATTACAACAGTTACGATCAACTGGATTGCAGTAATAACTGTTGAAGCGTCCAAACTTCTTATCTCTCGAACACGATTTTGAAGCTTTCTTCACTACTTTTCTCAATGGGAAAACACGATTCTTTTTCTCGTAATCCCCGTAGTCGGCGCCAATGTTTGTACCCATAAATATTTCCAGGATCTAAACACTATGATTTTGGCGATGACGAGGAAAACAGGGTAAAAACATGAAACAAACATAAAGATGAGAGAAACGAATTTTACGTGGTTCAACAAGTTTTGCTTACATCCACGAACGAATCCCCTTTGGGGAGTGATGTTTTATTGATATCAGAATTCTCGTAATCACTACTGTCATGTTCGCAGGTTTGTCTAGCAGCCTACATCTTTAGGCGCTTGCAAACCCTAGAGAAAACCTCCTGAAAAACATCACGAAAGGCTCCTGAAAAGGTCAACAAAAGCATCCTGAATAACAGTTACAGAAAACTATTGCAGAGAAGTTCTAAAGAAACGGCAACAGTCCACATAAAATTGTTGATAAAAATTCACGTATAAAATTATTGCAAAAAGGCCGACATAAAGACAACAGTTCGGAGGGACTGTCACAAAATTCTCAGAAGCAAAGACCACAATCCAAGAAAAGCGTTGCGAAAAGTGTTAAATAGATTAAAAAAAAAAAACCATGCCCAGCGGACATGTCCGACAGCCTTGTCGGCGACGATTCTCAAAATAGTTGATGAAAGCCTAAACGAGGAACAATCGCTGAAGGTCTAAAACGAGTAAGAGTCGCAAAAAGTCTTAAATCAATAGACCACAGTTGTTGAAAGTATAAAACAACCATCAGTTGCAGAAGGTCTAAACCAGACCACAATTACTGAAAGTCTAATACAGTAAAGCCGGCGGCCAACCCCGGCGGGAAGTCCGACGACAAATCCTAGCGGAGAAGTCCGTCAGCAATTCCGTTAACCCATATAAGGTGGTCTTCACCCACGTCAGTACTCTGTTCACCCACTCCAAGGTCCTTCTCACCCACACGTCAGAGGTTATCTTCACCCAATCAACGATCTTTCACCCTTGTCAGTAGTTAACACCACACACGTCAAGTTTCTGTCACCCACATCAGGGTCTTATTCACCCTCTTTAGGAAAACCGAACCGGTTCAGCATTAGGGTCAATTGAACAAATACGTGGTGCCAATCAGCTGCCACACCAGCATCGATTATTTCCACGTCAGCGACCTGAAATTGTCATGTCAGTAACATGTCCTGCCAGTACCCACCACATCAGCAACATGTCCAGTCAGCACCCACCACATCACCAAATGGGTCCAGTCAGCACCCGTCACGTCAGCAACATGTCCAATTAGCACATGCCTCGTCAGCAAATGGGTTCAGTTAGTAATTGCTACGTCAGTAAATTGATTCAGTTAGCACCCGCCACGTCAGCAACATGTCCAGTCAGCGACTTCCATGTCATCAAATGGATCCAATTAGCAAATGCCACATTAGCAAAGTGATCCAATCAGTGACCGCCACGTCAGCAATTTGGTTCAGTCACTGCCACGTCTGTAATAGCACGCCCGCTTCGTGAAAATCTTGTTTCCTCAATAACTTCTTCGTTTTAAGTCCGAATGGAGTGATTTTTGGCTCGTTGGAATCGTCTTTTAATTCACTACAACGTGGAGGTGAAACATCATGAGTTTGAATTTTTTTATTTTTGAGGTTCTGAGCGACACACCGACCATTCTCAAGTGAAAACTACATATCATATTCAATATTCGCGAACGTTATTGCGTCGAGTTTCTACCCACAACATGCCCATGTGCAAAGTTCGTGAGCGCTGGTTCGATTCATAAACCTCAACACACACATGTTCGGTGCTAGTTAAAACTGCTACAGTACAGTTGTTCAAACTGTTTGTAGTCCAGTTATCCTCAGCAATGATGCAGTCCAGATGATCGTAACTGCTGCAATCCAGTTCTCGTCGCAATTGTTGTAGTCCAGTTCTGCAGTAACAGCTACAGTCCAGTTCCAATATAACTGCAACAGTCCAGTTTTAATTCGACTAGTGCAATCCAGTCTGGCAGAAAATATAGTGGCTAAGTCGAGCCAAGTCGAGACGCCGAGCCAACTGTACCAGAAAAATGCCGATGTAACAGAGCCGAGATGCTTGAACCGTCTTCTTCAGCATGACGTTGTCGTGAAGTTACCCCCCATTCACAAGAACAACATCATCGCGATTTTTCCCTCGAAAGTGCGTCAGCAGCAAAACCGATCTCGAGCAACTCAATTGATTTTATAGTTCGGAAGAGTTGTTGCCTGAAATGTTTTGGGTAACACACTATTCGACAATCATCATCACTGAGAAATAACAACATAGCCAGTGGACATCCTAACTACCACATATACACAGAGTCGGGATACCACAACTCATAAGGTATGAATACAATTAAATATTTTTGTATCATTTCATATGATCATGCATATTTTTGTTCACTCGGACACCTATAATGTGGCGAGCGTTTTCACATGCCAAGGCATGAGGAGATGCACACATCTCAATTCTATGCGAATCTGAAATAGTGGGATTGGCCCCCTGCGCGAATTCCTGATAGCAGAAAAAATTTCAACCATGCGCGAACAAGATGCAGCAAGGAAGTGCAACCTTGTACGAGTATTGAGCATCATGATAATCATTATCTTTTGGGGGCGAGTTGCATATCACTTCAACGTGGATGATCATCACTTGGGGGCGAGATATGTAACACCTCATGGTCTAAAGTAACTCTTTTGTGGCGAGTTGCATAACACTCCATACACTTTGGGGCGAGTTACGTAGCACCTAAATGCGATGCGAAATTCACCTTCTGCAAATCGAAACAAAAGTAAGCCAAACTTCTTAATCCTCCAACGAGTTACGGGAATAAGAGGGGGCAAGCATACACCCTAATATTTTGATGAAATTATCGCAAACAGAAAGGTTTATAACTACTACAATACAGTTGATCGAACTGTTGTAGTCCAGTTCCTAAGCAATCTGATGCTAGTCAGTTTTGCTCGCAACTCGGTTGGACGTTGATCGATGCTCAGTCGATTGATCGAACTAATGTAGTCCAGTTCCTAAGCAACTGCTGCACTCAGTTGGACGCAACTGATGCAGTCCAGGTTTGCTCGCAACTGCTGAACTCAGTTGGACGCAACTGATTTAGTCTAGTTTTACTCGCAACTTTATAGTCCAGTTGATCGAACTTCTATAGTCCAGTACCACGGAAACTGTTGCAATCTAACTGATCATATCTCCAGCTGATCGCAGCTGCCGCAGTGCATCTTAGATCGCATCTCCTGCAATCCATCTAATCGCAGCTGTTGTAGTTCAACTTAGTTCGCAGTTCCTGCAGTCCAGCTGATCGTAGCTGCTGCAGTGCATCTTAGATCGCATCTCCTGCAATTCACCTAATCTTCGCTTCCGCAATGCAACTTCATTCGTATTTTCTGCAGTCCATCTGATCGCGTCTACTGCAGTCCAGCAACACCAAAAGTCTATTACCATCCCCATTATTGAAGGATCTCACCAATGATTGTCGCATTTTCATTCACAATTGCCGCATCTCAACCTGTAGTTGACAGCAGTTTAGTGCCAACAACTACCGCTACCCAGTTCGGACGAAAATCACTATCCTTCTGAAAATTCAAGTTTCGCTTACAACAACAGCCGACACATATTCCATATCAATGACTTCAACGATAGATCATCTTTTCCAACGACTGTTACTAGTCTAGTTCTACATAACTTCTACAGTTTAGTTTTGCATTAAGCGCTGCAGCCCGATTTCGATTCACCACATCTGACTCTGATCTCGCAGAATAATCAGACTCACTTTCAACAATTATTCTGCATCTGCAATCCAGTTTCACCAGTAGTTGTTCTAGTCATCTCTCGTTTGCATCCATTTCACTCTAGTTTCATGCAACTACTCCACTCCGGTATCACGCTTTCATTGCAGACCAGTTTGTCCTTCAGTCCAGTAACTGCATACAACAATGGTTCAGGTCAACTACTTCCCGCCAAACTTCCAATTACAACAGCCTCACTTCGGGGCGTCTTGATTATGATTGTTGTAAACAGTAAGGGAAGGTTGCCAATCACTTCAACAGCAATAATCCACACTTTGGAGCGAATTTTTCCATCGATCAAGGGGAATGAAATTTTCTTTAACCCCCAACAAGTTGGAGGTTAAGAGGGGGCAATGTTTGTACCATGAGTAAAAATACCACATATTGGGCTAGGATATTGTTTTGGGCCATTATTCAGCTGTCACCAGCCTACCCACCGAAGTAGCTACCAGTAAGTCCGGTGCTCCATGAAGTCAACACCCGGTCAATGGTCAATGGTCAACACCTGTCAATGGTCAAATTCAACTGTCGAAACAGTTATCAGTCGCGCCTCTAACCAGTCTCCAGCTAAGTACTCTGTCGCACTACCAACCAGTCTCTATCCATGCTGCCATCCAGCCTCCAACCATGTCAAGGAAGTCTGCCAGCAGATCACACCATGCAAAGCTTGACAGTCACATTCAACAGCAGAAAGGAGGCATGCAGGAAAGATTAAAGCCATGAGGCATCGGGGAAGTTTAATGCCAGTAGGCATGCAAGGAAGGTTAATGCCATGAGGCATGCATGGCAGATTAATGTTAGGAGGCATGCATGGCATATCCAGGAGGCATACAAGGAAACTTAATACATTTTATGTTAGGGTACCGACACTAAACTCGTCATAAGCCCATGGGTAGAACTCATCTCGAAAATCGGTTGACTGGATGAGGGATCCCATTGACTTATAAACTACTCAACTAAGCCATATCTACCAATGTGGGACTAAGGTCCCAAAATCCCACCACGCTTCCAGACCCAACGTCCTCGTTGGCCTACTCTATCGGCACTGACCCGGAGATAGCCCTTTCCTTTATGGAGGCTCCACTTGACTACTAGTATTCAGTGCGGTGACAACTACACCCATACATAGGTGCCCCTACACTTTAATCCAGACTATAGGTCACCCCTTCCGTGGAGCGGTCATGGGTCGTGGTGGCTGGCTCTGATACCAAATGTTAGGGTACCGACCCTAAACTCATCATAAGCCCATGGGTAGAACTCAACTCGAAAACCGGTGACTAGATGAGGGATCCCATTGACTTATAAACTACCCAATTAAGCCCCATCTACCAATGTGGGACTAAGGTCCCAACAATTTATGCCTACCATGAAATTAGAGGATGAACCTAATTCGTAATTGTATAAATAAGAGGAATTATAACCCTTAAGGATAGGGGGGACTATCTAATACAGAAAAAATCCATTGTAATTTTGATATCAATAAAACATCACTCCCCAAGGGGATTCGTCCGTGGATATAGGCAAAACTTGCCGAACCACGTAAAATTCGTGTCTCTCATCTTTATGTTTGTTTTATGATTTTAACCTTGTTTTCCTCATCATCACCAAAATCATCGTGTTTAGTGCCTGAAAATATTTCTGGGTACGAACAGGTCCATATACGGTGCTATATACCACAATATATAGCAAGGAATTGATTATAAGATGATATAATTAAAATGAGCGAGAATATACGTACATATTGATAGAGCGCTGCTTACCTAAATACGTAGTACTTGTTATTGATTTTGTTTCTCTTATGGAAACAGAACCACCAAACAACATAGGATAGTAGTAGTGCAATTACCAATGGAATGGCGATGCTAATAATAAGCTTTGATGAATCCATCTGATTTGCTACATAGTAATCAAGTAATTTAAAAATCTTTTTTTGAACGTGCAACTTGGAAAAGAAGCTATTTTTTTACTTAAAGCACTACTTATAATTAGTTGTATTCGACTGCGATTAAGGAGTTGGCGGTGATGCTTGATTTGTTGTATACATATAGTTCCCATAAAAACGATAAGTCTCAAATCTGAAAGTACAACTTGGATAAAGAACTCTTCCCCCTTGTTTATTAGAACAACATGTAGATAATTTCCCAAGTGCCGATCTAAGACATCTATTACATAAATTTTGTGTCAAATCTGGTGTACACTGAACCATTGCATAAACATCATCGAATCTTGTGTAATTTGTTGAACACGTAGCATATAAAAAAGGACTAATAGAAGTATTAGTAACAGCTTCCACCACTTAATCATCTAGTAATCCAGTTACTATGTATATTAATTGACTTCCGTTTACGATGCTATCAACACCTTCTAATAATTGATGGTTCTTGTTCTCAAAACACATCCATTGTAGAACATATATAATAGTTGTTTTTATTTGGACACCCAGAATGTTGCATAACTCTTTCAGCTGTATTCTGAACAAATACCGAACATATAGATGGTTCGATATCCTCTTGACAGTGTAAGGAGTCATAAACAGTATCCGGGTTTCTTCCGATCGTAATGTTATGTCGAGGGATTGTGTCGTTGTTTGTGAATGTGGTTGAGAGAGAAGAGAGTAATATATTGAGATTGGTTCGAAATGTACTGTTGACCGTGTAATTCGTACCTAAACAGAAACTCCAAGGTGTATAATTTGGAGTATGTTCTTTAGCCTGTTCAGTTATTATTCGATCATGGTAAGCTGATATGAACATCAAAATGATGATAATGCAGTGTTTACCAGAGAAACAACTCATTGCTTGTTCTTGTGATGAAGTTCAAAAACAGCTTATATTATAATGTGTAAATAAATAAATGAGTTAATACAGTAGTGTGGTGTGTGAAATGAGACGTAGAATTTTTTAGGCATATTTCTATGTTATGGGTGTTGATACATGCAAAATAATATCCCTTTAGCGGTTCTGGGGTGCCCCTAAAAGGGGTGATAAGCCTGGTATGAAACATGGGGACTAGGCCCAAGTCCAATGAGAAAATATCCATGAAGAAAGAAGGACAAGGAAGGGATTAATAAGTAAGGAGGAGGTTATATTAAGGAATGGCATTAGAAGTAATTAAGGAGGTTTATGACATGTGTTATGATGCAATAAAAGAAGAGACTTTTGGGAAAGTCTATATAAGGAATGACAAGGTACAATGGAAAGGCAACTCTCTCTCTTACTACTCCTAGTAAATTGAGGTCATTTGGTGGGACTAGGACGGGTATAACCAAAACTAAAATCACCCCTCAATATTTGGAGACCACACCCGGAGGCTCGTGCCTATATCACCATGACACACCCAGAAGGCGCTAGCTCAGGCGCGATAGAAAGCCAAGTAACTAATCGGCCTATCAACATCGATGAGGTAACAATGGAGGATAATGATAGCGAAGAAGAAACGCTGGCCCAGGATGCTATCAAATAATCGACATGACATGGATCCCAAAATAGAGAAATAATAGCAACACAAGGGAAGAACATGCGAGTGATCCATCTACTGAAACCTACATCGCCAGCCCTACAAGACATGCAAAAAGAACTAGAAGAACGCTTACAAATAAGGAAGGAGCTTGAAGACTTGATAGCACAAGAGGTAATAGCGGGACAAAACGCTCCTGAAAAAACGGAAAAGGGCGAAGGGGATAAAAATGACAAGACAACAGTGATGTCACAGGAAGAAATGGCAAAATACTTAGAGCAAAATTACCATGTGATAAAACAAGATAATTACTACCTCGTAAGCAGTCCATACCCAGCAAACAACCGAGAATATCAATACCACGAGGATTACACTTCTCTGAAATTCAAGACATACGATGGAAAAGGGAACATGCCAGAACATCTCAGCCGATTCCTATCTGCAATGAAAGACAGAGCCTCCGATGGTAAATTGTGTCTAAGGGAATTCCCCAAATCGCTCACAGGCACGACATTTACCTGGTATGATAACTTAAAAGCAGAAAGTTTAGATTTTTTACCAACTATGTCCACAATCTTCCTCGGGAAATTTAATTCAGCTAAGAGGAAAATCACGGAAATAGACTTGAGCAAGAGCGTACAGCGGATAAGAGAAGAAATAGGAAAGTACATCTTGCGGTTCTGGTGCTTGGAACTAGACTGTGTCATAAAGACATCAGTGAAGGAACGCTTGTGGAAATTTGTGTGCGAGGAATGATCCTAGCTTTCAAGGGGAGTTTGATTAATTTTAGGTTCCAGACTTTTGTTGAGCTAGAAGAACCAGCTGAGAGGATTGCCGACCGCCTATAGACCCTGCTTAGCGCCACACAGTTTGCACCGTATCTGAGGTACCACGCAATGTAAGACCCAACACCAATAGGGAGATAAGGGACCATCTCCAAACCATAAGAGGGAGCCAAGGAAGAAATGGATGGACTAGACGCGACTCAAACCCCCCCTGCCCTGCAGTAGGGAACGCGCAGTCGAATTACTAAACCAGTGGGTTATTAGAAAGGAAATCCAGCTGCCCTCGACAGTGGTATATGACAACAAAATGGATAAGAACGTGGCCAAGTGCTGCCACTACCATCGAAGATTGGTACACCCGACAGAAGAATGTTTTGCCATAAGGAGTATATTTGAACGCAAGTGCATCTCTGGAGAGCTCGAGGTAACTAAGCAAGAAATTGAGTACGACCCCTTTCCTCGCCATTAAGCTAAAAAGAGGGGGGGGAATACAAAAGATGAGACTACAAATTATAAACAACCTCATTTTGTGGTAAGAATAATTTTCCGTGGGTAATGTGATGTAAAAAGGTCAGGAATTGTTTCTAAAAAAGGAAATGCCAAAGTGGGTAATGTGATGTCTAAAAAGGTCACCGAATGCCAAAGGCGCCAAAAGGCTACGGGAATGCCAAATAGGTTGACAAATCTACAAAATTGGAAGATCAGAACTAACGGTGAATTAAATCTAGTGGTTGTGTTTTGGTTGAGAAACAAAGAGCTCTTTGCGCCCCCGTAGCATGGTGCTAATAGAGGTATTTATTCTCGAATTTATGAAAAATGACTACAAAAGGCCATGGGAATGCCAAAGGCACCCAATCTTTGGATTTGTTTGCTACACAAAAGATAAGGGTAAAACTCTTCTTTTTAAAACTGATTTGAATTTAATTTCAAATCTACTCTCAATTTATTGGAGTTGAAAAGGCTACGAGAATGCTCTTAAAATTTTTATATGAAGCTTTTAATCTTTAAAACTAGCTAAGAATCAACTGGATAAGTAATGAAGTCTGGGTGAATTTTTGATTAACATGCTTCCAAAGCGTAATTTCTGACAAATTTACAAAAGGCCTTTCATATTTTCAATAAGACCAAGTTTGAATACCAAAGGCACCCTTAATCGGTTGAGACGTTTAAACATATCTATAAACTTATTTACCTTTGTTTATCAAAAAGTGAGGTTTATTAGCTTTCTAATGCAAATCTCTGAATTCCGGCTTATTGATTTCAGACTATAAAAACTGGAATGCATGCATGTACCTCATTAACCTTGTTTATCATTTTTATGTTAAAGTTGGGTTTCTTAGATTTCTAAAGGTACCAAAACTTCTGAATTTATTGTCTAATGATTTTTATACGATTTTGTTTAGGTTAAGCACTATCGGAATCACTCATTTTGGTTGTGTAATGAAGTCTACACAATTTCTTTTATATACAATATGAATTTGAAAATGTTCGTTATCTAAACTATTTGATTTTCTTCGCTTTGTTAATGATTTTTGTGTGAAAGGAGGTATTCTCCGGTTTCTAAAATGGTAAGATTTATCGCATTTTGTTTTGAAACGAAGCCATGGTAATATCTTTGAGTAAGTGGTTTAAAACGGTATTTTCGTGCAAACTCTTGGTTTGAATGAATAATTTATTATTTTGTTTTACTTTGGAAAAAAAGTTAAAGTTAAAGAAAAAGAAAAAAAAAATTAAAGGAAAAGAAAAGGAAAGAAAAGAAAAAGAAAAGTTTTTATGTAATGATTATGTTTTATTTTAATGATTATTTTTTGTGTAATGATAACTTATCCTATTCGTTTGGTATTGTTCTTCCATATGATTACTTGCTTGCGATTGAGGTAGTCGCAACATCTAAAACTCTTCTTTTATTTAAGTTTCTTTTAATTAAATTTATGTTTGCAAGTTTTCATTAATATATGAATGATATTCGATGTTGTGAGCATAATTATGAAGGTTGGGCTGCGGTCCATAGAATGTGATTCTTAAAGATTATTTATGAAGGGATACGATCGTTTCCTAAACCACGTGGGGCTCCCTTGGGCGAGAGGATTGATTGAATTTATTGTTGGGATACGAGATATCATTGGGGACGGTTTTTGTTTCCTAAACCCACGTAAATCCCTTGGGCGACGGATTGATTGAATTTAATTATTGTTTATGGATGTGGTGTTTCCATATGTAGGCTCCTTGGGCGACGGTTGATTGAATTTAATTATTGTTTATGGATGTGGTGTTTCCATATGTAGGCTCCTTGGCGGCGGATTGATTGAATTTAATTATTGTTTATGGATGTGGTGTTTCCATATGGGGTTCCCTTGGGCGGCGGATTGATTGAATTTAATTATTGTTTATGGATGTGGTGTTTCCATATGGGGTTCCTTGGGCGGCGGATTGATTGATTTAATTATTGTTTATGGATGTGGTGTTTCCATATGGGGCTCCCTTGAAGAGCGGATTGATTGAATTTAATTATGGTTTATGGATGTGGTGTTTCCATGTGTTGATTAATTTGGTTCTCTTTTCTTCATTTGATATGGGCTCCCAAAGGAGTAGCAATATTTTTAAATGGATATAAGTTTAACCTTAATGGATATTTATGAACTACGGTTTGCCCTTTTGGGTACGTGGCGGCGCTAATCAAAAAAATAAATCCGATTCTAAATAAATCTGAATAAATTATTTAATGAGCTTGGGCTTAGTAAGCCAGGGCCTGGCTACAAATCCGGGCGGGGAATCTTTTGAAAATCTTTAAAACATCTATCCGATAATATCCTATAGGATATTAAAAATCATATCTCGATTACGATAGAAATTTATATTCTATTTCCATTCTATTTCCATGCATACCATCCAAATTGTCTTCAAACACATAAACAGTCTTAAAACATGTCTTTAAGTCTCTTACTCACACACATATATGAAAAGAAACACAAGCAAATGCTAAAGAAAGTAGGAAACTTCGAAACACCAAGTATGATAAGTATCTGTCACTCTCAGTCTCTGACTCTCTTGTCTTCATTTTTCTACGATTTTCATATCTTCATTATAACAAGTCAACAACGTTCATATAAGATACGTAACTACATATGTAATAATGAAACTAAGAAAAATAAAAGATGAAACTATGCACTGAGTTTAAAGGAAAAAAGAAAGAAATATTACCTTCACAATAAGAGCATGTCAATGTATGAGATGATTCAGACTCCCGAGATGTGCAAGCTTCTAGGCACAGAGTGGAACCTGAAAAATCAGACACAGAGTTTCCAACAGAAAGGTTAATTTCTTCATCCAGATTGGTTGAGTCTCCTTCTAGAAGAATATCAAGATTGATGTATGTATTGCTACAATTATCAAAATCGATATCTTCACAAAGAAGTGCAACACTTGATTTTTCATCTTCATTCGAATCATAGTGATCAGACATTTCATCAAGAGTTGCAGCAAGACCTTTGTTCCCAGTGTATTTTTTACAGTTCGGACACTAATTTTCAAAATGACAAAAACCTCTACACTTAAAGCACTATGGCATATCCTCGTCAGCATCCCTGTTTTTAGGAGGAATGCGATTATGAGGTTTAAATGACGACCTAGGTTTGTCTCTGGAAAACCGTTTACTTTTCTTCAATATAAGATCCCTAAACTGTCTTGTGATCATAGAGACTGATTTGTCAAGATCTTCATCTGATGAATCATCCTCAGAAAGATCATCCTCAAAGACATAAACAATTTTACTTTTATCAAGTAATTTAGTATTCTTTATGCTATGACGGCAACATCCTTTCTGATTTTGGATGTATGCTCATGATCAAAGATCTTTAGCTTTTCAACCAACGTATTTCTGGAAAGAGCATCAAGGTTATTTCCTTCAATGATGGCATACTTCTTAGAATCGTATCTAGATGGCATTGATCTGAAAATTTTCATCGCAATGTCCTTTACAGGAATAGTCTTACCCAATGCAAAAGATGCATTAACAATTTCAGAAACTTTGTGATTAAACTTATCAAATGAATCTTCATCTGCTATACGAAGGTTTCCCAATCGGAATTAAGGTTTTGAAGCCTAGTTTTCTTTTTACTGGTATTCCCTTTGAATACGGTTTCTAAGATATCCTAAGCATTTTTAGACCAAGTACACGTAGTCACATGGTGATGAAGATCTGGGGTAATGGCATGTATGATGGCATTCAAACTGTCGGAGTTTTTCTTTGTAGCAAGTATCTCAGCAGCGTCATATGCACCAATATCCTTAGGAATGGTTGCATTCCCTACAGCTACAATAGGAGCATCATAGCCATTGACCACATATACCCATGATTGAAAATCACACGCTTGAAGAAAGGCACGCATAGCAATTTTCCACCACAAGTAATTTGAACCATCGAAGACTGGTGGTACATTTATAGAGATAGCACATATGTCCATATCAGATCGCTACAAACACATACTTGTAAGGTCTTTAACATGTTTTTCTTCTCTGATACCAATTAAAAATGTGAGGGTACAACAACCACACCCAACAATTCGTTTGGCAATCTGAGAGGACTTACTCTAATACACTTTCTAGAGAATCAACTAGACTGTGAGACTCAATCTAGAATAAAGTATATCAAAGAGATTAATATCTCTAACTTTTAATTCAATTCGCAATCAGCAAATAGAAATCTGCAAGCCCGGACTGAATATAAGAGGAATTACTTGAACGGTACCAAAGACCAATGTTCAAGTGTCAATAAATGTAAATCAACAACTAAAGGTTGGATATTCTAATTGGTTGATCTTAACGCGTAACCTATTGTTGATGGTGGTTTTTAGCTTAGGGTTAAAACTGTAAAACCTTGCATCTGATGTAATGTCACCCTATAAGGAAACAGATCCACGAGTTTTCACCTCTCCACTGGCATATTTATTGAGCCGTTCAGTATATCTACATGAAATTTATCCAGACTGGCGCATGTAGCAACCATCACAGATGTTTCTCTCTGGAAATGAATTTAAAAGAACTCTATGTCAACACATAGAATTCAATCGATTATCCTGATTAATTTTCAAATATTAGGGTTTTGCACCTTGTGCAGTATATCAGACCTTGCTTGTCGAAAATTAAGCTTAAGAAAACTAGGTAATTAATGCGCCATGGATTAGTAGGTGCAATACCTTGCCCAGAATCAGAAAATGGAAAATGAAGGAGCCACAGAATAGGAACAGTAGCAAATGGAGGCGTGGCCTTTCCTAAGGCCAAACCGGCGCCACTTTCCATTGGCCACGCCCCATGCCTAACCGTCCCTATTTCCCTCGACTAATCAGGTCGCTTTAAATCTTCCACGGAGTACTGGAAGTGTGTCCACGCCCTTGCTTTCCGGCCCCCTTTCCATCGACCAATCAAGTCGCTCTAAATGCGCCACACGCATTTAGAATGAGGCTGGACCCATGTTGCTTGCCGGCCCCCTTTCCATCGACCAATCAGGTCGCTTTACATCCTCCATGGTACACTAGAAGTGTGTCCACGCCCTTGCTTGCTGTCCCCCTTTCCATCGACCACCAGCCCCATGCTTCTTGTCGGCCCCCTTTCCATCGACCAATCAGGTCGCCTTAAATCTGTCACAGCGCACTGGAAGTATGGCCATGCCCTTGCTTGTCGGCCCTCTTTCCATTGACCAATCAGGTCTCTCTAAATTCTCCACACACATTTAGAATGAGGACGGCCTCATGCTGCCTACCCTCCCCATTTTCAATCAACCAATCTGGTCATTTTAAACTCGCTAAACCCTAAAAAAATGGTACCCTTCTATAACCAATCGTGGCCATCCTTGCGTCTGTGGTTGTTATCATATTATGGCCTACCATAATTCCTTTAATGTGGCCATCGCTCCAATTGCATAAGACACCAATGTGACACGGCCATGCCACACATGCTAATTAGGGTTTCGATATGCCAAACCCTAATTTAGCTAAAGTTGCCACGCCAACTAAGTTAGGTAATTATCCTAAGGCCTTAAAGTCTGATGTAACAACATGGCCAATGTTTCCAGAGCCATATTTGGGTCCAACACCAATATGCCAAAACAGCTGCCACGACTACGCCGCTGTCATACCTCTATGCCATGGCTACGCCAGACGCTGCTATGCCAATAGCGCCACTTTTGCTATACAATAAGATATGGCCATAATCAATGGAAATCCTTCCTCATGAGATGCAATCTCATCCATCCAAGTTCTCCACCGAACTGAAAAACTTGTGGCAAGTTTTATGCGACCGGCCGCTTAAATCTCGTGGCCATGGCTATGCAAGACGCCACTTATACCACAATGCCACTGACATGCACAAGATATACCAGTCATGCCGCAGTGCCACTGACATACACCAAAAACGCCAATGTGCCATTACCATGCGCCAACAAAAGGTAGTTATAATCAACGTCTACCATTCCTCATGAGATGCAATCTCAGCCATCCAAGTTCGCCACCGAACTGACAGACTTGTGACAAGTTTTAGGTGACCATCCAAGACGTGCATAATAGCATCACATGCTATTTTCCTGCGGAAAGACTCTTGACTTTGACTTGCCACATATAGCAACCTGCTACACATTTTCCACGAAAATACTCGAGGCATCAAATATGTCACAAACTGGGGGATACTCATCAGGGTATTGGTCTGGCGGTTTACAGCGTGTGGCATGCAATACGCACGTTATGAGAAAGTGTCATGAAGTGGGACAATTAGTGGCAAAAATAAGTAACGGGTGTAAACGGATCCACTTCCTTCATCATGGAAGCATGGGTTTCTGACAGTTATACGTTACTCCATTCTTCCACCACTCAATCTTTTCTACTTCCTACGAGACCAGGTACGTTTCAATATGACTTGTATAAATAGGCTTCACCTATTTCCACCAAACACATGCTTTGGTCAGAGAACAACACAGTATCTAGAAATCACTTGATAGCTTTCCGTTATGCTAGCCAGTTCTATTTTCTGATATAAGTCATAAACAACCACACCTTCAGAATCAACGATTCTGGTCTCAACACTTTCTTCGCTTCCCTCCCTAAGACCAACCCTTCTCCTTCACTTTGTGACCGAAGCAAGCATGGAGTGTCCATTTCTTGGTTTAAGCCAGGATTGTACAGATTAATCTCTCGAATAAAAAGTACTCCCATGCAGTATATTTTTTTTAGGGTTTAGATTCGTTTCTCATTCACATACCCTAAATTACCAAAATCAGCAGAAACATTTTTCACCCACAAACACCTATAATATTTCAATTATATAACATAATATAATGCGGAAAATAAATAACACAGACACCATAATTTTTTTAATGATGAAACCGCAAATGCAGAAAAACCCCAGGACCTAGTCCAATTTGAACACCATATTGTATTAAGACGTTACACAACTATCCCACTACAAATTAACTTCTTACTGGACTGTAGTTTAACCCTAATCAATCTCACACTGATTCAAGGTACAGTTGCGCTCCTTACGTCTTTATAGGATACTACGCACTTGACTCCCTTAGCTGATCTCACCCACAACTATGAGTTGCAACGACCCAAAGTCGAAGACTTTATAAAGTCTGTAGGAATAGATAAACCTATCTCCCAAAGATAAACCTATAAGTTTTGTTCCATCTTTTAATATAATCAAGGTGAACATGAACCAATTGATAAACCAGACTTATATTCCCGAAGAATAGCCTAGTATTATCAAACACCTCACAATAAACTTAATCGACTAGCGAAACAAGTTATTGTGGAATCACAAACGATGAGACGAAGGTGTTTGTGACTACTTTTCTATCTTGCCTATCGGAGATATAAAATCTCAAGTCAATTATTCTAATTGTACTCAACACGATAGAAACAACAAGATTAGATCACGCAACTACAAAGAGAATAGTTGGGTATGGATTCACAATCCGAATGAGGTCTTCAAGTCTTTAACCTACAGGGTCTCGAGAAGAAAACCTAAGGTTAAAGGATAATCGACTCTAGTTATACAATTAGTAACACACATGAGGTGTGGGGATTAGGTTTCCCAGTTACTAGAGTTCTCCCTTATACAGTTTTTCAAATCAAGTTACCTTCTTAACAAAGCATTCAATAATTAATCACCGTTAGATGAAAAACCTGATTCAACCAAGCTAATATCTTTCAATAGTTAGATCGAACTTAGCTTGTTACACACAAATGAAATGTACCCTCATTTAGGTTTATGTAACCGTACCCAAACGTGTACACCATGTTGATTCACAAATATTTAGCTGAGGTTAGCCATATCATTACTCTCATATCAACCTTATTCATCTTAACCATAACTATCTCAAATGACTCAAATGAAACTAGTTAAAGAGTTGTTCAATTGCTATATTCTCATGGATACGCATACTTAGGCAGTGACGGAAGGAAGGGGCGGCTTACCTAGGCTGTAGCCCACCCCAAATTCCATAAAATCTTTTTTGGGCCCTTGTAGTCGCAAGCAAAAAATAAAATAGCCCAGGTTAAACTTGGAATAAACCATTAGTAACTAAATGAAAATGAAATGTAATTTGAAAGAAGATCCAACGGCATATGATAAGCACATAGCTGAACTCTATGTATAGGAGAAGTATATTATTAAATTTATAATTAATGCACGGCACTAGAAGTAGTTCTTCTTTTGGTTTTGACTACACATAAATTAACTATACCTAGTCGTGTGTTGTTGGGGTCCATGGGATGCAGTGTGTCTCAACTTATAAGTGAGTTAGGACTTGCATTTTTATTTCCTTTTCTGAAGGTCTATTATTTTTAAGCATTCAATACGTGTATCCAATGATCAGTCACACATTTAATTTTTTTGTATGATTATCGACATTCTCTTAGCCTACCACAGTTCCATCGGGTGATTTATGTATTCATATTATTTTGGTCCAAATTTTGTGTTTCCCTTTCATTTAATTCATCTTATTTTTTTTTATTTTTTTTTTATAAACAAAAGATTTCATTTAAACTTAACTCACAGCGTTTGTGTCAGGGGCATAGCCAGAAACTCTCCTAAAAGGAAGCATAATATTTCTAGGGGGTGCAAGATAGCAAAAATAGCCTTAGGATTCCAAAATCTCAGAAAATTTAGCTTGAGATCCAATTTAGCAGGGTGTGCAACTGCACACCCTTGCTTTTAACTGCCTCCGCCACTGACTTGTGTTGCAGACATTTTTATCAGTGTAATTTAAAGCTACTATAACAGATTCTCTTGTGATTACATTAGATTGTTCGACTAGAAAAGATTATCTTGTAATAGTTGGAACATGATACCAAGTTTGTTGAGATATATATATGCTAGAAGACCTAGCCTCTTTTGCAAG
This sequence comes from Papaver bracteatum, assembly GCA_023529315.1. Taxonomy (NCBI): domain Eukaryota; kingdom Viridiplantae; phylum Streptophyta; class Magnoliopsida; order Ranunculales; family Papaveraceae; genus Papaver; species Papaver bracteatum. The sequence continues at coordinate 73,900 of JAJJWX010002119.1, read as the reverse complement.
CAAATCGGCAGAAGTATTACCCTTTCTATGAATGAACTGATAGTCCAAAAAACATGTAAGTTCTACCATCAACCTTTTTACCTCATCTAATAATCTTTGAACCTGCTAAGAGAATGTAGAGTACTTCCAATTCATCTTATGTTTACTAATGTTTTATTAGTATTTTTCTTAAGTACATATTGCATCCGTGTCTACATAATGAAGCCTCAATTATATATTGTAATGATGAGATATACTATTAGATTAATGGTTGTTGTTAATTGAAATAATGTTGTATGATGTGAATAAATTCAAATATTTTAAAAAAGAAAAAACTCAAAGAGGTCTACTACCTACAAGCCAAGGGAAAGAAAAAAAAATCCCCCATCCCGATGATAACGAATTTCGGACCCATGTCGCTGGGATCATTTCTCAACGACTTTACCAACAGTTTGAATAAATTCGATTCAAGGAGTTATGCTTCAAGAAAAAAAAAGAAATGTTGTTGGGCTTGTTCACTTCATTATTGTATTTATTTTTGTCGACATTGAGACGATTGATATTAGGTATTCACAACAACAACAAAAAAGATAGCCCACCCTAACACGGATTCCTGGTTCCATCGATGTACTTAGGTAACTGAATGAGTTGGTTTTTAAATCCAACATCAGCAGAAATTCACGAACGTCAACTTCCGCCAGTATGCGTATGGGTATGCATACTTATCGAGTCTCCTCCAACCATTTTGTATACACACAAGTATGCATACTTTAGGTTCCCGGTTTTGTACTTATACACAAATATGCAAACATGCAATATTCTTATGTCAAAAGAAGGTTACAAGATTCTAAATTCTTTATTTCAATCATTCAAACATTCTTCTATAATGACAATAGCCGTTTTCACATATTATTAGTATTAGAGCATTGCTCGATCGAACTCGCATGCGTTGCTATCTCAAGCATGTTTGTCAATATTAGTGATCAAAACTATACGTCTTGATTTCTAGTTTACTTATGACTAAGTCTTGGTCTAAGATAGTTCAGTGTAGTTGAGCTCCAGACTCCATGGCGATTATCTTACGAATACGAAGAACTACTCAAGGAACCAGTGGAACTTTATCCAACCAAAAAGGTATGTGAAGACTTGAACTTATCTAGCACTCAAAAGTATATCTATCTCCTACTCTTGAGACAACAGTCATATAAGTATGATAGTTTTCATACATACACATTTGCTATTTCGAGCCGAGTTTACTCTTCTATATTTTTCTCGAAATATGTGTTGGTAAGATTTCGCTTTAACCACCTTTCATCTTTACCCATGACGAAAGTCATTATGATGTTCCAATGTTGAAAATAGCTTTGATGACGATAGTCGATTCTTTATGTCTACCCACTATTATAACATTGTAGAATAATATTTCAATGATTGAAATGTAGATTTGAGATTATGTAACCAACTATGGATATAAGCATATATAGTGTGTTCGCACATTAGTGTATAAATCCATGTACCTAAAACCCAGTGTGTGCATGCGGTATTGGTGAAGGAGACAAGTTGGTTACGCGTACCCATGCGCATACTGGCAGAAGTTCTTGAACCGAGAATTTCTGTTGAGTATGTAGTTTGCAAACTAGTAAACCAGTTAGCTACCCACGGAAGTTTTCGAACCGAAAATTTCTGCTGAGTTTGTGAACTCAAATCCGGTAGCTAAGGTACGCATACCCATATGCATACCCAAGCTGGTTATATTTCTCAAATCGGTTATCTCATGAACTTAAAACAATAAATCAATAAGGAATGCAATCTTTTCAAACCGTGGGTATATTGTTCATGAATTAATTCGAGTAAATCAAACCAATTTTGTTTCAATTGTGTCTATATATAAAGATATAAGCAATTGAACAACTCTTCAATTAGTTCTTTTGAGTCATTTGAACTAGTTGTGAAGAAATGAATATGGTTGATATGAAAGTGCACATATGGATTACCATTGGTTAACTATTTGTAAACCAACTGAATGTACACGTTTAGGTACGGTTACTCAAACCTAAATAAAATACATTTCATGTGTGTGTGACAAGCTAGGTTTCGATCTAACGGTTGAAAGATATTAGCTTGGATAAATCAGGTTTTTCATCTAACGGTGAATATTGAATGCTTTGTTACCAAGGTAACTTAGATTGCAAACCCTGATTTGAAAACTATATAAAGAAGACTTCTAGCAACTGGAAAAAATAATCCACATACCTCATGTGTGATACTATGGTTTGCTAGAGTCGATTCTCCTTTAACCATAGGTTTCTTCTCGATACCCTGTCGGTTAATGACTTAAAGACTTCATTGGGATTGTGAAGCTAGACGAAACTACTTCTCTTATAGTTGAGCGATCTGATCTTTTCATTTTCAATCGTACGAGTTAAATTGAATAATTGGCTTGAGATTATATCTCCGATAGGGAAAGATAAAAAGAAATCCCAAACATTTTCGTTTCATCGTTTGTGATTTCGCAATATCTAGTTCGCTACCATACGATTTAGATTATTGTGAGGTGATCAATAATTCTAGGATATTCTTCGGGAATATAAGTCCAGGTTATTGATTGGTTCCTGTTCACCTTGATTTTATCAAAAGACGGAATATAACTCATAGATTTATCTGTGGGAGATAGATTTATCTATTATCGTAGACTTTTCTATGTGATACATATTTGTTTATTAAAGTTTTCGACTTTGGGTCGTAGCAACTCTTGGTTGTGGGTGAGATCAGCTAAGGGAATTAAGTGCATAGTATCCTGCTGGAATCAGAGATGTAAAGAGCGCAACTGCACCTTGAATCAATGTGATATTGATTAGGGTTCAACTACAGTCCAGACCGGAGTTAGTTTGTAGTAGGCTAGTGTCTGTAGTGGTTTAATACAGTGTGGTATTCAATATGGACTAGGTCACGGGGGTTTTCTGCATTTGCAGCTTCCTCGTTAACAAAATTTCTGGTGTCTATGTTATTTCAATTATGCATTATATTTTGTTATATAATTGAAATATCACATGTTGTGCGTTGTATCGATCAATTGTGAAATCCAACCTTTGGTTGTTGATTGGAAATTAATTGATCCTTGGATATTGGTCTTTGGTACCATCCAAGTTTATATCTCTCTTGTATTTGATAAAGACTCGCATATTTCTATTTACTTGAGTAAAGATCAAATCGAGAGATAGAGATACTTTTTTAAGATTGAGTCTGACTGTCTAGTTGATTCTCTTAAAATTATATTAGAGTTAGTCCATACAGATTATTAATCGAAATATTGGGTGAAGTTTTTGGAACCTCGCTTTTTCAATTGGTATCAGAGCAGGCAAACACGTTTAAAGACCTTATCTGTCTGTGTTTGTAACGATCTGACTCTATGAACAGAGGTTCTATCTCTATTAACGTACCACCAGTCTTCGATGGCTCAAATTACCTATGGTAGAAAATTTCTATGCGAGAGTTTCTTCAAGCGCGTGATTTTCAATAATGGGTATATGTTGTTAATGGCTATGATGCTCCCGTTGTGGCAATAGTAACGCTACTATTCCAAAGAATATTTGCGAATACAATGTTGTTGAGATACTTGCTGCAAAGCAAAAATCCGACGGTTTGAATGCCATCATACATGTCATTACCACAAATTTTCAACACCATGTGTCAAATTGCACTAGGTCTAAAGATGCGTGGGATATCTTGGAAACCGTATTCGAAGGAAATACCAGTGAAAAGGAAGCCAGACTTCAAAACCTAAATTCCGATTGGGAAAACCTTCGTATGGCAGATGAAGATTCATTTGATGAGTTTAATCACAAAGTGTCTGAAATTGTTAATGCATCTTTTGCATTGGGAAATACTATTCCTGAAAAGGATATTGTGATGAAAATCCTCAGATCGCTGCCATCTAGATACGATTCTAAGAAGCATGTCATTGTTGAGGGAAATAACCTTAATAACATCTCCAGAAATACGCTGGTTGGGAATCTTAAGATCTTTGATCACGAACATGCATCCAAATCTAAGGATGTTGTGTTCAAAGCAATGAAAGACACAAAATTACTTGATAAAAGTAAAAATGTGTATATCTCTGAAGACGATCACTCTGAGACTGATTCATCAGATGAAGATCTTGACAAATCGGTCTCGATGATCACAAGACAGTTTAGGGACCTTCTATTGAAGAGAATTAAATGGTTCACTATAGATAAGCCAAAAGTATCAGTAAAACCTCATAATCGTATTCCTCCTAAAAACAGAGACATAGATAAAACTGATGACGAGGATATGCCTCAGTGCTTTAAGTGTAAAGGGTTTGGTCATTTTGCAAACGAGTGCCCAAATCATAGAAAATACATTGGGAACAAAGGTCTTGCTGAGACACTTGATGAGATGTTTGATAATTATGATTCTGATGAAGACAAAAAATCAAGTGTTGCTCTTCTATGTGAAAATATTGATTTTGATAATTATAGCAATACATACATCAATCTTGATAATCTTTTAGAAGAGAACCCAACCAAGATGGAAGAATCAATTGACCCTTCCTTTGGAAACTCTATGATAAATATTTCAGGATCTATATTGTGCCTAGCAGCTTGCATCTCACAGGAGCCTGAATTATCTTATGCGTTGACATGCTCGTATTGTTCTCTCAAGGGTCATGAACTTTCAAAGTGTTTTAAGTACAAACAAAAAATGAGATATGTCAACAAGCTTCAACGGAGAGCAAATCATCTAGCTATCAAGCTTAAGCTTGCATAAAAAATAGCTGAGGTATGTAAGATCTTATCCTCCTTGAAGAAAGTGGTTTCCAAAAATAGATATAGACCATTAGAGAGGAAAACATGGTCTAAACATAAGGAAAGGTTCCATGAATTCCAACCAAAAGGATCATGGTGGACATATTTTTGTTCACCACAACACAACTTGACTGTGTTGTCTTTGTGCATCTTGTCTCATGTGCTTGTTTAAAAGAGACAAGATCTTGCACACCTCAGGCTTTAAAAATAAAAAATCCTTTTTGTTTTTCTAGCTTTATGTAGTTTGGTTTTTGGAATTCCTTCAAATAATTATTGATATTGGAAAGGACCTGTTTTCCAAAATAAGAGGGTTATTTATGACAATTACACTCTCTATAGGGTTATGAGCTGTACACAACCCGTTTATAGGTGAAGAAACCCTATATTCCTTTTCCCTTCTATGACACTCTTTATATCTTTATACTGCTTGTTGAAGTTTATTTGTGAATTCCTCTCACAAAACCGTATCACATGGAAACTCCAAGCACCATGTCTTCTGATGGAAAAGATATCAATATGATTGTTAAGCCATCAATCACTAAGGAAAAAGGAAAATCTCAATTGCCTCCAACTTTGAAAAGAAAAAGAAGGAATATGAGGAATCCAAGAGCTATCCCTTCAAACTCTCAGAAGTATTTTGATGTTCTTGAAGAGTTGAAGCTGGAAAAAAATGATATTCAATAAATAAAAGCTTGTGTTTTAAGATCATTGAAAATTCAGAAGGCCCTAGTTCGACATCATCAGCCAAGAAGGTTTATTGGTATTGACTCCTTCCTCCATGAACCATATGTTCCAATAGTTGTTGATGATAAGGAGTTCGAGGATGACAAGAAATTTTTCAAAGATCTTAATGTCTAGGAAGTCTTCTTATGAGAATTTTATTCTTGTGTTCTTAGGAAGAATAACTAGAGTTTGGAATAGCCATTATTGTGAGTACATGTAGCTATGTCCAATGTTTTCATCTTTGATTTTTTAGATTTATTTATTTAAACTCTAAAATTGTTCTGAAGATGATTTTTGCAGTATTAATCTTTATGGTTTTATATATTGCAATATGTTATGGGATATGTGTGTTTGCGTCCTTGAACTATTATTGTCCCATACGATGTTAAAAGTTATCTCTTTTATATGTTGATATGCAAGTATTAATACAAGATCGATGAACTTTTGACAAACAAAAGTTAAGCCTATTATGTCAATTTTTGATGGAAGATAGGTTAAGATCTTTTGTTTATAAGGATTATGTCTATTGTATGTCATTGTGCAAACATTGATGGAAAATATGATGAATCCTTGTTTATGCCGCAGTATTGACCTTTCCTTGATCCATATTTTATGTATATAACAATGCTCCATAAGGTTTTCTTGTGTTGAGCATAAAACGATTGAGTTAATCATTCTCTCATGGTTAACATAGTCGTAGCTCCGTAAGCTCTCTTATGTCGAGCATGTTCAATTAAATTGATCACTTTTTTGTTTAATTTGATTGTGTATTCCGATTAAATTAATCATGGGTTTTCTTGTGGTTAGTTTAATTGAGAATTTTGGATATAGAAAATCATTTCTTATGGTCTTTGGTGTCCAATAAAATCCTTATTTTCTTATAAAAGTAAGGTCGCTCTTGTTGTTCTCTCAGGAATGACATCAAATGGGGGAGGGTTCTTTTGAGCTTGAGCTTAATTTCCATATCTTTGGGGGAGTGCGGTTGTGGAATTTTTAGGGGTTATCTTGTATCTTTATAAACTCCTTGATGAATGCATTTAGCTTCGGCTTTATGATTGCATCTAAACAAGTTGATATGTAATTTTCTTTGGTCTTGAAGCGTCTCCGTGAAATTTTCATTAGGATCCCGTTTTCGTACCTTTGCCAATTTTATTGACAAAAAGGGGGCGAATTAATATGTAGTTCACACTAAAAATACATATGGTTTTCGGATCATTATGTAAAGGGAGTGGTTTTCATGTTGAGACGAATGTATTGACTAAGGGGGAGTGATACATATCACCATAGTATTGTTGTCGAAGTTGCGATATAAGAACTTTGATGTTGTGTAATAATACTATGACACTGTATAACAATGACTGAGAGCTTTTGTTTTCTCATTGTTATGGATACGGAACTTCAACAACTATGATGCTGAACTGAACATCTATGGAATCATGGGAGTACTTGGAATAAACGAAGTTTTCGAGTAATGTTGAAGCACCAAGGAGATCAAGCATGTGGAAGAGAAACTACAAAGTTTTATCTATTTTTTAATCCATATATATTGATAGCTTTGTCACTAAAATTGACAAAGGGGGATATTGTTAGCACATTGCTCGGTCGAACTTGCATGCGTTGCTATCTCAAGCATGTTTGTCAATATTAGTGATCAAAACTATACGTCTTGATTTCTAGTTTACTTATGACTAACTCTCGGTCTAGGATAGTTAAGTATAGTTGAGATCCAAACTCCATGGCAATTATCTTACGAAGACGAAGAACTACTCAAGGAACCAGTGGAACTTCATCTGACCAAACAGGTATGTGGAGACTTGAACTTATCTAGCACTCAAAAGTATATCTATCTCCTACTCTTGAGACAATAGTCGTATAAGTATGATAGTTTTCATACATACACATTTGTTATTTCGAGCTGAGTTTACTCGCCTATCTTTTTATCGAAATATATATTGGTAATCTTTCGCTTTAACCACCTTTCATCTTTACCCGTGATGAAAGTCATGATGACGTTTCAATCTTGAAAATATCTTTGATGACGGTAGTCGATTCTTTATGTCTAACGACTATTATAACATTATAGAAGAGTGATTGAAATGTAGAGTTGAGATTACGTAACCACCTATGGATATAAGCATATATAGTGTGTTCGCATATTGGTGTATAAATCCATGTACCGGAAACCAAGTGCGTGTATATGTGTGCATGTTGTATTGGTGAAGGAGACAGGTTGGGTACGCGTACTGGTGTAAGTTCATGAACCGAGAATTTCTGCTGAATTTGTAGTTTGCAAAATAGTAAACCAGTCACCTTAGGTACGCGTACCCACAGAAGCTTTCGAACCGAAAATTTCTGCTGAGTTTGTGAACTCAAATCCGGTAGCTAAGGTACGCATACCCGTACGCGTACCCAAGCTGGTTATATTTCTCAAATCGGTTAGCTCATGAACTTAAAACAATAAATCAATAAGGAATGCAATCTTTGCAAATCGTGGTTATATTTTTCGTGAATTGATTCGAGTGAACCAAACTGATTTTGTTTCAATTGTGTCTATGTATAAAGATCTAAGCAATTGAACAACTCTTTAACTAGTTCTTTTGAGTTATTTGAACTAGTTGTGAAGAAGATGAATATGGTTTATATGAAAGTGCTCATATGGCTAACCATTGGTTAACTATTTGTGAACCAACCGAATGTACACGTTTAGTGATAAGTATCTAAAACACCTTATTTTATATTTAGTATTTATGCTTTCTTTGTTATTTTTCGTGTGAATTATGTATCTTATGTGTGAATTTGAGTTATTAGGTGCTTTGGAGTCGTTTGGAGCAAAAGAAGGAGAAACTACTCAATTAGAGCGAAAAGGACAAAGTCGTCATTTCATGAGCGAACACTAACCGGAGTCGAGCCGAACTTAAGGGGCAACTCTGTTTTGGAGGAGCAATAAAAAAATAAACCAGATGAGGTTAAGGGACTGCCAACTTGGTTAGCCCATATCGAAAGTGACCACCTATTTTAAGCACCTAGTCTGGGGTGGATCTTATCCCTGGGGTGTACCAAATCCAACCCACAACCCTACATGAGAACTTTCCTCTCATTCATCACATTTCCACTTCCCTGAAATTGAGAAAGAGAGAAAGCATCCAACGCTGCTATTATGTCACAGAGAAGAAATTGAAGGTGGGTCGAAATGATTCTGATCCAAGAGAACAGATCGACAGAGACTGGGTTCAAGTTATGTTGTGTTATGGATGAATTACAAGCTAGAAATCAGCCATAGAAGAAAGGGAAGTTGTTGCTGTTGTTTACTTCAGAGAATGGATGAAATTGAATGAATGTATTAGGAATTTAAATGAATGGGTTTTGTTGTGTATGAAATGGGGTTTGCAGGGAAGGAGCAGTGGCCTTAGGAATCACCAACATGGTAAAAACTGAGTTACCAGCAGAATGGCACAACACTTGTTCGATAAAATGCCTGGGAGATTAGTTTTCTATAACTTTAAGTTCGATTACGGCTAAGTAATGGACCAGTCTTGCCATCGAAGGAACCATGGCTTTGGTGTGTATCGGAGAAAAAGTAGGAGAGAATTTAGCAGCTACGTACAACATCGTACTTGTGCAATCGATGCGAGTGTTGGGTTTGGGCCGAGATGTCGGGGAAAGATTGATTTATCGTTGTGCAGTTCAGATATGAGGAGACCATCAGTATGTGCAATTTTAGCCATGGGTTCGCTGTCTTTATTCCAAGGAGAAGTGGCTTGAGATAGTAAGTTGCACTGAAGTTATGGAATTAGATGAGGTTGTTGGTTGTGGCGTTGAGGTTTAATGTTTGTGGCAATGAGATGCAGCTGCAGTTAAGGCTACAATTTAGTGCTGGTACAATACTAAGGATGTTGGTTGTGTTCGCAGGAATGCGGTGATGCTGTTGGTGATTTGCCGCAGGAAAGGGGTGTCGCGGGAGGAAATGAATGAGAACTGAAATGGTGAAATGGGTCAGTGGTGCGAATTTGGGAGCTGATTTGATGTGAAGGTAAAGTTATGTTGCAAATTGAAGGTGCTAGTGATTGAAAATGTAGCAGGATAGTATGGGTTTTTGAGAAGATTACAGGGAATGGTGGCGAAGTAGGTTGTGTGTGTTCTGGCTAGTGACAGTATGGGATCTGTTAAGTGTTACCATGAGACTTAATGGAGTTGCTGGTGTTGTTGTGCAGTGGCGGTTAAATTGAGATCAAATGGTTGACAATGGTTGATTTGAAGAGAAGTCGAGTAGTGGATTGATGGTTCCAGGGAAGTTTGATTAAGAGAAAGCATTGGAGGTTGTGCTGCTATGAGATTAAGCTGCGGAGGTGATAGAAGTTGGAACAAGAATGAGCTTCAGTTTTAGCTGCTACTGAGTTGGAGTTGAGGTGATTGCGTAGTTTATGGAGCTGAATGGAGTGGTGTTTTGCGGAATGAGTGGTGCTGTTGTTAGCAGCTGAAATGGTTAGAGGACAAGCCGCTGACAAATGTATTGCAGAGCTGAGGAGAAGCACCAGTAGTTAATGTTGCAGTGAAGGCATGATAGCCAGTATTGGTGTTGAAATTGTAGTGCACATGAGCTTGAGGTGATGCTGATGTACAATATTGCAAGAGTTGCAGGAGTGACAGAGGTTGCTCAAGATTGATTGGCACTAATACTGGAGCTCGCTGCCCGATAGCTGAACTACAAGGCGGTATAATGGAAGCTGATTGTCACAGGGAGTATGCAGCTGAAATGGTTTTGAATCTGGGTTTACAGGTCAGGGTTGCTGTGGTGGAGAAGTAAAATAGATGCCACAACTAATATTGCAGAAAATAATGCAGAAACGGAGCAGAATTGGTGCACCGGTGGTACTAGCCCGGGATTCCGAATTTCAGATGTTAAATTGTCGATCGTAAAGATTCAATGAATCGCGAAGGGGGTATGTGTTGGATGCTAGAGTTGGTGGCCGGACATATGAGCTACGAGTCACGCTTTTGGGTGCGTTTTCGCAAGATAAAAAGTTGGGTTAGTTGGTTTTTGTGAATGTTTGAAATGCAGAGAAGGAAATATGAGTTGCTGGAAGTATACAGTTGGTCTGGTGACAGTTTCCGATGGATCAGTGACCTGAGAAAGTTTTCCGGCGACGGTAACCGGATTTCGGCGATACCGTCAGCAATTCTGCCGGCCAGTTTTGGACCCAAAATTCCAGAGACATATTTTTCACACATGGGCTTGGTGGACTAGTAGATGGACGTGGACTTGAAGATTTTGAAGGCTAGACCTAATTTTGGAACAACAAGAGCTATAAAAGAGAAGACTTTTCTCAAAACACAATATCTTTTATCTTATCTAATATCTCTTCCTCTACTTTGTTCTAGGGTTTAGAAACATGATAGGTTTTCTCTTTTCTTCTTGTTATGAACTCCATGAACATGAGCTAGAGTTTTATTATTGGTTATGGAATAGTTGGATTTCACAAAGCATGATTCTTTGATATGATAAATTAGTTTTGTTTCGTATTTATCGTTTACGATTCTCTGAAAATTTAGTTACATGATTTGGTTAATTATTTTGTCAAGTTGCAAATTGGTAGAACTTCTAATCACATCTATTGCTAGTTTAGGGTTTATTATACGTAAAAGTGATAATCCTTGAATACAAGTAGCATAAATATGATTATAGTTTTTAGTGATATATTCTTATGATCATATGTGAATCGTGACCTTTGTTAAATTGAATTAGTGCGCTTTCCACGTTCAATTGCTTTGATTGGCCTGATTTCATAGAACTTAAAGCATCTAGGGAATTAAACTTGATTAGTGCTTTTACACGTTAGGTTGTTCTCTTAGATAGAACTCATACTCGCATCTTTTAATGTGTTTGTTGATGACAAAAGGATATTAGCGGGATATTCTTGCGATCAAGGTATCCTAGGGCTTTTGATAAAATTTGAGATTAAATATCAATTCTACTTATTGTTTTGAAAGCATGTTAGTGAATGAAAACGAAATCCTTAACCAATATCTTTTATATTTGATTTGTTTGCTTATTTCTTTATTTGCTTTTATTTTACTTTTACTTTATAAAAATCAGAAAACCCCCGGTGTTATTTATAGGAAACCGAAAATATATTGACAACCTATTCCTCTCTGTGGGATCGATCCTTTCTTGCCCTTGCTATATTTATATTTTGAGTAGTAAGAAAGTGTAATTATATTTGTGTCGGCTGACAACCGATCAAATTTTAGAGCGCCGTTGTTGGGAGGCAACGGTTGTCACTTGTTTTTGGTTTCCTATTTTTGTTTTTAGTTTTGTTTCTTATTTTTGTTTTTCTTATTTTCTGGTTTTTAACCTTGGTTTGAGAATCGTATTTCATGTACCAATTCTATGGAAGGAGCATATTGGAAAAATGGATACGGTTTCCAACAACCTCAACAACATGACAACTTCCAACCATTCCATGGGTATAATCAAAACCAATTCATTAGTTATGACCAATATTCCATGGAACCTTATGGTTTTCCTCAACAACCTTATGGCGGGTATGGGTGTGAACAACCACAAGGATTGGAGGATTCTTATGCTCGTGAACAACAAGTCTCTAACTTGTTAGACAATTTTTCCAACTTTGTACAACAAGAGTTTCAAAAAGCTAAAGAGACTAGAGACGAGCAACTCCAAGAACTTCGTGAAGGTATTGCTAACTTGCGAAGAGGCATTGATCAATGCAAGGAAGATATGTATAATTCTAATGTGCATATGGTTTGTGATGAATATTTGATTGATGCTAATGTTGAAAAAGGTCAATCCTTGGGCACTTGTGTTGATAATTGTGTAGCTACCTCAACTCTTGATCTTAATAATGATCATTCGCCTATTCAAAAGGATGAGTTAGAGTTTAGCAACACTAAATTCAGCGACGAAGAATCTCATGTTAACTATGAAAGTGATGGTGATTATGATACATTGCTTGAAACAACTCATGGTGACAAAAAAGAGGAGTGTACAATGGAATGTTTTTGGGATCAATATGAAGATAGAGAGGAATATGATGACACTAGTGTAGCTTACTCAAGCATTGATCCTAATAATGATCAAGAGCCTATTCAAAGGTCGGAGCTTGAGGATGAAGCATTTTTAGTGTTCTAAAAAAGTTCCTCATAGTGAAATTTGGATCCGCAATAGAGTATGTGCCTTGCAACAAAGAGGAGTATGTTGAGAATGAAACCGTTATGACCAATATTATGGAAGACCCAATTGAACTTGTGAATGATTGTAATGAAGATGTTAATGTCGAGACTTTGGTTAAGGCAGAAACGGACGAAGAATGGTTGCAAGGTTTGATAGAGGACCATGATTTACAAGAGGTGAATAATTCACTTGAGTTTTTCAAGGACGAAGAGGATTCTGTAATCCAAGAGATTGTGCGAGGTTTGTCTAACCCTTTGCATATTGTTTCTTCTCCTTTACCTCTTATTGGTTTGAATGTATGTGCTTCGAGAACATTATTAGATGACTTTGTTTCTTGATTTCCTCCATTAGAGAAACTTGATTCTCATACTATGCAGATTTGTGGACAAGAAACCGTAGAAATAACCGACTCTTATATTCTTTATGCACTTTCAAGTGTGGAAAAGAATAAGTGTGGGGGAAGCTCTTATAGGTTAATAGCTTCAATTATGTTTTCTTGTACTAATATTTGTGTGAAGCTAGTGTTTACAAAACAAGTGTTATGGGTGTATCCCCAACTTTTCCGATTATTGGTGTATGGGGAATTCAACTTGCATGTCGGGCTGACGACTTTAAACCAAGCGCTAAATGGGAGGCAACCCACTGGTTTTGTGTATCTATCTCTATCTTTTTATTTTTTAAGTCTTTTATCTTTATTTTCTTATTTTGGATATTTGCATATCAAAACTCCAACTTTTAGAGATTTTTGAAAAATTTAGAATAAACACTAGCCTTTCTAAGTAGATGGAATTTTTTTCTTGGCGGTGAGGTGTATATTGGCTGAGTTGAGATTAGATGCCAACTAAATAACTTGTTTAGTGTTTATCCTCTATTGTTCTGAAATAGCTATGAGTTGGAGTAATGAGTTTTTATCATGCATTTTAATTTTTTTATTGTGTATATTTATCATGTTGCGGAATTTCCCACCTTGAACTTTCTTTGGACGATTCAATTTTACATTGAGGACAATGTAAAGTTTAAGTGTGGGGGAGCATTTATATGTTTGTATAGTTTTCTTTAGTTTGTTTTATGCCTTTAGTAAAAAAATAAAAAAAATAATAAGAAAAATAGAAAAACCAAGAAAAAATTTGTTCTTTTTGAACTCCGAAATCTAGAAACTTGTTCCTTTAGGATGACACCATTAGTGGATGGAACCATTTTGATTGCAGGAGTTGAGGAACCAATTAACTAAAAGGGATGAACATAGCTCAGAAATCACAATTAACATGATAGTTGTTACCATATCTCGGAATATCACCATATCACATTCTATTTTTATTTTTCCATATTTATCTATTGTCCTCTAAGTGCTTTGGTGGGTCACTAAACATCAACGTGTTATTACTGCTAGGATTAAATAGAGTGATTGAGTAGGTAAAAAAAAAAAAGACCGACCAATTAGACCAAACGGAATAAGAATGACACTTGGATAGCAGTATGTGTGAAACGTTATCCATGTCTCCGTCGCCTAAACAAGCGTGGAATGCAGAATCCAAGGCAACTATCACATTCTTGCTAACAAGAAGCATGCACTTAGATCCAAAAGATCTAATCATGCTGTCTAAAAAAGAAAAAGTGAAAAAAAAAAGAAAAAAAAATATTATTATTGGTTGAATAAAGTCACTTCAGGTTCCCTTGTATATGTCAGTGAGTTGATATAGAATTCAAACCAGTAGCTCAATCCAATAGGATGCATGCATAGGTTCATTTTGGCAGTGACCTTCAGACAGATATGGGAAACATTGATCACTTGTGAACATTCGCCAACATCTACATCTTTATCCATCTTCTTAATCTTTTCATTGTGATTGTGGTTTGTTAGTTTCCGAGTATTGTGGCTTGTTCGACTATCTAATTAGAGTTTATTTACTAATATATGAATTGAATTTGCAAGGTACCTCCTCCTGTAGTCATTTTGGATTCGTTCATTGATTTGTCACAAATAGACGGAGTTGGAAATATAGGTTTTGTAGGCAGACCTCTTGTAAACCTTCATGAGACTATAACTCGTCCACTAGGGACACCTAGGGGTTTAAAGGCTTGTTATTTATTCTAAAAGTGACCGTATCCTCGATGACACGGAGTTGTATGTATTTGTTTTAGTTTTGTTTTGTTTGATTTGCTCGAGGACTAGCAAAGTCTAAGTGTGGGGGAATTTGATAGGTGTCTAAAACACCTTATTTTATATTTAGTATTTATGCTTTATTTGCTCTTTTTCGTGTGAATTATGTATCTTATGTGTGAATTTGAGTTATTAGGTGCTTTGGAGTCGTTTGGAGCAAAATAAGGATAAACTACTCAATTAGAGCGAAAAGGACAAAGTCATCATTTCATGGGCGAACACTATCCGGAGTCGAGCCGAACTTAAGGGGCAACTCTGTTTTGGAGGAGCAATAAAAAAATAAACCAGATGAGGTTAAGGGACTGCCAACTTGGTTAGCCCCTATCGAAAGTGACCACCTATTTTAAGCACCTAGTCTGGGGGTGGATCTTATCCCTGGGGTGTACCAAATCCAACCCACAACCCTACATGAGAACTTTCCTCTCATTCATCACATTTCCACTTCCCTAAAATTGAGAAAGAGAGAAAGAAACCAATGCTGTTATTATGTCACAGAGAAGAAATTGAAGGTGGGTCGAAATGATTCTGAGCCAAGAGAATAGATCGACAGAGACTGGGTTCAAGTTATGTTGTGTTCTGGATGAATTACAAGTTAGAAATCATCCATGGAAGAAAGGGAAGTTGCTGCCGTTGTTTACTTCAGAGAATGGATGAAATTGAATGAATGTTTTAGGAATTTAAATGAATGGGTTTTGTTGTGTATGAAATGGGGTTTGCATGGAAGGAGCAGTGGCCTTAGGAATCACCAATAGGGTAAAAACTGAGTTACCAGTAGAATGGCACAACACTTGTTCGATAAAATGCATGGGAGATTAGTTTTCTATAACTTTAAGTTCAGTTGCGGCTAAGTAACTAGACCAGTCTTTCCATCAGTGAACCATGGATTTGGTGTGTATCAAAGAAGAAGTAGGAGAGAATTTAGCAGCTACGTACAATACTGTACTTGTGCAATCAGATGCGAGTGTTGGGTTTGGCCGAGATGTCGTGGAAAGATTGATTTATCAATGTGCGGTTTAGAGATGAGGAGACCATCAGTATGTGCAATTTTAGCCATGGGTTCGATGGCTTTATTCCAAGGAGAAGTGGCTTGAGATAGTGAGCTGCACTGAAGTTATGGAATTAGATAAGGATGTTGGTTGTGGCGTTGAGGTTTAATGTTTGTGGCAATGAGATGCAGCTGCAGTTAAAGGTACAGTTTAGTGCTGGTACAATACTGAGGTTGTTGGTTGTGGTCGCAGGAATGCAGTGATGCTGTAGGTGATGTACCGCAGGAAAGGGGTGCCGCAGGAGGAAATGAATGAGAACTGAAATGGTAAAATGGGTCAGTGATGCGAATTTGGGAGCTGATTTGTTGTGAAGGTAAAGTTATGTTGCAAATTGAAGGTGCCAGTGATTGCAAATGTAGCAGGATAGTATGGGTTTTTGAGAAGATTACAGGGAATGGTGGCGAAGTAGGTTGTGTGTGTGCTGGCTAGTGACAATATGGGAGCTTTTAAGTGTTTCCATGAGACTTAATGGAGTTGCTGGTGTTGTTGTGCAGTGGCGGTTAAATTGAGATCGAATGGTTGACAATGGTTGATTTGCAGAGAAGTCGAGTAGTGGATTGATGGTTCCAGGGAAGTTTGATTTAGAGAAAGCATTAGAGGTTGTGCTACTGTGAGATTAAGCTTCAGAGGTGATAGAAGTTGGAACAAGAATGAGCTTGATTTTAGTCACTCTTGAGTTAGAGTTGAGGTGATTGTGCAGTTTATGGAGCTGAATGGAGTGGTATTTGGAGGAATGAGTGGTGCTGTTGTTAGTAGCTGAAATGGTTAGAGGATAAGCTGCTGACAAATGTATTGCAGAGCTGAGGAGAATCACCAGCTGGTAATATTGCAGTGAAGGCATGATAGCCAGTGTTGGTGTTGAAATTGTAGTGCACATGAGCTTGAGGTGATGCTGCTGTACAATATTGCAAGAGTTGCAGGAGTGACAGAGGTTGCTCAAGATTGATTGGCACTAATACTGGAGCTCGTTGCCCGATAGCTGAACTACAAGGCGGTATAATGGAAGTTTATTGTCACAGGGAGTATGCAGCTGAAATGGTTTTGAATCTGGGTTTACAGGTCAGGGTTGCAGTGGTGGAGAAGTAAAACAGATGCCACAACTAATATTGCAGAAAATAGTGCGGAAACGGAGCAGAATTGGTGCACCGGTGGTACTATCCCGGGATGCCGGATTTCAGAGGTTAAACTGTCGATCATAAAGATTCAATGAATCGCGAAGGGGGTATGTGTTGGATGCTAGAGTTGGCGGCCGGACATATGAGCTACGAGTCACGCTTTTGGGTGCGTTTTCGCAAGATAAGAAGTTGGGTTAGTTGGTTTTTGTGAATTTTTTAAAATTCAGAGAAGGAAAGATGAGTCGCTGGAAGTATAAAGTTGGTCTGGTGACAGTTTCCGATGGATCAGTGACCTGAGAAAGTTTTCCTGTGACCGGATTCCGGCGATGCCGTCAACAATTCCGACGACCAGTTTTGGACCCAAAATTCCATAGACATATTTTTCACACATGGGCTTGGTGGACTAGTAGATGGACGTGGACTTGAAGATTTTGAAGGCTAGACCTAATTTTGGAACAAGAAGAGCTATAAAAGAGAAGACTTTTCTCAAAACACAATATCTTTTATCTTATCTAATATCTCTTCCTCTACTTTGTTCTAGGGTTTAGAAACATGATAGGGTTTCTCTTTCTTCTTGTTATGAACTCCATGAACATGAGATAGAGTTTTATTATTGGTTATGGAATAGTTGGATTTCACAAAGCATGATTCTTTGATATGATAAATTAGTTTTGTCTCGTATTTATCGTTTACGATTCTTTGAAAATTTAGTTACATGATTTGATTAATTGTTTTGTCAAGTTGCAAATTGGTAGAACTTCTAATCACATATATTGCTAGTTTAGGGTTTATTATACGTAAAAGTGATAATCCTTGAATACAAGTAGCATAAATATGATTATAGTTTGTAGTGATATATTCTTGTGATCATATTGAATCGTGACCTTTGTTAAATTGAATTAGTGCGCTTTCCACGTTCAATTGCTTTGATTGGCCTGATTTCATAGAACTTAAAGCATCTAGGGAATTAAACTTGATTAGTGCTTTTACACGTTAGGTTGTTCTCTTAGATAGAACTCATACTTGCATCTTTTAATGTGTTTGTTGATGACAAAAGGAGATTAGCGGGATATTCTTGCGATCAAGGTATCCTAGGGCTTTTGATAAAAGTTGAGATTAAATATCAATTCTACTTATTGTTTTGAAAGCATGTTAGTGAATGAAAACGAAATCCTTAACCAATATCTTTTCTATTTGATTTGTTTGCTTATTTCTTTATTTGCTTTTATTTTACTTTTACTTTATAAAAATCAGAAAACCCCCGGTGTTATTTATAGGAAACCGAAAATATATTGACAACCTAGTCCTCTCTGTGGGATCAATCCTTTCTTTCCCTTGCTATATTTATATTTTGAGTAGTAAGAAAGTGTAAATTATTTTTGACGCATACGACAGCGATCATTTAGGTACGGTTACTCAAACCTAAATGAAATACATTTCATGTGTGTGTGACAAGCTAAGTTTCGATCTAACGGTTGAAAGATATTAGCTTTGATAAATCAGGGTTTTCATCTAACAGTGAATATTGAATGCTTTGTTACCAAGGTAATTTAGATTGCAAACCCTGATTTGAAAACTATATAAAAGAGACGTCTAGCAACTAGAAAAACTAATCCCCACACATCCTGTGTGATACTAGTTAGTTTGCTAGAGTCGATTTTCCTTTAACCGTAGGTTTCTTCTCGAGACCCTGTCGGTTAACGACTTAAAGACTTTATTGGGATTGTGAAGCCAGACGAAACTACTTCTCTTGTAGTTGAGTGATCTGATCTTTCCATTTTCTATCATACGAGATCAATTGAATAATTGGCTTGAGATTATATCTCCAATAGGGAAGGTAAAAAGAAATCACAAACATCTTCGTCTCATCGTTTGTGATTCCGCAATATCTAGTTTCGCTACCATACGTTTTATCGAAATATTGGGTGAGGTTGTTAGACCCCCGCTTTTCAATTAGCATCAAAGCAATTTTCAAGATATTGAAATAATCATTATTGAAACATTCCAAGTCTTACACCAAATGATTGTATCACACGAACCATGCATGTAAGATGTTACTCGGTAATTTTCTCATGATATAAGATGAACTTGGTCCGACGCGAAAGCTTACCAACACATATTTCCACAAATATGTAAGCGATATATATATTCATCTCGAAATCTCAAATGTGTATATAGAAAACTATAAATCATAAATACGACTTATGTCTCAATATAGGAGATAGAGTAGAAATAGACTTTCCAAGTGATATATGAGTTTAAGTCTCCATATACCTTTTGTCGATGAAGTTCCACAAGCTCCCCTTAGTAGTTATTCGTCTTCAAATGATAAACATCGAGAAATCTAAGCTCAACTACATTATCTATATCCTAGTCCGAGGCATCTATAAATAGGCTAGAAATCAAGACTTATAGTTTTGATCACTAACATTGACAAACATGCTTGAGATAGCAACGCATGCGAGTTCGACCAAGCAATGCTCTAACACATTTAACCTAGGTTTTTCCTAAAACCACTATAGGTTAACGACCTAAAGACTTCATTAGGATTGTGAAGCCAGACCCAACTATTTTCTCTGTAGTTATGTGTTCTGATCTTGCTTTGTTCTATCGTATTGAGTACTATCTTCTCTAAGATTTTCTCGAGATTTAATCTCCGATAGGCAAGATAAAAAGTAGTCACAAACATCTTCGTCTCATCATTTGTGATTCCACAATATCTTGTTTCGCTACCATACGATTAAGATTATTGTGAGGTGATTGATATTACTAGGTTGTTCTTCGGGAATATAAGTTCGGTGTATCAATTAGTTCATGTTCACCTTGATTTATCAAAAGACGGAACAAAACTCATAGGTATTTACGTGGGAGACAAATTTATCTATTCAATAGACTTTTTTGTATGAGACAGATTTTTTTTTTATCAAGTCTTAGACTTTGGGTCATAGAAACTCTTAGTTATGGGTGAGATCAGCTAAGGGAATCAAGTGCGTAGAGTCCTTCTGGGATTCAAAGGCATAAGGAATGCGACTGTACCTTGATCAGTGTGAGATTGGTTAGGGCTCAACTTCATTTCAGTCCGAAGTTAAATTGCAGTAGGCTAGTGTCTATAGCGGCTTAATACAATGCGGTGTTCAAATCTGGACTAGGTCTTGGGATTTCTGTATTTGTGGTTTCCTCGTTAACAAAATTTCTGGTGTCTGTGTTATTTCTTTTCCGCATTATATTGTTATATAATTAAAATATTATAGGTTGTGCGTAGTTCAATCAACAAAATTGCACATTATAAAACTTTATGCATAATTATGTTGGACAAAGATGATCCAACATTTTTCATAACCTCATTTCGAAGATGATCCAAAAAAATTCACAGTAACATCTCTAAAAGGATTGATAAGATATGTATGTAAAACAAAGATAATAACGAGGAATTCTAGCAAAATCTTGTATTAGCATGAGTGGCATATCCTTTAAAGTGACTTGCAATATTTTGGAGTCCAATCCTCCGCTAACAATATGTTGGCAGCTTTCGGATCTCGGTGAATTATGGTATGGACAGAATCTTCATGGAGATAAAGTTATATTGACTCCCGATTATATAGTAGACCTTTGGAAAAAATGCTACCATAATCGGTAGGGAATTTAGGTTATTTAACTTCCGAATATAGAGTTGCCCCAAATTCAGAGTTTGCAAAAATCCTCTTTTTTCTGAAATTTGGTTGAGCCTATAATCGGTTATAAATGAATTTTTATCATGACTTCCGATTATACAGTGGATATCTTTGCAAATATCCTACCATATTCGGTAGTCAAGATAGTTCATATGACTACCGAATATAGAGTAGCCCCTAAATAAGATTATGCCAAAATCCTCTATTTTTTGAATTTGGTTGAGCCTATAATCGGTAGTAAATGAAGTTACTATGACTTCCGATTATACAATATAATCTTTGGCGAAATCTACCATAATCGGTAGTCAAAATAGTTCATATAATTACCGAATATAGAGTTGCCCCAAACTACCGATTATGGATTAATCTCCCGATTATGAAGGGGCATATAAGTATTTTCAATCTATTTTGTCTTTTGTGTCGCCCCTAATTACAAATTGGTCGCCCCTAAAAGTGCTAGGCTTAATTGCATCTACAAAAATCATAACAAAAAAAAAAATCAGGGAATATTATAATTTTTGTGACTTATTTAATACAAGTTACTAGTTTAAACATTAAGATACTAATGCTTTTGATGCATAAACTTCTATGTTGAAATGAGCTAACTAATTAATTAAATGCTTATGATAAACACTAGTAACATTAACTAAGAAGTAGAAAATTCTTTTCTTATGTTTCTTTCAATCACTTATAGTAAAACTCAATGTATACATAATCAACAATACATGGATATTTATAGCTAAAAGAAAGGTATCAATGGTGAGACACTTGTATCAATTAGGAAAATGGTGAGAACAAGTGTCCCTTTGAAGTGGCAATATAATCAATGTTTATGCCACTAAATTATTCTTCATGTGACACATTTCATTTTTCTAGAAATTCTTAGGACACTTCATAGGACATGTGTACACATACTTCATTGTTTTATAAATGTTGGGACACATGTATATACAATACTCCCCCTTGGACCATCATTTCTAAAACCATTGCCTCATTAAAACCTTGTCGGTAAAACCCAATGGGACAAAACCCGGACAAAGGAAAAAGAGTACTACAGAATCTTAGAATGGTGTTGGATCCGCATACGCTGCCTCGTTAAAACCTTGACAAGGAAAACCCAGTGGGACAAAACCTTGACTAAGGAAAAAGAGTGCAACGCGTTATAATCCATAACTCCCCCTTAACATAATCTCCGTCAATTTGTATGTTTGTATATGTGGCGCATCCTGATCCCGTAAACCAGTTTCCGGAAGAGAGTTGTCGGTAATGACTTGGTGAACAGATCAGCATAATTTTCACAAGATTGTATCTTCTGGATCTCAATCTCTTTGTTCTTCTGGAGGTGGTGAGCGTAAAATAGTTTTGGTGAAATATGCTTTATCCTATCACCTTTGATGTAGCCTTCTTTAATTTGTGCTATACAAGCTGAGTTGTCTTCACAAATTATTGTTGGCGTACTGGTAATGGACGGTAGGCCACAAGAACTTCTGATATGCTCGACTAATGATCTCAGCCACACGCATTCTCGACTTGTTTCATGTAGAGCAATTATTTCAGAGTGATTGGAGGAGGTAGCGGGCATGCTTTGCTTGCAAGATCGCCAAGAAAATGATGTGCCTCCGCTTATAAAGACATATCCTGTCTGAGAGATTGCTTTGTGGGGGTCCGAAAGATAACCAAAAGACATATGTATATCCCATAATTTTTGAGCAGTTTTCTGAGTCTTTCGATTAGAATAGTCCCATGTCCGTAGTTCCACGCAGATAGCGGAAAATGTGTTTTACTCCAGCCCAATGTCTCTTTGTTGGTGCAGAACTGTACCTGGCTAAGAGATTTACGCAAAAGAGATGTCCGGTCTAGTGCCTTTGCTAAATATAATAACCCACCGATAGCACTTAAATATGGTATTTCTTGACCAAGGAGTGTTTCACCTTCCTCTTTGGGGCGAAATGGATCTCTTTTGGGATCAAGAGTTCTCACAACCATTGGAGTGCTAAGAGGATATGATTTGTCCATATTAAAGCGTTTGAGAAGTTTCTCGATATCACTGATTGATGGACAAGGATTCCTCTCTCATAATGCTCAAGTTGTAGACCAAGACAAAACTTTGTTTTACCGAGATCTTTCATCTCGAACTCCTTCTTTAAGCATCTTTGTGCTTTGGAGAGTTCATCAGGAGTTCCAATAAGATTGATGTCATCTACATATACAACAATGATGGCAAACCCAATGTTTGTCCTTTTAATGAAAATACACGGGCATATTGGATTGTTTACATAACCCTGATTTAACAAGTATTCACTCAGACGATTATACCACATTCGTCCAGATTGTTTCAAACCATACAAGGCTCGATTTAATTTTAGTGAATACATATGACATGGTTTATCTGCTGAAAATTGAAAACCTTCAGGGATTTTCATATAGATATCTTTATCCAATTTTCCATACAAATATGCAGTAACCACGTCCATTAGATGCATGCCGAGTCCTTCATGGACTACTAGGCTAATCAAATACCTAAAGGTAATTGCATCCATTACAGGAGAATATGTTTCCTCGTAGTCAATCCCTGGTTTCTGTGAGAAACCCTGTGCCACTAGTCTCGCTTTATAGCGAACAATTTCATTTTTCTCGTTTCGCTTGCGCACAAACACCCATTTACAGCCAACCGGGCTCACATTATTTGGTGTTCGGACTGCAGTACCAAAAACATTGCGCTTAGCGAGAGAAAGTAATTCTTCTTGGATTGCCTTTTTCCATTTTGGCCAATCATCCCTTTGACGACATTCCTCTATAGAGTGTGGTTCAACACCATCATCATTCAAGGAAATATCAGTAGCTACTGTAAATGAAAATATGTCGTCAACAATCATTGTACTTCGATCCCAAAATTTTCTATTGCATGCATAATTAATAGAGACTTCCTCATTTTGAGGTTCCATTGTCTCCACCGAGACATTCTCCTCGTCAGGAGATCTATTTTCAGAAAGTTTGGATCCCTCTTTAATAGTGTCCTCAAGATCACTATTAGTCAATGATTGAGATTGGCTTTTCTTCTTTCGAGGAGCAGAATCCTTTGACCCAACTGGCCGTCCACGCTTACGGCGTACCTCGGACGACTTATTTGCTTCCACATCCACGGATTGTTCTATAGGAATATCAATGCGTGATGGAGCATTTTTAGCTGGCACATAAACTTTCATTATTTTTGTTGTATCTGTAAATGCATCAGGCATTTGATTTGCAATATTTTGAAAATGCAAAATCTTATGCACCTCAGTTTTACACTGACTTGTGCGTACATCAAGATGAGACAATTCTGGTGTATACCAGGATAATTCACGCCGTTTTTCAGGCGGTAGTTTCCCTCCCCCTAACGGTGGGAAAACTGTTTCATCAAAATGACAATCTGCAAATCTTGCCGTAAAAACATCCCTTGTTAATGGTTCAAGATATCGAATTATAGATGGTGAGTCAAATCCGACATATATCCCAAGTCGACGTTGTGGACCAAACTTGGTGCGTTGTGGTGGTGCAATGGGAACATAAACAGCACAACCAAAAACACGCAAATGAGATATGTCCGGTGGATGACCTAACACATGTTGTAAAGGGAATACGATTATTCGCACAAGGTCGATAACGTACCGGTGCAAAGCGTGCAAAATAGCATGTCCCCAAGGCTGAAACGGGAGCTGAGTTTTCATAAGCATAGGTCTGGCAATGAGTCTGAGATGCTTAATGAACGATTCTGCTAAACCGTTCTGTGTATGCACATGAGCAACCGGATGCTCAACCTCAATGCCTAACGACATGCAATATGCATCAAATTCCTTTGAAGAAAACTCTGTTGCGCCATCAAGTCGAATGGACTTGATAGAATAATCAGGAAAATGAGCACGTAATTTTATAATTTGGGCAAGAAGCCGAGCAAATGTTAAATTACGTGTTGATAGTAAACAAACATGTGACCATCTAGTAGAAGCATCAATCAGAACCATAAAATATTGAAAGGGTCCACTATAGGGATGTATAGGACCGCATATATCACCTTGTATTCTCTTCAAGAAGGTAGGTGATTCCAGAACTACTTTTGTCAAAGACGGTTTTATAATCAGTTTCCCCAAAGAACAAGCAGTACAACCAAGTTCTTTGTTAAATGAAGTTTACGCAAAGGATGTCCCCGACAACTCGAAAATTCTACTCATCATAGTAGAACCTGGGTGTCCAAGTCGATTGTGCCACAACACAAATGTATTCGGGTCATAAAATTTTCGAACTATGACCGAATAAGATTCAACTTTCCGAATTTTTGTATGGTACAACCCAGAAGTGAGGGCTGGAAGCCTCTCAGCAATGTGCCTTCCATTAGACGATGTAATATACAAGTACTCCTTATCGTTCTCATCAACCGTTTTAATGTGGTATCCATTATTGCGTATATCTTTGAAACTCAACAGATTCCTATGGGATTCGGAGGAATATAACGCATCATTGATAGTGAATATGGTACCACACGGTAATGAGATACAAGCTTTACCAGCTCCTTCTACAAGGTTAGCTGAAACACTGATGGTAGTGATACTAGCCTTGAACCTTTTCAAGGTTATAAAGTACTTAGTACTTAGGAATATTGAATTTGTTGTCCCACTATCAACGAGACAAAATTCACCATCGGGGTTGCTATCAGTGTCCATATCCTTCCATATACATAAAGAAGGTATAAGATAATTGCACAAAATAATTTTATCAACACATGTATATTACATACACTCATACATATTACACATACAAAACCCAAAATTAGTACAAGCCAAAAATACCAAAATAGGTAAGTACAAATAAAAACAATACACTTAAAACAGAATACTACAACTTTAATTTACACGAAACAGACCATCAGCAAACTGGTCAAAAGTAGTCTGGTATTTATTACCTTCCAAATCAAGTAGGTAGTCAGAAACCTCTAACTTTGGTGGTTCATTGGAAATATTCCGTTCTGCCAAATTCATCTCAACGTTTGCCTCCTTTTTCTTGTGAGGCTCACGGAGATCAGCGCGGCAGCATCTATACCAATGTTCTTTAGAACCACAACGATAGCAACCCTCATCATTTTTCTTGGGGGAATTCTCAAATTTCCTTTGAGAAGTGGAAGTTGATCCCTTCCCTTTGCCTTGCTTCGCTTCCGTATTTTTGTTATACGGATGGTTGTTGGCATTTCTATGCCTATAGCCTCCGCGCTTACGCTTCTTTCCACGATAACCCTGCTTACCACGATCATGTCCATGTCCAGAATATGATGCCCTATTTACTTCGGGCACCGAGCAGAAACCACGGGGACGGGACTCGTGATTTTTAATTAATAATTCGTTATTCTCTCAGCCACGAGAAGACAATATAAGATCAGAATACCGTGTAAACGGCGTTCCCGATATAACTGCTGGAGTACAATATGGGAAGCATGAAAAGTACTCAGCGTCTTCTCTAGCTTGGATTCTTCTGATAACGGCTCACCGCACATCTCAAATTGAGCAACGATCTTGTGCAATTCATAATTGTAAGCCGACACGGATTTAAAATCCTGAAATCTCAGATGAATCCATTGGTCACGAATTTTTGGCAGGGTGACCACCTTAAAATGGTCATATTTCCCTTTTATGGTATTCCATAACCTTTGAGGTTCTCTACAGTGTGCTACCTCATGTTTCAGGGTTGGGGAGAGGTGACGGCGCAAGTAAGCTACAGCTCTGGCGTGCTCGTCTGATGTACAGTCTCCCCCTATGATCGTATGACCAAGTTTATTCGCTTCCAAATGCAACTCAGCATCGAGCGCCCATGAGAGGTAGTTCTCACCGGAGTCCTCAAGTGGCATAAAATCCAGACTAACTAAATTTGCTGACATTTTAAAAATTAAAAAGATGTAACAGAAAAATCAAACCTGCAGATGTCCACTTCTTTAGTTTGATGAACTAGCTGGAAAACCACGAACACGCCGAGATAATTCGTGCTGATAACGTATTATAATTTGTGTGACTTATTTAATACAAGTTACTAGTTTAAACATTAAGATACTAATGCTTTTGATGCATAAACTTCTATGTTGAAATGAGCTAACTAATTAATTAAATGCTTATGATAAACACTAGTAACATTAACTAAGAAGTAGAAAATTCTTTTCTTATGTTTCTTTCAATCACTTATAGTAAAACTCAATGTATACATAATCAACAATACATGGATATTTATAGCTAAAAGAAAGGTATCAATGGTGAGACACTTGTATCAATTAGGAAAATGGTGAGAACAAGTGTCCCTTTGAAGTGGCAATATAATCAATGTTTATGCCACTAAATTATTCTTCATGTGACACATTTCATTTTTCTAGAAATTCTTAGGACACTTCATAGGACATGTGTACACATACTTCATTGTTTTATAAATGTTGGGACACATGTATATACAATAGGGAAAGGTTTTTTATTTTATTTTTTGGGAATATATCTTGGTTCCAAGTATGTGCACAGGGAGGTGGTGTCAGCTTGAAATGGAGAAATTTCCTGTATAAGTTGTAAACACACAAGGAGCCTGACATACCACTGTATAAGTCTCTTTCGGCCCTTTGACATGTGAACACTTTTATTTTTTAGTCAGTAAGATTTCATAAACATTTTAGTATTTCCATACATGTGGTGGACACCTGACATACCACTATACTAGGCAATTTAACAAACATTTGTACTTAAAAAACTCTTTTTTTAAGCCAAATTTTGTTTGAAGACACTCTAAAATGTTCTTCAAGAGAAGACCGGACATAATTCAAGGTTTATTTCACCAATTCATCGAGTGAAATAAACCCTGAGAAATGAAACACCCAAAATTTGAACGCGCAATTGGGGTGTATTGAAATTTATTGGAGGATATGAATTAATATTCCCATCCTTGGAAACCTATTAAGGGGTGTTTCTTGGGACGAAAATACTAAACTACTCTTTAAAAAAATAAAACCTAAATATCTATTCTTTTTATACCCCTCAACATCTCTTCTCCTTCTCTGTCGATTCCTTTATTTGAAAACGATTTTTTTTCTCCATCATCGATTTAAACACAGTTTCATCGTTTTTTTCAAAGTTTTCTTTGGTGATTAATTGATTATGTAAACATGCCTCCTTGAAATAAATCTTATCATTGATAATTTTTGTTTTAAAATAACTCATTTAGGTTAAAACTGATAATTGTTGTAACTTAAAATTCTCTCTTTCAGTTAATGCCGATATTGTATTCATGATGAATAAAATGCCGGTTTCGTATACCGGCATAGTTTTAGTGTGAACGCCATGTAGTTTTACTATGCCGGCACTATTTTTAGTATGAATATCATATCGATAGTCATTATTGTAGCTTCTAGAATTTTGCATGTACATATGTGGCATGCTTGGTAATCAACCTACTATGCCGGAATTAGTTGTCGGCATGCTCGATAAAAGTATATCAATGCCGATAGACAAGTGAAAAAACTTCAAATTTATGGGAAATTTGCATCATGCACTGGCACAAGAAGTTAAGTAATGTATCATGCCGTCACCACTACCGACATGCTCGATAATGATCATTTTGTCTCGGCAATTACTTAAGGGGCACTCTTTATATATAAAATGCCAAAATTTTCAACTTTGGGGGAGACTGTGTGTCGACATGGTGAAAGTATGAATGTCATGCCGATTAAGTCCCTACTAGCATGGTATTCATACTTTTACCATGCCGACAATGATTTTTTTCAGGCGTATCAATGACAAATTCAATGGAAAAAATAATCAAATCTCAATACCTTAAAGCAACTCCATGGGCACAACAAATAGGTAGATTTTCCCATTATATACCTACAGTGGGGCTGGAAAACCATTAAAACAGATGAGCAAACCCCCTAATATAAGGGTTTGTTCATCGTGTCTCAGATTGAGTCGATCAATTCAATCTGAGACGACCTATTCCATTAGCATCGATTTGTCTCTTCTGAACCGAGACTCGGTTCCAACAGAGCCGACCGGTTCATACTGATATAGTAACGAGTAGTCCATACAATCGCTATGAATCCCCTCCTTATAGATTGAGTTGATTTCAACTCCAAAATCATACCTTCTCCACAATCTACACTTACAAATTCTTCATAATTTCACTTCAATCTTCATCATTCAATCTCAAAAAATGGTTGCCCGAGTTCTTGGTCCTAGGTTTTCTTTAGAAGAAGATTTAGCAATTTGCACAACTTATGTTTCTCAAACAAGAAATGGTAACCACGGTGTCACGAATTTTACGCAAGCGACTTTCTGGCAACAAGTTTCTTTAATGTTCTTTATAGAAACGGGAAACCTGAGGGACCGTGACATTAATGGAATGTGTCATCATTTTCAAACAATTTCACTTGTCGTCCAACAATTTTTTTCAATGGTAATGCAAGTTAACCGAAATATGATTAATAGTGAAACTGATGATGAAGCGATCCAAATAGTTGGAGCTATGTGGAAGCAAATTAACGGGAGACCTTTTCAGTTGTTAGCTTGTCCTAATATCCTTAGAGATCTTCAAAGGTTCAACCCTTTCTGAACTCTGGATGGTCCTCCAACCGCACTACAAGTCGCTCCTCCAACTTCACCATGCTCCATGTATGAGGATTTTTTATTGCTTCCTTTCTATGATTTAGTAGTAATTAAGTCTAATATAATATTTAATGAAAGTTAATGTGAGGCTAATGTCACGTTTAATGAAATCTAATGTTGTTTGATATAAACATAAGAGTGAAGCAAATACATAGATATTTCCATTAATTAAGCTAACTTCAACATTACAATGGTGGAATCAATTCATAAACTTAACCAATCCACTCCAACTTAGAACACGAAGGACATTCTCAGAATTGTTTTCCATATTTGTCTTTTTCTGTAGAAGTATGCAAATACATAAATTTTTTGCAACCCAGGGCTTGATCATTCACTAATCATTTGTTTTGTAAGCTCTACTTCTCTGCAGTGATCGGGTTATGGATTCTTCAACCTGACTTTAAGCTTCAAGTTTCTCCAAGATGTTGCTAGCTTGTTATCTTCTTGCTTCTTAATAACATCAACTAACATTCGTGGTTATGCACGACAGTTACGATCTTGACATTGCAAATACCTGTTATTTTCTGGTTGTGTCAACAACCATTCGGTTAGCTGAACAACCAACTTGTAGACACTCAGAATAAATCCAAGGACATTTCATGAGACTATGGTCATCCATGAAACATAATGGACAAACCTCTTTTTCTTCCACACATAGTATATGTTTCCCTTTGCTTTTGGAAAATATTGTGTAGGATGAATAATGTTTGGAGAGTATTGGAAAACAATTTCGGATGAAAATGTTTTTGGTTGTGTTTAGAAAATATTGGAGAAAATGTATGATATATAAGGATAAATATGACCGTTACAATAGAGTCGTTTTCTCGTCTCACAATAGGACGATTGGTGTTAGTATCATCAAATGGAGTTCATTTCACTCCTAAAAAAATCTTACGATTTCAACTCCAAAACCACACCTTCAATACACAAAAATTCTAAAAAAAATGTCTGCTAGTGGTCCTAAATTTACTCAAGAAGAGGATATAGCTATATGCAAAGCCTACGTTTTTCATAAGGGAAAAAATGTTTTGTGTGATCAAGACATGTCGGATGTGTCTTTTTGGCAGAAGATTTTCACAATGTTCGTCTCACAAACGAGGAACCCTGGACACCGCGATGCTCATGGTTTATATCTTAGTTTTCATTCAATTAATCGTGCTGCTACGCCATTCATTGATCATGTAAGGAAAATTGATTGAGAAAATTGTGTTGGTGTAACCGAAGATGAAGCGATCCAAACATCTCTCGATAATTGGTAAGAAGCTCACGACAAACCTTTTCTTTACGAAGCTTGTTTTAACATTCTAAAAAATGGTCCATCTCAATCAAATACTCACTACATCATAATGGCCCTCCCTATCTTTAGTATGAAAGAAGATGTTACTCTTGTTCGACGTTGGATACATCATAAGGGCACTCCGGTTAACAATGACCATTTCTGTGAAAGAGGGTTTCAAAGGTTTGAAGCGTTGCAGAACGAATATATAAGAAACAACAAGAGCCTAAAACTAATATTTTCATTCACCACTAATGATGTCAAACATTATACCAAAGTTTTATGGATGGTTCACCGTAGTAATTCTGGATTGTCCAACGAAGAAATTGTTAGTATATATCTTAATACCTTTGTCCTTATTGAGAAACTACATCAGAAAATATCTTAACTAACTTGTTGTTTCTATTTTTCAGAAAACCATCGCTCAAATGAAGTTTACTGAAGAAAACAAAAGAGATTTTAAGCAGTTTGAATGCTATGAACTCTATAGAGATAATGTCGTTGCATTTGATGTAGTTTGATGTCATTGTTGTCATTATGAAATTATTAATTACTATATATATAAGTATAAATGTAACTCCAATCGCTTAATATAAAACTAAGGTCTAAATAATTTCATTAATTAATATTACTGTTACTTCTTTTACAAGATATAAACTTAGACAAGAACTTAAATAATTACATCAATAAAAATCTAGTACAATTTTTGTCCTCCTATTTTTCTTCATTTGACGTAACTTCCATTCAGCGCGCTCTTAAACTGTTTCTCCTTTGTTTTTCAATCTTCAGTTATTAACTTTCAAAACTGGAGGTTTTCTTTGATTTTTAACGAAACATTTTGCTGGATTAACTTCTAAAACTTGCAGAGATCTTTTTTTTTTCCTACCATTTTCGATTTTTTAAAAATTACCACAAATTTTATTTACAGTATCCTCAAGTTTTACTTCACAGAAAAGAGAAATTGCCATATGAGACATTTTAAAAGAAATATTAGTGGAAAACATTCAAGAGAAGATTGAATATTGGTGTCGGTTGTGTGTTTAAATGGGTTGGATATTTATAGGGTGGGAAGTAACCGTTATGAAATTTGAATGTTGACGCATCTGTTGGAGCCGTCCGGCTCACACAAGACCGAGCTTCGGCTGACATTGCTACGAGCCTCGGCCCAATATTTGTGTCTCGTAAAACCCTCTTCCCACTTCCCAAAATTCAGTTTGTCCAACCACTTGGACATGCATACCTATAAATTAGATGGTGCCCATTGGAGTTTCTCTTAATACCTATACATGAGTATGTTCATCTTG
The DNA here is from genome assembly GCA_023529315.1 of Papaver bracteatum. NCBI lineage: Eukaryota > Viridiplantae > Streptophyta > Magnoliopsida > Ranunculales > Papaveraceae > Papaver > Papaver bracteatum. The sequence continues at coordinate 41,947 of JAJJWX010002119.1, read as the reverse complement.
TTTACTTTCCTGGGTTGGTTCTTCACCTAAATCTTCATGATCATAAATATATTAATTTAATGTTGTTGCATCAACAAATTTAATGATAATGATTTATACTAAGCATACGGATGTTGTTCATCTTAATTTAATGTTGTTGCAGGGTGACCCTCTCGGCCCCCTATTATTTGCCTTGGCTCTGCACCCGCTAGTCGAGAAGATTGCATCTAACTACACTTTAGATTTACATGCTTGGTATCTAGACGACGGCACCATAGCAGGGGGCACTTTGGAAGTATCCAAAGCTCATAATATTCTTCAAGACGATGGACCAGGCTACGAGTTGCATCTGAATATTTCGAAGATGGAGTTATTTTGTCCCTCTTATGACCTTAGGAGGGATGCTGATAATGTCTTTCCTGCGAACATAAGTAAGCCTAAGGATGGGGTGAAATTGCTCGGTGGACCAGTCAACCTAGACACGAACTTCTGCGGAAATATCGTGTTGCATAGGGTGGAAAAAACAGTTCAGCTCATGGGTAAGATCCAAGAGTTGAACGACCCTCAATGTGAACTCTTGCTTTTACGCAGCTGTACTAGAGTTTCGAGGCTGTATTTTGCATTACGTACCACTAGCCCTGAGGCGCTACAAAATTTCGATGATCGTTTTGATTGTCATCTCATGCAATACCTTCGTCGCCTTGTGGTTGGTGATGGGGCTGGTTTTGGCTTAGTCCAACTACGATTAGCCACACTTCCCATCAAAGACGGAAGCTTTGGCATACTCACTATGTCAGACACTATGAAGTATTGTTACCTCGCATCTCAGGTGCATACCCAGCATTTACATAATTCCATTTTGAAGTTGCCTACAACAACTGAATTTTGTCTTGGTTTTCATAATGCATTACAAGGTTTCACGCAAGCTTGTGGAATTTTCTCTCCGGATTTCAACATTAACGATGCCGCCCCCCATTTTATGAAGTCTTTGGCGGCTATCTACTTTGGTGATTTTCGGGAAAAGGTATCCTCTAGCTTCTCTTTATCCTCACGTGAAGATTTTGTTTGGCAATGCAATAGATCCAACCATGCTATGGACTTTCTTAAGGCCATTCATATACCAAGACTTAATCAGGCTGTTGGGACTAGATAGTTTAGCTCTGTCTTACAGTACCGTTTGGCCATACCCCTTTTTGAGGAGGATATCAAGTGTTCTTGTTGTGGCAAGCTTATGGACATCTTTGGCGACCATGCCATTCATTTTGCTAGTGAAGTGGGGCTCAAATTTAGACACGATTTAGTAAAGGATATCTTGGCTGATATGTGTTACAGGGCCGGAGTTGTAGCTAGAAAAGAGGTTTCATTGGGTGTCATCACAACAAAGAGCTTCGTCTTGCGGATATCATGGTTTATAACTGGGAAGATGGTAGGGATGTTTGTCTTGACGTCACAAGAGTCTCTCCCTTCACTACTGCTAGAACTCGCAACTTCATACCAGGTCATGCCATTTCTGCAGCTGTCACCCGCAAGAATAATAAATACTTGGATGTTTGCATTTCACTTGGTTATGGTTTTGGTGTATTGGCCTTTTCCACTTTTGGTGAGCTTGGTACGGATTTTATAATTTTTCTGAAGTGAATAAGGAATTGATGGCAAGACATGATGCCAACTTCAAGAAGGGCAATTCTCTTTTTCATAGGTTAGGGATCGTTATTCAAAAAGGGGTCGGTGCCCAGCTTGTAATGTTGATTTTTAATAATAAAAGCCTTTATGACGCCTTTTTTTTGTATATAAAATAAAAATATGTTAACTTAACTAAATATAATTAATTATTAAGTATGATTAGTAAAGGATAACTTGGAAATTACATAAAATATATGGATAGTGATTACCTACGAATTACTATTTAAATCCTTATTTTGTCTTATTAGCATATCCCAATTATTTTAGACATACCACAATTACGCGTTCCAAAATTTTGAGAACGCAGAAACTTTTTTCCATTTCTCCTTAAAAGTCTAAAAGTGTTCTTCACTGTATTATCCCCTTCGGCTTCGACAACACTTTGGTCCTCAAGTGTAGTCTTCTTCCGGTCAAAATCGATTTCGTGGCATAACCCAAAATATTTTAAACTTATACATTATCCACATGACCTTAAATTTGACAAGGTACTCATGATTAAAATTTGCTTACTGATTCAAAATCATATACATTTTTGAATATAAATTTGCTTATGTTACATATACGTACATTTTTATTTTTTATTTTTTTTTGGAGCAGTTTGCATGAACACGGAAACCTGGACCCTTGGTGCTTATTCGGCCATAAGGCCCATGTATTCGACTCAACCTTTACTCATGCCAACCCAATTTTTGGGCCGACCGACCGGAGGGCCGAAGGCCCAAAGGGAAGGAATTCCTTTTATGACCACTTTTTTGTAAAATGAAACCTAACAATTTTGATAAAAAGATTGGATTTGATTTCCATGTGGTTTATTTTTTGTTCCTTTTTCACTAGACAAGATTATTCCTCCATTTTAGTCCAATTACTATAACTCTTTGTGTATCCTACTTTTTCAGGGGTATAATTGGAAAACAAACTTTAATATAACATATCTAAAAATCCGTGCATCAAAATTTTATAAATTTTATCTCGTTGGAAATGTTATAAAAAAATCTACTCAACGAGTATAAACAACAATATCAAATTTAAAATCCATCTTCGTTATAAAAAGTATATTTTACTGAAAGAGAAGACAAAACCAGTGCTACAACTCCCGCCATAAGACCAAAAAAAAGATTTTTGAGAGAAAATGTTAGAAGCAAAGAGTTTGAGAAAAGCCGTGATTTCTCCAACTCTCATTCAAAATCCTTCTCCTGGAAATCTACAGTCTACTCGTTTTGCTCTTCATGTAGAACCCTAAACCCTAACCCTCTTTTTCTTACACTCACATTCAGGTTCTTAACTTTCAGTTTTTCTTTTACAAAAAATTCAGGTTAATGAAGATGAATCTTATTTTTCTGCATTTATAGCTTCAGGACGCAATATATACAAGATTGAGGTGATATTTTGATCTAAATTTGACACCTAGGGTTTTCGTGAATCTTGTGGAATTCTTTTTTTTTCTAATTAGGTAATTGATTCTTTGTTTTTGATGTTTAGATTTCATTAGAAGATTCTTCAGTTTCCAAGGGAAAGGAGAGCCTCTTGATTCCTGTACCTGCTAAGGTAAAGAAAGATTAATTTAGTAAACGAATTGATAAACGTTTGTTATTCTGATGGATACTATTTGATTACATTGCTGCAGCTGAACTTATCTTTAATGAGTTTGATCATAGAAACGATTTTTGGTGAAGGCTTGATGGATTTTATTTATAAGATAAAGTCAATTTTTTTGAACAATATGTTGTTGTTCCATCTAGAACCTCGTGTGGAAGTCATATAGATTGCGCATGCAATGTTGCGATTTGCAGTTTTATGATTCAGAGAAGTCTATTATTGCTATTGTCAAGTTGGTAGATGCCTAGTTTATACGAAAGTTTAATAGTTCACTCGAGAATTTGTGTTTTTATTCCGATACTTTCAGTGGTTTTCAGAAATATCCTTGGATACCTTTTAAATGTGTCAGACTATGGTGCACACGAGCCTCTAAGTGTTTTAGAGGTTACTGTATAGCTTTGAGTAAGAGTGGTTTGTTGATTGTTTTTCTTCTGTTGTTTTTACATTTTAGTAGCAATTTCAATTTCTGTTGTCGTGCTTTAATTACGTTTCTTATCTTTTCTTTCTATTCTGAAGGACTAACTTAATGACTTCCCTTTTGAAGGTTATCCGTTCCTCACTGCTTAAACGTTGCCCGCATCGTTCGGAAATTCAGAGTGTGGTGCTTGCTGAAACAGAGTGTAAGTTTTTGTGCTGTATCACATTCATTCTTTGGTTTGCAATGATTTTCTGATTTGCGGTTAAGTGTTGTACATGTATGATAATCTGGAGTAGCTATACCTTTACTAATGGAAAGGTGCCTCTTACTAGTATATAACACATTATTTTTGTTCCCTTAGTGCATTGGTCAAATTTTGGTTCTTAATCAACTATAGCATCTGCGTAGATCCTTATATAACACATTATTTTTGTTCCCTTAGTGCAGTAGTCAAATTTTGGTTCTTAACAAGAATAGCATTTGCCGTAGATCCTTGTATATATATGCCTAATTTTCTTTTAGTATTGATCCAATAAAGATGAATAGTACAATAAATGGATGGACCTATGTTTGGTAATTCTTCTGTGAATGTTTCTATGTGTCAGTTCTGTTATCTATCTTTATAGAATATGCCTTGAAATATAAGTTAGGTGGATATTACGTTGTACAGACAATAATGCATGTACACATAAAATAAGTGTTTCAGATATAAGCATTTAATCTCTCCATGTTTGTTTTATTCCTACAATACTGGCTCAATCTTAGTCCTAAATGTGTTTCTCCAAATATTTTTGGCGGTTAGGTATATATGCATATCGCATTCCTCGTTCATGTACATAATTTAAAATGTAGAGTGCGCATTGGGAGATCTATAGAGGTTTTGGATGCTGTTTGGGAGAATAAGTGTAAGAACATTTGGAATAAACCACAAAGTTTAATCTCGAAATACTTATTATCCATAGCTGCATACTGTGCTTGATTCTCCAAGTAATGGATCTTAATACATAAGTAATGTCTTTAATTGATCTTTATTTTTCAAATGCAGCATCTTCTGGGAATGACTGCTTAATTCTGGGATCAGTGGATTGTTATGGCCATCTTTTTGTATCTCGGTTGGTTACAAGTGATCAAGGTACCTTCTCTTTATGTGTTGTTTGGTTTATCTTAATGTATCCAGATCTCATGTTCACAATAAAAAGTCATAGTCTATTGATTCCCTAAATTATTCTTGCTAATGCATCCAGATCTGATAGTTAGGTGATGCCTAGCACTGATAAAATAGTAAATCACAGAAGTGTAATCCAACTTACTCATCAAAATATACCGAAGGAACATGTTTTTGTGCTTTCCTAAATCTGTTTTTGTTGTGGCCAATTGTTGATCTTATTAATACACACTACTGAATTTTCAGATGTTGACAGGATCACATATTCAGTTTTACCTCGTGATAATGGTGTAGGGGAGGCAAGTTGGGCAGGGCTTTGCTTCAATCCAAGCCAATGGTCCATGGTACTTACATTGTCACATCTCCACATACTAAAGATTTTCGATGGCGATGTGATACAATTTTTATCTACTGATCAAGCCTATAAGGATCCTAGTATTTGGACTGACTCTGGCTTGCTTAACACTTTGTTTTCTAGGCAGCTGTTGCCCGTAGCTTCTGCAAAAGTGTTGACGTTTATGACCAAGATATCCACCTAAGGAGTTTCTCCCCGTGAGTATATATATATATATATATATTTTGGCTGTGTTCTGTTGCTATTATAGATCAGAATCGGTGCATAGGAGATGAATGCATTTCTCAAGTCCAAACGCATCTGTGTTTTCTCCAAGAGTTAGCCTCTGCTTCCTAAGGGTTGAATGCCATATTTGTTACACCAAATTTTTTCGTTTTTGTCGAAAAAATCTGTCTGGCGTACTTGATATCCATTCTTCCTTTTCTCTGTTATTTTATGAGGCTGCTATTTATGACTAACCTGATCTGTCTCCAGTCCATCCATGGCTTGAAACAATGCAGAAAGCTCTAGTATTCTTAAAATTTAGTTACCCTGCTTAAATTGCATTTTGAAGATGCTTAGTTTGTTAATTAGAATGGTTATATTTCAGCTTGTATTATCCAGCTGCACTGAGCTTCGTGAAAAGTTCATTTTCTACAAATGAGGATTCCATATTAGCAGTTGCTGAAGGTTGCCAGGTACGCTGTCCACCAATTCTAATTTAAAACACATAATCTGCAATGATATTTGGTTCTTACACCATGGGTACTGTGTAGAACTGCAGCTGAGCATATGGGATTTGAGGGTGAAAGAGAATGGTGGTTGCATACAGAGAATTTGTGGCTCTGTGGGAGATATCCTTTACGCTGTTTGTGGTGACTCAGCTGGGAACATTGCAGTAGGTGGAGCTGATCGTACTGTAACTGTCTATGATCCTCGCAGGTTAGCAACTCGGCGTTTCCCTCAACACTTGATCAGTTAACAGAATATGTTTGGAAAGGTTGCGTAACGAGAGTACCAGTGATACATTAGTCTGTTATGCACACTGTCCCTATTTTCGACAGTACATATCTTTTTAGGCGGTGATAATTATGTTTAGAATTTTGCACAGATAAAGGAAGGTTAATTTATTATCTTTTTATGTCAGTTGTCGTTCTTCTACAAATATTTATGCTCCCTATGTAGAGAAAATAACAGTTACTTGTGTTACAGATGGTCGGCTTTGGGGAGATGGGTGAACTGCTCAAAATACGAGGTGAGAGTAGTAATAGAGAGATGTCAGCTCACTGTTCAGTTTTATGATCATACGATGTACTGCTTCTCATACTTTCCGTAGATTTTTACTTGAATGTGAGCATCTGATGGAGCCACAACTACTCTTTATATTGCTTGCAGCTGAGAGTTTGATCATATGGTTGTTTTCATATCTGTTTTATAAAAGATTGTGATATTGTGGTTAGGTTCAGTCGGAATCTGTTTATCGTATTAGCCTGATCTTTAATCAGTTGTCTATCATCATCAACAAAGCTGTTGCAAGTGCACCAAGCTTCTCGATTACATGCATTTTGTTTCTACCATTCACAGTTAACTGTGCTTCTGCGTTCCAAATGATTGCCGTGGATACACCCTGCTTTGTGATTTCTTTCCTTCTAATGGTAGTAGTACAGATGGATAGAAGATTATAAAAAAAAATTGTATAATTGCAGATAACTGGACTTGCTTTCTCATCACTCGAACCAAGTCATATCTACGTACAAGGTGTTGACTATGAGGTGAGTGCCCAATTAAATCATTCTCTTTCTCAGTTTCAGGCTAGTCATGCATAGATCATGACATAAAAAAGAAAAAAACAAGAAAGACAAAAAAAGAAATCCACGGCAGTGCTTTTTATACCGTGCTCTGGAATAATGACTTCGCCATATCGACCAGTATCCTTGTGATACTTAAAAACTGAAGATCACACAAATGATGTAATTCTTTCTTAACACATTAAGTTTATTGAATTTTAGGCCCAAGAGCACATTGATGATATAATTCTCTCTTACACATTAAGTTTATTGAGTTTTTGGCCCATTTACTTTATAGTAGTCACATGTTTGTCATAGGAAAGTGTTATGGCTATCTTTTTCCCTGTAAAAAAATCATTAAAATCATCAGCTAACTCTCATGCTCTGAGATTTTGAATTTGATATCTTCTCTATACACTTGAATGATCCAAAGGGTGGCTCCACAAAATAATGAACTTTAGAAGAACATGGTGGAAATTGTCATGTGTTTGACAGAATCATGCAGTATGTGTGCACTCTTTTAGTAGTGATAACTGGTCTGGTCAATGATGAGGCATCACTTGGGATTGAAAATTTATTTTTGTTTTTATTTTTTCAGGTATTTTGTGGAAAGTTTAAAGAGAAGGAAAAAGTGCTTTCCTTTAAAGGTGACTCAAACTGGCTGGGCTTCAGCAAGGTATGTGATTGTCAATATACCAAAAGCTTCCAAGCATAATCTCTAGGCAAAAACATCCATAAACAAACACAGTCAATTGGTTTCTTGTGCCCCACAATTATATGTCAGCAATCTTCAAAATTGTCAACGGTCAACTTGAGAATCCCAACTTTGCTTACTCATTCTTAATGTTGGTGAACAGAACCCACAACTTTAACTGGTCAATCTGAATTGTGTTGCCCACAATCCAATCCATACATTTAGTTCACTCTCTTTCAATTGAGCACTGGTCATTCTGTGGCGGTTTTAATGCTAAAATCATCTAATTTGGAGCTATGAAGCATCCGACTTGTGACATCGCCGGGTGACAGAGTTCTGTATTTAACAGCTCGATTACTGCTGGATATATCTTGATCCAATAAAATAAATCATTGCCCTCATTTTTTTGATTAGTGTGTAGAAGTTTCACATCATACTAATTGACATGCGCCACACTTTTTGCAGTGCTCCAATAGAGATCTAGTAGGTGGCTGGACTGATTCTGGTAGCATATTTCTAGCTGATATCACAACAGAAGAGAATGAAGTATGAACTAAACTTAACACTTGTTACCCAATATATGCTTACTCATTTTTAATGTCTGTGGATGAAACCCACAACTTTAATTGGTCTATCTGAATTGTGTTGTCCGCAATCCAATCCAGAGTTCTAATTGTTCACCCTCTGGGTGGTTTTAATGCTAAAATCATCTAAATTGGAGCTATCAAGTATCCAAATTGTGGCATCTTAGGGTGACAGAGTTCTGTATCTAACAACTCAATTACTGCTGGATATTTGCTGATCCAATAAGATAATTCTGATGTCATTGCACTCATTTTTTTGATTAGTGTTTCACATCATACTAATCGACATGCGCCACACTTTTTGCAGTGCTCCAGTATGGATCTAGTAGGTGGCTGGACTGATTCTGATTCTGGTAGCATATTTCTAGCTGATATCACAATAGAAGAGAATGAAGTATGAACTAAACTTAACACATGGTGTCCCTTGATGACTTCTTAATCTCGCTTTCTTAACCCCACTTTTTCTTTTTAATGGTTCAAAGATGCTTAGTGGTTTGAGTCAGTCAAAGTCTCAAGCCATTTGATAGATTCCCATTGTCCAAATTCATCTGTTATAGCTCCTTTAGGCAGATAAAACATTGTTATCATCCAGTCTTAAATCGGTAAATATTAGAATAAATATTAGTATTTATTAATTGTAAAGAACATGAATTCAATTTCCACAATTGAACCTTATCTATTGAACCATACCTTTGATAAACACACATACATCAAGATCTTTCTTTGATATCTCGATATTTAGTCATTGTGGACCTCTCTGCCTTTTCAGAGCCAACTATGGGTCAAATTCATTAACACCTTTATGTGAAGTGGTATAAGAATATGATATTCAACATCAATGTTGTAGGGTTCTAATATCTTCGCTTAGTTTCAATTTTAGTTACAGTGAAGCCTCAAATTCAACTGTTGGTTTTTGTTTTCGATTAGTTATGAATCTATGGTTTGTTGAGAGATGCTATCATATGTTCTTTTTATCTTGGCATAATTCTATGAATATGAGAGGGATGTCTGACTAGTTTTTGTATCCAGAATGGGTTGCATTTGTTAGGTTTTGTTTTTTTTAATTTTTTAATCCACTTGTTTGCAGATTTTATCTACTTTCAACTTCCCTTATGACTTTTTATTTTTCAAGTATTTTTCTTTTCCCATGTTGAAGGATAATGATCCACGTGAGGTTCTATTTTTCAACTTATGGTTTTGTTTTGTGCTGCTTTGGTGGTGGTTGTGTTAGGAGGCCTAAGAGTGGGACTCAATTTTGTTGTACCGAGTATTCAATCTACAGCTCATACAGAAATGATTTTCGGAAAGGTCTATTATAGACTTATATGCGTAGCATTAACAATTTTAGGGTCAATCCAAGCTTTTTGATAGAGAAAGAAAGACACCCACTTCCTTAGCTTTCAAGTTTTGCTACGTTCCTCAAGTGAAACCTTCACCAGTGGGACTGCATCCCGGTTAACCCTCAAGTCTAGACATTGAATATAACACTGCATTTATGTTCTACAACTTCTACTAGTTGAAACTCGAAAGTATTTGCATTTTGTTAAGAGATAACGTCTCCAGTTTGTTGTATCGTTTTTAATTGTCACAGTCAGGGTGACCAAAGGGTACACATCAGTGAGAATGATGTATTTATGACATTCACAATTTTTTTAATCTAATCCATAGAATTGTGTCACTAAAATGACCAAGTGGTAGATTTGGAATGAACAAGTTAACATCTTATTGCTTGAAATAGTGGATAGTTAGGTACATAAATTCATTAGTTTAGCCGTCGGGGGTAGGTCTTGAATGAGCCACTACAATCAATGAAATATATTATTTGATGATATCATTTGAAATCTTATCAACATTGTTTCTCTTTAATCTTACTATATTCATTTGAAAATTTGGCTTGATGAAGAAGGGAATTAATTGCTTACGTTGTGATTAATTCGTGACCTCCATTGTGTGCAGTTTTAAACTCAACTTGTTTTTCTAATCTATATATCTTGTTACCAGTTCAATCATTCAAGTTGACCTAGTTGATTTGATGGATAATGTATGGGTTTGTCTAATGTCTACCGAATCAATACATTCGTATGGTGGATTTTATCAACACTATCTTGAAAACCTTAACCCTGCCAGCTTGTAAGATGGATATTAACAATTTGGACAATTACTTAATTTTTTATTTCTTAAATTCTTGAATCTAGATGGTGCCCGTTTTTCCAGGGCCGCTAGTGGGGGTATCAGTGTATTGGTTGGGTACTAAATTTTTTATAAGATAAACTAGAAAGTTATTTGCTCTGTATATGAATTTTGTGGTACTTGCCAGTAATCTGGCACCCCGTTAGCAATGTTGCGTTTTTGATTATGTGCGATAATTTAACTTCATCCTTTTACCTTAAATTTGGTACTTACAAAAATGAGAGATAAAACTCTAAGCACGGGTCCAACATACAGTGTGGTGGTGCAAATGGAATAAAGAAAGGTATAGTTTGGGTTTTTGCAGGTTTATTGTAATTAACAAAGGAATAAACCTAAATTATTCGATTTCTTTTGTTAGTGATGTGGGTTTAATGATATCCAACCTAGATAAAGCAATCAATCACATAAACACGTGATTAGCATATATCCATATTCCCGTTACTAATAATTTATTTGATCATCATTATGGGGTTGCTAATCAAATTGCTGGATTGCTGGTGATCTTCCTCGAATGTTACATAAAATCCCCGTTAATCATATATTAATAAGAGTATGATTCTTTAATCAAGAAGTTCGTTTGGAAAGACATCAAAAAGAAATCTATACAACAGGGGATACGTTGTTACACGTACAGTTCTTATCTGTAAATGCATGTAAAAAGTCGGTTGTGATGCTTTTCCTAGTGACAAAAACAAAGACAGAACTGGAAAGAAAAGAATGGAAGACCGATAAAAGAGATATTTTCATGTTGGGTGATTTTTGGATCGAAAGAATTGAATTTAAATTTGGTCGGTTAGGGTATCTAACTTCTGATATATGATGCTTTTTTGGATATAGCCAACGGAATTTTTAAGGTGTGACTAGGAGAACAAAGGGGTTAATGCACTAGAGGAGCTAAGTAATGACATGTCGAGATTACTGTCCTACTTGTTAACAGGCTCTCAAAGTATATTTATGTCCAAAAACATAGATCAGTGGTATCCCATCTGTAAAGGTTTGTAATAGATCAAATGTATAGTGGGTTTGACCGTGTTGGGTAGGTATGGCAGTGAGGCCAGTTCAACTGACTAGATTCGGATAGAGATCTGGGTCCGGCTTTCACGTATCAAAATAAAAAAAAGTATACTTATGCACATTTTTGCTTAAAATTTTATTTATTAATTTATTAGTTGAACCCAAATAATTTATTTTTCCACCACTTGATAAGCCTGATTGATAAGTGATGAATCATAAAAAAAAAAAATCGGCATGTTTGGATGTTTTAGTCTTTCACTATGCACAAAAGCACATGTATGTTAGCTGCACTGACGGGTGACTGCATTCTTCAGTCTCTAGCCTCTACTGATTTTTCCTCTATGCAAAAACTTTAGAACATGTACGCAAAAGATCTGCAAGTGCAACAACCTAACACTTTTGTGACTTTGGCTTTAGGCATTACTTTCAAAGTCATGTGTTTTAAACGTCAAAGCAAAGTAAAAGGATTTTTGAAGTATGTTTTTTTTTTCTTCTTTTGACCGGAAGCATATTTTATTTTGCGCTTTAAATAAAGAGCAAAGAGCAACAAAATTAGTCATTCCATGAAAAGGTCCAGCCCAGGTAAAATTTGTAAAAAGGCAACAAAAGTGTGCGTTTTTGACTTGCCCGACCCGGTGAGTCAACCCTTCCCGTTTTTTTCCAAACTTACCATCCCTGGTCGGGTTAGTTCATTAACCCTAGTTTAGAGGTACCCAATAAAATTGTTCAGCCAGTCTTTCCTAGTACCCAATAAAATTTTACAGCCAGTTTTACCAACTAAATTTATACGACCTCTACTACAGAGGTACCCAATAAAAAAATTCAGCTAGTCATTCCTACTACCCAATAAATTTTTTCACCCAGTCTTTCCAATTAAATATATACGACCTCTATCTTGTGGGGAGACCAGTGAACATCCTTGAATGGCAATGACTTGCTATATCAGTTCACTAGTTTTAGTGAAATACAATCACTTGATTAATTTCCAATCATACTGAAAAATGTGAACCAGAAAAACAAAAACGCATTGATATTTTACTAACTTTCATGTTCTCAACTTTCATGTTCTAAAAAAACAACAACAACCATGAGAAAAGCCGTTCATTTGCAGGACCAGTTGGTCTAAAGAGCAAACCCAAGTTAAAAGATAAAACTAAGTTGTACGAAAAGCAGGAATGTTGTAATCAGTAGTGACTGAATAAATAATGGGACAACTGAAACAAATTAGACAAGCAAATGCCGAACATCAGATAAGAAAACAATTCTACCTCTCCACTAACGTGTCCCAACAAAGAGTCCGACCTGTCTTTTCCACAAGTTAGCAAGTAACGGCTATCCGTTGGACACCATTTCATTGCAATCACACACCGAGGGGAAAAAATCGGATGCATACAGCCACATAAAAATCAAATACTTGAAACTGATAGTTTTCATATTAACAAAAGTGCCAGCTAATAAAGTGTTGTAAAAGAGCATTCATGTGTCACATGCATCACACAACATCTTAAGGAACTATGCACAAAATTGAACCAAGGTAGAAATTTTAGTTCATAGGAAAACAACGCAACAACCAGCAAGAATACAAGCAATTGAAATGCACATCAAATGTGCAAGAAACCAAGTAATAATAATGATTACATGTCAGCACCAGGATTTCCAGCATAATGCATCAAACATGGATAAAAACAAGCGATATTATCATGCAAGATATCCGAAAACTAAAGAGTCTGCATTTATTATAGAGTCACGGCAATATTGATGTACTGACAGTTTCATACACTAATGCCATGAATCATTTTTTAAAATTCAATAATCAATAATCTGAATTTCGATAGCACTAAATAGAAGTATCGGTTGAATATACATTTGAATTTTAAGTCCGGCGTTGGTATCGCCAATAATCAACAAGCTATTGTTTTACTGTAAGCTCATGTAACCATACTTCTTGCTCGTCTAACTATACTCACTTAATTCGCACCATACGTACTACGTACGCCAAAACTATATGCATACTCACAATTAATTTTTCTATCCTTCGTGTCCCAGTTCGGGTAAACACCATTTACAGGATACAAATTAAATAACAAGTTAACTATTTTTGTAAGCCCGGTGAGAACATTTAACATTTAAATGTTCACGATAACTAAATTTAGTATTGTCCACATATGCTATCACATATAGCTCAAACATACTCCAAAAGGCTAAATCCATTTGTAAAATTTCACCTAAATATACCAAAAGCTAATAGTAATTTAATCATCATTATCTAGCTCAAAAATTTATGAGTTCATTTCTATCACGGATTTCAGAAGTCCACTAAATTAAGAAATACAAAGTTGAGCTTGACCAACAATCGGTTAGTACAAAAACGGAACATTAAACATGTTTCCAAATATAAATTAAACCATTCCCAACATACATATTCATAGACAATATTATATATGTTCATAAACAAACTAGTGAAGTAGAAAGACTACTCATGGATACAAATCAAATGGTACATGTTTGTCCTCAAATACACCTATCAATCAAACCCTTGTTGTTGGTCTAAATGAATCCTAGCCAACGAAGACCCAAAATAAATGATAAAATGATAAAGATAGTTCATACTGATACGATACGACGAAACACCAAGTCGCCATAACCATTTATAGCTTATACCAAATGAAGGGTAAAAACCAATTCCTCTCCATGGTCACAGTAAATAGTAGCTCAATTTCAATAATAAAAACCGAAACTGTGTCAGGCAATTCATCTAACACATAAACTGCAATAGTTTAAGAATCTTGAAACCTCAAAACTACCAAGATGGAAAGTTCACAAACTCCACAATTGTAATCAGACAACAGTACTAAATATGATTCCAACACTCATTTTCAAGCAACTAAATAGCTACTAAATTATGAAGTTTTACTCATACAACTCATGCACATTAGAGAGGAAAACAATACCCATTTGTCCATATTCAACTCTTAAGCTTCCACATGCATTTCCATATAAATACAAAGAATACAGCAAAACCAAATCAAGTGAATGGAAGAAATATAACTTGCTAAGAATGGAGTTAAACAATCTTAAAAGTAGTTAGCAGCACAACGAGATGGTTAAAGATGGCCCTTTTAGCAAAACTACCAATCAAACAACCAAAATAAACCGAAAGCAGAGATTCCTCATCTTCTTCTCTGTCACCCTTCAGCATCTTCTTCTCTCACGGAGGCCTTGTTATCGATGGAAACCAAAACTTGGATGGTTAAGTAAACATTTAAATCTTAGTAAAACAACTTATGACATTCAAATTCGCCTTATGTTTAACATCAATTCGCCAATCCCCATCATCATCTTTGAATCTCAGAAACCCTAGAACAAATTCTTAATCCTATGTTTTCCAATTCGAGTTCAAAAGATAACTCTACCTTCTCATATCAACCATACATATCTCTAATCAAACTTCAGAACCTTCAGTTTCATCTTCTAGATTTCCCCCAAACCTTGGTTTCACTGATTTCTCAAATTGAGATCTTATTTGTAACCATAACTCCCAAAATTAACTTAGTAATATTCTTCTAGAGCACGTTCTGCAAACCCATCCTTAGTTATCGTTTTTCAAGATGACCAATTCCACAGAAAGTCGCCAAAACACGCAGAAGAGTAGAAACTGATGAACTGAAACAGAAATAGTTTAGAGGAGGATATCCTAACCTAACCCAATTAACTGATTAGGGAGGGTAGATTAGGTATTGAGATGGATGGATCACTGAGTGAGTTGGATTGAGTTAGACAAACACATGGTTGTTTGGTTTTGAAAGAGTTTTACGTGGGCTGGACCTTTCCAAAGAATGACTAATTTTCATGCCCTTTGCTCTTAAATAAAGATCATTTTTGAAGACTACTAATTATCACGTCCAATAAAAAGAAAAATATAAAAAAATAGCATCCAATATTTATTTTAGGTAAATAGTTTAAAGAAAAATTTCTTTTTCTTTTTCATCGGTAAAGAATTTGATATTGGCGAGTTGCGAATTCAAGTGACTGGTATTATCACCCAGTGATTTACCATTATACTACAGTGATACCAATAATTTAGAAAAAACAAACAAACTCTTTTGGATCTCCGAAGAGAGGATACAACCAACTAGCTCGGCAAATCATCTCTTCAATTCCTAAAACTATTTCTAAGAGCAATTCCTATGGCAATGGCCAAATTCAAACATTTGTTGAGCCACGTGGATGGTTAAACTGGGTTTTCCACTATGGTAAAGCGTAGGGCGTTGGACCATCATACGTGCGACCGGAAGATAGACTCTAGCGTTGGAAGACAAAACTCGGGAGTTGGAAGCCCCGACTCGGGCGTCCGATGTTCTGGCAGGGCGTTCGGTGTTCTGACTCGGGCGTTAGACGTAAAGTCTCTAACGGTCGACTCTCTAACGCCTATATTTCCAGCGGTTGAATTTCAACACTATAAATTCGTTCTATTCATTTCATTTTCAGTCACACCACTTCCATTTTCTTCTTCGAAAACTCTTGTGAACCAAAAAATTCTAATACAATATGAACAAAGTGAGAAGAGCGATGAATAGTATAAAGGAGAAAAGAGATCGAAAAAATGAATCGAAGTTGTTGCCTCACACAGATGTAGATTTTTCTCAAAATCGAGAAGAAGAGTTTGCTAACCAAAAAATAGTTGTTGCTCCATCGTTAGTCCTATGTCATGTGTCGGGGCATCATGAATGATCTGAGGATTATTATGTCACGAGAGGTGGATTTTCAGAATTATTGTTGTTTATGTTGGTCTACCGGCTGCAGTCCGAGAAAGGGTTGACAGATATACTTCGCGTGCGCTTTACAGAATAAAGCCTAGAAAACATAACAAAAAAATTCTGAAAACAGTGGTAGAAAGGTGGTGGATGACGACGCACACATTCCATTTTATGGATTTCGAAATTGGTAAGTTTTTTAAACTTAACTTAAATTAAAAAATTTAAATAATTATTAAATAATCATACGAATTAATCATAGTTAATATTATACTTGTAATAGGAATTACTCCCCTTGATTTGTACTTCATTGTTGGGATTCCAAGTGGAATGGGAGAAACCCCACCATTAAACCAAGACGAATGGATGTCAAATAGTAAATGGGAGATGTTTTGTCCCTTGTTTGTGGAATCAGATATGCGTGGAGATTATAAAGAATTGAAAGGAGGTGGGATTAGATGTGCAACATTGAAGATTTTCCTAACCAAACCCAGAAACCCAGAACATGTAGATGACTATCCTGAACTCGAAAGGATGTTTATCTTATGGGTATTGGGTCAGGCATTCTTTCCAAACTCAACTTATGTTGCTCATATTGGTTGGTTTGAAGCGTTAGAAGATCTCGACAAAGCACCAAATTATGACTGGGGATCTGCAATTTTAGCAGAATTGTATTGTGCGCTGGATAAAGCGTCCAAGGGCGATGCAAACTTCACTTGTTTCTGGAGCATCAAACTTGTCCCATAATCCAAATATCGTTCCTAGCCAACAACCTCCAAAAGATACAAGCTTTATGACTTATCCCAGGACGGGTGCAAGTTCTTCATCATCCTCGTCAAATATGCCTGAAATTCGTTGGGAGATGCAAAGTATCACTTCACAAGGTGAGCCAACCACGATCCCCATTGTTTCCTAAGGTATGGACCGTGATTATCCTTACTACAATGTCACTGCCAATGAGGAAGAGTTTCGAATTAGACTCAACGATTTGCATTGGCGGAATCGGCAAGTAAAGGCGATACACTTGGAACAACTACAAAAATCAGACAGACACAATGTTTGGATTGACTCCAACTGTAAGTCCAACTGCAAATGATGATGGGCGGCAGTCACAGTCTTCCAATTCCTCTAGTAGCAACAGATCATTGCACGAAAGTGAACAAACCGACATATCATGGCAAGAAAGTGAAGAAACAATGGTGCGAGAAACATAACACAATTCACCACAAATTGTGTTTGTATTTCAACCTCAGGCATATCGGCTTGAACTAGGTGCATTTCATCATCATTCTCGCCCAACAACCCAAATGTGCCCTACAACCCAAACTAATGCTACACACCAATAACACCACAACAACAAACCTATTATATGCTTGGAGGACCGAGTACACATAGTGCTTTCCAATCGCCTAATTTTGTTCATCCAGGTCAATCACCTTATTTTGTTCAGCTAGGTCTATCAGGTTTATCCTCAGGTCTATCAACATTTGGAAATTTACATACTATGTTGGCTTTGGGTGATATTCCAGGTATATCCCCAGGACTTTCTGAATTATTGGCTCAAGAAAATAACAATGAGGGAGCTAGAGATGAGCGACGTTAAAGAGATTAATGTAATTTTTAATTCTGCAACTTTTGTAGTTTTAGTTTTAAAAGTACGCCAGTCTTAATTTAATAAAATTACATATGTTTAAAAGTAAGAGTTTTACATTGGCTTCACTAAATTACGACGGAATACATTACATTAGCTACACTAATGAGAAAAAGTACTAGGTGGAACAACAACTACAGAGAAGGGGTTGAAATGTTCAACCCCTTAAGGATTTCAAAACATTTTTCGAAAGGAAAAGCCGTATTTTTCTATCTTTGTCATTCATCCAAATATCTTGTTACCATCTCAGCATCAGTTTCACCTCTCAGTCGATATCGATTTACTTGAATGGTTAAAGTTATAAACTCACTTACTTCTTTCTTAATTGTACCAAAATAATGTTCTATGTCACATATAGAACGACGACTCGGATTACGAGTGTCACTGCAGAACCCATCATGAATAACCGCCTAGAAATTCACCCATGGATAGTTTACCGAAACAAGCTGAGCAGATAAAAAAAACATAGTTTCTGAAAATAGATTCATCTTCTTTTTTAGCATACAGAACTCGCCGGGGCCAATACATGTTCAATCAAGAATTGAGAGTGAAGAGAAGAATGTGTAGAATGTGTGAATTTACAGTTGAAATGAGGAGTATTTATAGATTTAAAAAAATGTTGTTGTTGGATCACAAGTTTTTGCAGCCGTTCAGATTGAGCCGTTGGCGCCATTGGGACTCACACTGGCATTTTTGATACTGACACGGGTGTTATAAATACAGACGTTGGCGTTATTTATTCGGATGCCAGCATTGGTAGACATGTCTCCCGTCTTTAACACAGACGCGTGCTGGATGTTCCGGCTCAATGTTCAAAGCAACAGATTTGTTGATTTGAACATCCATTTTTCATGTTTGTTCATTCCATAGTGGGATCAAAATGAGCAAACTCTGAGTTTGTTCATTCCATATGAACTGCTCTAAGTCCTGGATTTCTTTTTCCAAAGATCAGCCACCTCATTAACCATTTTAGGCATATGCGTGCGTTTCTAGATATATTTTTTTTAACTGCTTACCGTCTAGATTGACACTATTATTAGTCCCATTTCACAGACCCTATACTTCTATTAATGGGTTTCACCACATTTAAATTATCACCTTTTAACTGCAGATTCATCACCTAAGCTTCCTTAACCCATTTGATGGCCTCCAGAGCTTCCAATGCTTCTGTATGATCTAATATTGTGATATTCCAGAGATGCATACTTCTCCACCAAATCCCTTACATTATAAAACTTAATTAGTTATGTACTCGTGATTTTTTTTTCCTTCAAGGAAAAATGCATCAAAATTGATTGTCATAAAATCTTTATCAAGTAGTTATTATTGTAGATGATTTCTTGGTTCAGTTACCCCCTTGACCAACACCATTTTTCCTATTTGATACATTTTCCCATTCTTCAAATGACTGATTAATGTCTCTTGCTAGTTTTTCCACATTCAAAGGCATTCTCTCAAATACAATAATATATGGTTCCATAAGTGCCATAATTCAAAATATGCACCAGTTTATTATAACTTATTGTATTAGCCCACTAATACTGATCCAAGTAGCAACCCAATCTTTTAGGTTTTATCCCGTCTAGAATTCATGCAGCATTAGTATCCAAAGTCATATCAGTAGTTTTTGTAGTTTCTTGCCTCAACAAGGTTCCATGAAAAAGACATCCCAATGAGAGCAGAATTGGTGTATTGGTAAACATCACCTTCAGTATTATTGGATAAGACACCCGTAATATAGATGTTAATTTTGATTCCAAACTTTTCTTTGTGCTTCTTGGTTAGTCTATTTCTGACATCTTCAGAGTGACTCTGAATATCCAGGATATGTCTTGGGATATGATTTACTCTGTTATAAGAGAAAAGGTGTTGGGTGATATTGTTCACTGTGAAATGAGATGAGTGGGATATTTTTTCGAAAATGAAGTCACATCTCGCTTCCTACATGAACCAGCATATGGTAGCAAAGGTGGTATTCCAACTGTCAAGATAGTTATCCTAAGAGAACCACTTGCACAGCCAATCATGAAAATAGGTACAGTCACCAAAAATTTGATGATGATCACCAAATAGCTTAATCCAGATAGCTGAAGCAAAGGGAAAAGACATCAGGACATGATTTATATCTTATTTATCATTCTTGCAAAGACTACAGAAAGGATCAATATAGTTGAGGATGCTAGCTGTCTTGGCATTGGTGAGAAGGATGCCATGAGCATATTTCCATATAAACAACTGGATGGCTAGGGAAGTATCCAGTTTCCATATTTTCTTCCGAGATGGTTGGCAATATCATTCTCATATTTGATGGAGATTTGCATATCATGGAGAGATTTTACTATGAGGTTTCCACTTTTGTGCAGGGTCCAGATTATGACATATTCTTCATTGTTGTTGTGGTAGGTATACTGAATAGCAAGTTGATCTTCATGAGAAAACCATAGAGATAAAGTGGTTGAGTCATGTTCTCTGCTGGAATTGAGAAGTTGATTTACAGTTATCATATTTGAGGGACACTGAGGAGGTTTTGTGATAATACTTTTTTTCCCATATATCCATATGTCCTCCCATGTATGAATTTTTTGACCATTTCCAACCTTCCACTTGTAATATTTATAAATATTGTCCACTCCTTAGAATTCCTTTCCAGATCCAAGAATCATAGGGTTTTGGTTTAGTGCTCATTATAATGATTTCCTGGTTTGGATAGTGAGTTTCCTTCATAGTACTGGTCTAGAGAGAGTCTGGTTCAGAAACAAGTCTCAATCAATTATGGTTATCATATCATTATTGACGAATTCCATGTTTTTGAAGCCTAGTCCACCTATCTCTTTTAGTTTTTTGACAACATCCAAGGAAATGTGGTACAACCCTTTTGGTTTTTCAGGGTCCTTGTTCCAGAAAAAATCCTTTTGAATAGCATTTAACTCTTTGCAAGTAGATTTTGGCAGTTTGAAAAAATTCATTTGAAATATACTGGAAGTAGAAGTGACAAAATTAATCATAGTAACTTTTCCTGTAGTAGATAGAGTAGATTTCCAACTAGGAAGTCCATACCTCAGCACCTTGCTCTTTTTAGTGAAAAGAGAGAATCCGAGATATTTATCTTTGACATAAATTTTTTGAACTCCCATATGACTACTGATGCTATCAGCAATGTTGGGAGCAACATTTTTGCTGAATAAGATCCCAGATTTGGAGAAATTAATCATCTGACCAGAAGTAAGGCTAAAATCACTAAAGACCTGTACCAAATTCCGACATTCCACCATATTATCTTTGCAGAAGACTATACAATCATCAAAAAATATGAGATGGATTATAATTAACAGGGGTTTAGGGGCATATCTTGGTACCATGAATTTGGCCCATGAAATCATCATGACTCAGACTTCTAGAAAGACCCTCCATGCAAAGTAAGAATAGATAGGGACATATAAGATCACCTTGTATTAGACCCCTAGAAGGTTTGAAGAAGTCACTTGGAGAGCCATTGAAAAGAAAAACTAAATTGGTGGTGGAGGTACCCTGATGTATAAGATTACACCATCTTTCACCGAAGACGGTTTGAAGCATGATGGCTATTCGGAAACTCCAATCAAATCTGTCAAAATATTTAGCCATATCAATTTTTATCTCCATTATACCTTTGTCTTTTTTTTTTGCCATTTCTAATGTTCATATTAGGGGTGTCAATGGGTCCAGGTCCTCCCGGGTATCACTAGGCTCGAACCCTATTTATAATAATCGGGTCTAGTTCCTATATTAGTGGACCGGGAACCGGACCCTATAGTAACCCCGGATACCCATCGGTTTCGGGTACCCATTGGGTTTAAGAAAACTATCAAAAGAATCTCAAACAATTAATATCTTATTATTTTTGGCATGAATGCAAATTATTTTTATAAAAGTTTATCATTATTTCTCTATTAATGTTCCAAATAAAGATTAAATACAAGGCGAAAGTGAAAAACGAAAAAAATCAAAGCCGAAACTAGCAAAATACTTCGAATTTTGCTAAAATGATGAATAAAATAGTGGAAAACCGGGTACCCAATACCCTACAGGTATTACCCGATTCGCCCCAAAATCTTAACGGGTCCAAACGGGTAATACCCGTTGGGTCTTAAGTTGCTAATGGGTCCAATTTTAGGACCCGAAATCGAACCCTAATCCACCGGTCCAGTTCCGGATACGGGTAATGGGTTCCCATTGACATCCCTAGTTCATATGATGGGTTAATTCATGTGTTATGACAATATTGTCAGATATTTGTTAATTTACCATGAATGAAGGCAGATTGGAAAAGGGATATGAGCTTGGGTAGAAGAGGTTTAGTCTTTGGGCAAGGAGGTTGGAAGTAATTTTGTAGGTGGTGTTGCAAAGAGATATTGGTCTAAAATGGGAGGGAGTGGTGGGGATATCAATTTTAGGAATGAGAGATATAAATGTAGAATTCATTTCCTTCAGCATAAAGCCAAAATTGAAGAAATTTTGTACCATAACAGTCGGCCTGAAAAAAAATTGGTGTGAAGCCATTTGGACCAGGTGCCTTGTCTCCTGCCATACTGAAGAGGACATTTTTTATTTCCATAGCATCAGGAGGATGAAGCATGTTCTCGTTTCCAAGACTAAATATGGAGTTAGGTATGGGGTTGATGATGTTCTAGTTTATGTTAATGGAATCAGCAGTAGCCATTTTCTTAAAGTGTGTTGTCAAACACTCAGGGATGTGCTTGATATCAGTAAGCCAGTTTTCTCTATCATTCTGAATAGAATAAAATATGTTCCTCCTTATTATTTTTTTTAGCAAAATCATGAAAGAACTTAGTGTTTCTATCTCCAAGTTTGATGAATTGATATCTGCCTTTTGTTTTCTAGAATATCTCTTGGATATCATGCCAACGTTATATAGTTATGTTGATGGTGGTTTTTAGTTCGGGGCTAAGATTGTAAAACCATGTATTTAATGTACCAACATTTTGCAAAGAGACGAAGCCATTTGAAGTAATGAGTGCCCAGCCTTTTTACTTACGCATATAT
The DNA here is from genome assembly GCA_023529315.1 of Papaver bracteatum. Lineage (NCBI taxonomy): Eukaryota > Viridiplantae > Streptophyta > Magnoliopsida > Ranunculales > Papaveraceae > Papaver > Papaver bracteatum. Next base: position 19,055 of record JAJJWX010002119.1, on the reverse strand, counting down.
TGAGCAATTCAATATATTTACATGAAATTTATCTATAATGGTGCATGGAGGAACAATCCCAAATATTCTGTAAATTTCAACATCCCACCTGTATTATTCATTAATGCAAGGCTCATTGAATACTTTCATGTACTATGTTCCCCGGCTGAACCCTTAATATTGATGTGACATGAAAATTAGTGTTCACTCGCAGCTGAGTAGCATGAATTTTCCGAAGTATCAAGATTAAGGTCTGCATGAAAGTACTCAGTTGGAAAGCATGTTGCTCCATGATAATAAAACTTAAAGAACTCCGTGTCAACACGCAGAACTCACCGAATTTAATCAGTTTTGTGATAATTCACAAGACTCAAACATCAACCTAATTAATTTGCAAAAATAAGGTTTTTACGCCTGCGCAATATCTCGGACCCTGCTGGTCGAAACTAAACCTAGGTAAGCTAGGCAATTGATCCGCCATGGACTAGTAGGAGCAAAGTCCTACCAAAAATCATAAAACAAGAAATAAAAGAGGAGACGTTGTCATGCCACATGGCCGGCCAGTTCACCCTAGCGGGCGCCACCTACAGATGGCCACGCCCTCATGCTACTCTTGCCGATCCTCTTTCCCATCGACTAATCAGGTTTCTCTAAATGTGCCACATGCACTTAGAATATGGTCGGGCCCATGCTGCTTGCCGACCCCATTTCCATCGACCAATCAGGTCGCTATAAATATGCCACACGCCTTTAGAATGAGGCCGACCCCATGATGATTTCCGACCCCCTTTACATCGACTAATCAGGTCGCTCTAAATACGCCACATGTATTTAGAATGAGGCCGGGCCCATGATGCTTTCCGGCCCGCTTTCCATCAACCAATCAGGTCGCTCTAAATGCGCCACACGTATTTAAAATGAGGCCGACCCCATGCTGCTTTCCTGGACCCTTGCTATCGACCAATCAAGTTGCTCTAAATGCGCCACACGCACTTAGAATGCCAAAACGCGCCAACACCTAGTGGTCGTCGCGTTCATAGCCGCTCCCACATTATGACCTTACCATAATTTTTTTATTCAACGTGGCCACGGCAGTATATGCCCAAATGCTACCATATCGCGGCCACATAGCCGCACACACTAATTAGGGCTTTTACATGCCAAACCCTAATTTGGTTAAGACCGCTATGCCGTCCTATGAAAAATAATGCCACCTAAGGCATTAAGTTTGATACGGTAACTAGAGCCAATATTGTTGGGTCATATTTGGATCTAACACCAACATGTCAAGATATAGTGGCCGCGCCATCACGCCACTATGCCACTGGCAGGCGCTAACGAGATATGGTCATAATCAACGGCCACCCTCTTTGAAAAAGTGGGGGTCCAACAACCACACCCAATATTTCGATTAGAAATCTGTACGGACAAACTCCAATATACTTTCTAGAGAATCAACTAGATAGTCAGACTCAATCTAGATAAAAGTATATCAAAGAGTTTATATCTCTCTCACTTGATTTGATCTTTACTCCAGCAAATAGAAATCTGCGAGTCTTTATCAAATACAAGGAGATAACTTGGATGGTACCAAAGGCCAATATCCAAGTGTCAATTAATTTAAATCAACAACTAAAATGTCAGATATTCTAATTGATTGAACAACGCACAACCTGTATTATTTCAATTATATAACAAATATAATGCGGAAAAGAAATAACACAGACACCAGAATTTTGTTAACGAGGAAACCGTAAATGCAGAAAAAACCCGGGACCTAGTCCAGATTAAACATACACTGTATTAAGACGCTACAGACACTAGCCTACTCCACAAACTAACTTCGGTCTGGACTGTAGTTGAACCCAAATCAATCTCACACTGATCCAAGGTACAGTTATGCTCCTACGTCTCTAATCCCAGCAGGATACTACGTATTTGATTCCTTTATATAATCTTACCCACAACTAAGAGTTGCTATGACCCAAAGTCGAAGACTTTAATAAACAAATATGTATCACACAGAAAAGTTAACGGTAATAGATAAATCCATCTCCCACGAATATACCTACGAGTTTTGTTATGTATTTTGATAAATCAAGGTGAAAATGAACCAATTGATAAACCAGACTTATATTCCCAAAGAACAACTCAGTATTATCAATCACCTCACAATAGTCTTAATTGACGCAGCGAAAAAAGATATTGTGGAATCACAAACGATGAGACGAAGATATTTGTGACTACTTTTTATCTTGCCTATCGGAGATAGAAATCTCAAGCCAATTATTACAATTGTACTCGTACGATTGAAACAACAAGATCAGATTACACAACTACAAGAAAAATAGTATCGGTCTGGCTTCACAATCCCAATGAAGTCTTTAAGTCGTTAACCTGGTTTAGAATAAGAAACCAAAGGTTAAAGGAGAATCGACACTAGCTTAGCACAACTAGTATCACACAGAATGTGTAGGGATTAGATTTCTCAGTTTGTAGAGTTCTCCTTTATATAGTCTTTCAAATCAGGGTTTGCAATCAATGTTAGCTTGGTAACAAAGCATTCAATATTCACCGTTAGATAAAAACCTGATTAGATTTAAGCTAATATTTATCAACCATTAAATCGAAAACATAGCTTGTTATACACACATGAAATGCACGTTTCTAGGTTTGTGTAATCGTACCCAAACTTGTACATTAGTTGGTTCAACAATAGTTAACCAAATGGTTAGCCATATGATAACTTTCATATCAACCATATTCTTCTTCACCACAACTAGTTCAAATGACTCAAATGAAATAGTTAGAGAGTTTTTCAATTGCAAGGAAATCACATGTACTACACAAGACACAATCGAAGAAAAAACGATTTGATTCACTCGAATCGATTCATGAACTATATAGACACGGTTTGCAATTGCATTCCATAATTTATAAAGATAAGTTCACGAACATCGTTTTTAGACATAACCTACTCAAGTTTGCGGACTTAAATTCCCGGATGGAGTTCACAAACTCCAGTAAAAATTCTCAGGTCGAGAACTTCTGCCAGTTCGCGACTGGGTTCACGGACTGAGTTCGCAGACTGAGTTCGCAGACATAGCTCACGCACTTCTCTGGTTCTCTTGATCAAAAAAATTCGTGAACTTATGTTCAAGGAATAAGAACTTATACATATATGTGTTTCCAAAATAATGCTTATATCCTCCAATGGTTATATAGTCTGAACTCTCATTTCAATCATTGAAATATTCTCAGAGGACGTTATATAGTTGTTATTCACAAACCATTTTTCGTCAGAGCAATTTTCAAAGTGATTGAAACTTAACATGACTTTCGTCACTAGGTAAAGATGAACTTGGCTAAAGCGAAATCTTTACCAATACATATTTCAAGAAATAAATAGGAGAGATATACTCATCTCGAAATACCACATGTGTATAATCTTAGTCTATATAGCAAAACGACTTTTGTCTCAAGATAGGAGATAAATAGACTTTTGAGTGATAGATAAGTTCAAGTCTCTACATAACTTTTAGTCGATGAAGATCCACCAGTTCCTTAAGTAGTCCTTTGTCTTGTATGATGATTTCCATGGAGTTCTTAAGCTCAACTACACTTTCTATCCTAGTCCGAGACCTTAGCTATAGTAGACTAGAAATCAAGACTTATAGTTTTGATCACTAACATTGAAAAACATGCTTGAGATAGCAACTCATGTGAGTTTTACCGAGCAATGCTCTAACACTCTTCCATAAATTACAATCTCGGTCGCCCAACTTCGACAGCCGAATTGACCGGCCTAGATTAAATCTTAGGCGACCAACCAAGACTAACTTAATAGCGTCACACACTATTTCTTGCGGCAAGTCTCATGACTTAGATCACCACACATGATTACCTGCCGCCTAGTTTGTGCGCGATTGGTCAGAGTAACTAGGTCTTGCACACGTACGTGTACGCATACTTACCCGGATTTCCAACAACCACTAGTACGCGTACGGGTACGCATACTTTGGGTTCCCAGTTTTGGAATTTTACACAAATGTGAGAACACACTATGTTTATATCCAAACATGGTTACTTGTTCTAAACTCTCATTTCAATTATTGAAACTTTCTTAAAGGATGTTAAAATAGTTGTTATTCACAAACTATTAGCATCAAAGAAATTTTTAAGTTATTGAAATAATCAACATGACTTTCGTCACGAGTAAAGATGAACTTGGATAAAGCAAAAGCTTACCAACACATATTTTGAGAAATAGATAAGTGAGATAAACTCAACTCGAAATAGAAAATGTGTATAATTGAAGTCTATATAGCAATACGATTTTTGTCTCAAATAAGAGATATAGTAGATAGACTTTTGAGTGATATATAAGTTCAAGTCTACACATACCTTTTTGTTGATGAAGTTCCAAAAGTTCCCTAGTAGTTCTTCATCTTCATTAGTTGAACATCGTGGATTCTAAAGCTCAACTACACTTACTATCCTAATCCGAGACTTAGTTATAAGTAGACTAGAAATCAAGACTTATAGTTTTGGCAACTAAACTTGAAAAACAAGCTTGAGATAGAAATGCTTACGATTTTGACCGAGGGTCTAACAAATCCAACCCAAGTGCCCAATCATCTCTGACTTGGTTCTGATGATGATGATTGGGTTTTGTATTCTTATCATCCAAGATACGGTCTATTCGAAGTTCATGAAAAAGTATCGATTATTGGTTCCGGGAGTTAACAAGGTTGGTTTCATGTCCATTACCCTTCCTGCAGATGCAAGGCATGTCTATTGAGTGATTGACATGCATCCATGGCTTAAAGATGAACTAATGCATTTCCATGTTCTTAATTCGTTGTGTGTTAGATCATAGCTCGGTTGAACCCACCAAGCATTGGTATGTCAAGTTTTGTTGTCATATTTTAGTGAATCAAAACTTATTTAAAGAGTCGCTTGATTATTTACTAGAGTCAACTTCGTATAGGTTATCTAGAAAGTTACTAGGATATGATACTTACAAGTATTACGTGAAGACTTGAAGAATGTGAAAAAGTAAAGAGATACATCGACAACGTCATCCTTCCTCTTCATGTTAGTAATATTTGACTTGAATTGTTTCAAGCCTAACGTATCTTTCAAGTCGTGCATATTGAAAACATAACTGCGAAGCTGTGAATGATTATACTCTAGTTAGACATAGTATTAAGGAATTACAATACGAAGTATAACATCTATCTTTTGAACTTCGTATATAAGACATCGACATAATCGTATGAATGTTATTCTGATTATGTATGGGTATGGGTGAATATTTCTTCCTTGGAAAAAATATTTTACATTCGTTTAAAGGAAGTACAATTCATAAACTTGTTTTGTGAATCGAAAGGGAAATCACTAGGCTTATTGGTATTGTTATTCATTGCAAATCTTTGGATTACCAAAATGTGTGTTTAGTATAACTTCTCATAATTTGTTTATGTATCTTGGTAAAACTATTCACAATGCCTGACTTTTGTATTGGTATGACTTTTATTAGTAAAACCGATCTTAAGTAGTCACCTGAGATGGTATGATCGATATGTTGTAATTGGTATGACCAACTCTATACATTGGGGAACTAATTCTAGTAAGAGGTGCAACCGATCACAAGTATGTGGAATCGATCCTTCTAAGAGGTACAACAAGTCTTAGTAATTGGTAACCCATCCTATGACTTGTGCAACGGAATACAAGTTAAATACCATAAATATGTGGTAACCGATCCTAGTACCTAGTCAACCAATTTTTGGAAAGCTAGTGTGACCGATCCTAGTACCCACGTGGAGGTAGAACCGAAGCTTTGTGTTTTGGTAAAACCGTGAAACCCATTAATGGTGATTCGATAGGATAATCAATCACATGGTTCTTGGAATTCGGATGAACCAATTTTAAACTTGTTTGGAAGTGTGGCAAATCGGTTCCAAGATTGTAAATATGAAAAAGGATTTACAAAGTAAAAATGTCGACATACTTTGAACATGTGCAGTAATTCTTATCTTTTATTGTTCGAAGATATTCCTTAATAACTAAATGAGAATCCCGGATCGAAATAAATTGAGAATCTTTTAATTAAGGTTTTTAGTTTTATATGCTTTTAATTTCCAGCAATTAAATGCATATCTTAAGAAAATAAAAATTAGTAATGTGCATTTACTAATTGGAGATTTTCTACTGAGATTTTTGGTCAATATTTGGACAGTGCATTTCCAGGAATTATGAAAACCGTTTTTGGCTTTATTGCATATCTTTGAGAATATTTGGTTTTGGAAATTCCTTGGTGTCCAAACTTCCTTGGTCAGAAGTTTGCATTTCAAGCAAACTAATCCTCATAGCCAGTAAAACTACCTAGTTGTGTTGTTACTGGTGGAGTCGTCTATTCAGAGAGGAAAGTACCCTAATTAGGAGAAATCTCTTATGACCGCTCATTTTAAAGAATTCTTCGGGATCGGGAAGCCCTACGAGTACCGTTGGTGGGAAACTAGATAATTGCAGTTTATTATTAGTTTTCGATTGATTTGATTGACTAACGGTTGTTGAACTTTGATTGCACCTAGTTTGTTTATACTTGAGAATCTTCTCTTGTGATATAAGATTCACTCAGACTAGATCGAAGTGCCGACGGGGGTCTTTAGAACTTTTTGTAGATCTAAAGACGTCTTGTGATAATCCATCGTTAACAGACTCTGTTCTGTGTGTGATTGATCACAAGAGATTCAAGTTTTTTGTGTGCAGGTGTTTATTGAAGATCTAAGAAGATTTGAAAACAAAAAATATTTCTTATTTGAGTTCATAATCTTTGGTGTGCACAAAACTTGATCGGCTGGGGATCCAACTATAATCGGTTTATCTTTGTGATAACCTTGATTGATTTGTTGTGTAGATCGGCATCAATACAATTCTTTGTGATTCAAAGTATTGATTGCATAGTCTAGACAATTACTTTGTAGTTGTTAATAAATAGATCTAAGAACCTGACAAAGGAGTTTATTGGGATAAACGGAAGATCCTTTTGTCAAACTCATATCACGTTGTTTGAAAAGAGTTATTACCGAACAGATTTGTTGTTCCTTTACTTTTTGGAATACGAACCAAAGGAATTATTCCAAGTGCGTGACTTATTACAAGTTGGATGCGCAGGGATACTGAGGGAACTAGGTGAACTATAGGTTTAGTTTCCTGGTCTCAACTATATAAAGTTAGTTTAATTAGATTTTGTATAGCGGCTTAATTCTGAGAGTATTCAATTCTGGACAAGGTCCCGGGTTTTTTCTGCATTTGCGGTTTCCTCGTTAACAAAATCTTGATGTGTCTTTTACTTTTCTATTTCCGCAATTATAATTAGAAGTAAAATACACAAATGTTAATTCATATTTACTTGATATCAATCCTATTGTGTTTGGTTAAGTCCGAAACTATTATCAAGAAAACATACTTCGTTGTTGTATTGTCTCGATCTCGTATCCATAGACGATCACACGAAGTGTGAACCGATTAGTTGTATTGTCTCGGCTCATTCCATATACAATCACTTTCGGACAAAGGACTTATAGGTGGAAAAGTTTTAGATTGAGGTATATTTGGGTACCCTCGTCTTTTCATTGCGTGCTACTACTAGCCAAATTAGACGAAAATTTTTTGCTAGTAGAACTCCACAAGATATCGATCCAGTTCATCCAACCACCGATCCGGTTGATACATATCCTAATTCTACCGATCCAGCCGATCATGCGAACTAAGAGTCACCTACTGATAATCAACATCCTGAGCCAGTGGTACGCAAACAAAGTCCACTTGCTCGGTTGACTAGGAGCAGAACTCGGAATTTCAGTCAGGGGACTAGGAGCAAGACTCAACATCTTCTAAATTAAGTAATTGTGAATTTGTCTTATCACCATCCCCATTATAATGAAAGTTGAATGCATAATCTCATATGGATGTTTTGATCCAGACGTGGTGATGATTTTAAGATTTATAGTATTAGTTGTTGATGGGTTATGAACACTGTTTGTTGTTTCTTTGGTTTTATGATGTTTTTGAACTAGCTATGGATGTTGAGACTAGTATTTTGGTTATCAGTTTTAAATGTTGAAATCCAGTTGGGTTTTTATGATTAGTATGAATGCTTTCTAAATAGGTATAATTTTGAGTATTGAGAAGATTATCGTTATGAAATTTTAAAGATTTGTTGGAAACAACCATAAATTGATTATGAACAAGTTTTAAGGGTTTTAAAGGTTCATCATTGTAGATGTCAAAGTAGTTTGATGAGTACTCCAAATCCTGCTAACTAGAGAATGATATCTTAGGTTTCTGTAATTGATGGAATCGTAGCAGTAGGGATTAAGTGGTTGGAATTGGTTATTGTGAATAGAAGGTTTTAGGATTATGTTATGGTGGTATGTGTTACGGTCCTTCAAGTGAGAATAATGATTATGCATCAAAGAATTGCAGACCAAGTCAGTATTCAGCCATAACGGCCAATTGCAAAGCCATAATAGCGCATTGCAAAGCCATAAAAGTGGTATACTGTATGGACCGTCAAGCACTAAGATAGTGCCCCCCTAAAGGACCAGTGAAGCACAAGAGTGGCGCTACACTATAAAGACATTTGGCTAAGTAATGAAGCTTATTAACCGACACAATGAAGCTTCATTGAAGGAAAGGCAAGACGAGGCCAAAGTTGACAGATGCCACATGCGATGTTGGCATTTATGCATATCCGTGGAATTGATTTTTCCCAAACTCAAGGATGATGCAAGAGTGAAGAATACACTAAGAGTTAGTCTATGACATTTATTCAATGCTGGCCAAAGCTTGAATAGTGCAAACAAGTTAGTATGCAAGAGTATCATTACTATTGTCAAGCTAATTGGAGAAGTGAGGTATATATGACGCATGAGTAACTAGAGTGAGCTTAAGGAGTTGGCCTCGATGATTAAAGCTTAATTATTGTCCATGCACTAGATTAGAATGATAAGCATGTAGGGCCAAGATGGATGAGCATTGGGGTGAGGCAGAATTCAGTAAAGCACAACAAGTGGTGCAATACGTCTCAAGTGGAGGTTACGAGTTGGTTATTGGCTTCACAAGCGTGCCAAAGGTGCAAGACAAGTTGGAAGGGTTATGAAATGTGTTCATAACCTTAGTATAGTGTCCCTAACCATTCAAGACAAGTGTGGGTTCAATATGCATGACAACACAAAATGTGGAAGTTGAAAAGTTGATTGGCGGTTATGGAAACTACCTGATGGGACACATGGATGTTCCATGCATGTGCAAGTGTTGTGCACCATTTTGGACATTGTAACTACTGTATAAATAGTCCTAAGGAGTGGGAAAAATTATTAGGCTACATAGGAGAGAGTTAGTCTCATGTTTGAGAGAGTTAAGCATTCACCAAGAGGGTGAATGGCCTGTTTTTGGTCCATGTGATGGACGAATTTCATAATCTTCCTTTAGTGCAATAAAATGGGTTTGTTGCAGTAAAATTTGTGTTCTTTATGTTTCTGGTTTGTGTGAGAATTGTTGAAGTGCATGGCAGAACCTTTTATGCTTATGGGGGCATGAAGAGTTAGAGAGAAAGAAGAAAAGACTTTCGTTGCGTATTGCCTTATGAGTGAAGGCAGATGCATACTTTGATGCAAGTATACAAGGATGAGTACTTGTGGGTGAAGTTGATTCACTAAACCACATAGTATTTCCGGTCATGTCCCATGAAAATTTTAGGCGATTAAATGGGCATGTGACAAGCTGGTATCAGAGCTGTTTTTGGGGACACAGTTGTTGATTTCTCTCTCTTTTACTCAAGTTAATGTCATTTGTTTGTCAAATTCAATGAAGAATCGTTTGGGTTTCACTAGTATGAAGACTAGAAAAATTTGGTCTTGTGTGGAAAGATCAATTGGAACGAACTTGAATCTTTATGTAGCAGCAAGCTATGAAAGTTTATGACAAAGATGTCAAAATTCCATTCCAAAGTGTTAGACGAACGTGCAAGAGTCATTGAAAACCGGGTTTTTGATCGCTGTCGTATGCGTCAAAAATAATTTACACTTTCTTACTACTCAAAATATAAATATAGCAAGGGAAAGAAAGGATCGATCCCACAGAGAGGTCTTGGTTGTCAATATATTTTCGGTTCCTTATATAAAACACCGGGTATTTTTCTGATTTTTATATACTAAAATAAAATAAAAACAAATAAAGAAATAATCAAGTTAATTCAAATAGAAAAGATATTGGTTAAGGATTCATCTTCATTCACTAACATGCTTTCAAAACAATAATTAGAATTGATTTTTAATCTCAACTTTTATCAAAAGCCCTAGAATATCTTGATCGCAAGAATATCCCGCTAATCTCCTTTTGTTATCAACAATCACATTAAAAGATGCGAGTATGAGCTCTATCTAAGGGAACAACCTAACGTGTAAAAGCACTAATCAAGTTTAATTCCCTAGATGCATTAAGTTCTATGAAATCAGGCCAATCAAAGCAATCGAACGTGGAAAGCGCACTAATTCAATTTAACAAAGGTTATAATTCACATACGATCATAAGAATATATCACTACAAACCATAATCATATTTATGCTACTTGCATTCAAGGAGTATCACTTTTACGTATAATAAACCCTAAACTAGCAATAGAGATGAAAACAAACTCAACCGATTCGCGACTCGATCAAACAAGCATTCAAATCATATAACACTATAAATTGTGAATCATAATCGATAAAATATGGAGACAAAACTAATTTATCATATCAAAAACCATATTATGTGAAATCCAATTATTCCATAACCAATAATAAAATTAACCACTCATATTCAAGGAGTTCATAACAAGAAGAAGAAGAAATTCTATCATATTGCAAACCCTAGAAAAAAGTAGTGAATCTCTCATATATTTTTGCCTAGGCTTCCCTATATATGGAGTTTTGTAACCTCCTCTTGAAAAAGTTAGGAAACCTAGCAAAACTAGGGAAGTGCACCTCCTTAAGAATTATTTCCCGTGCATCAAACCCCGTTCGAAAGTAGGTTGCAAAAACTAGCACAACTCACGGCCAAAAACTCACTGCCATCATCACCTCAGTTCCTCCATGTCAGTGCCATCTAACTGCTGCCGATACCTACCGATAGTCCTCTATGTTCCTTCTAAGTCACGACCACCATATCCCATTGAAATCCAGCTGAACTTCTCAGCTCTCAGCACAACTCGAGCTGTTCATCTTCATAACCAACCATCGACCCATGTATAGCTCGAATCACTACTTCCATCGCCTTATCCCTGGCAGTAGCACACTTATGAATCCATGTACATTGCTGCAACACCACTTCCTCTACATCCCTGTATGTCACCAGCATCATATTCCATCCAGCTTTGCCTCAAGCCATAATTGTATCCCATCAGCAACAGCAGCTGAACTCACTGCTCCATCGACATCAATACTCGAGTCTCAAATGGTTTGTATATACTCCTCCATCTCAGTATTCAATCGACGGCAGAAAACGAAACCATGAAGTCTTCCATACATCTCGATCTTGAATGCTATCAACCACGACAGCGTCCCATGCATTCTATCTTGGCAAGCCCATCGACAGCTAACTCCAAATCTTCTTCATCATTCTTTTCTTCCATCCATGCAACAACGACGAGCATCGACCATTTACGTCATTTGCCATGCATCGAGCTCCACCAGGCCATGTTGGTCCATCAACAACACCACTGCAGCAAACTCTCCTCCCTTTAAACTTCCTTCATTCCCAGTCACACTGTCATACTTCCAATATGTCAGCAATATCCTTGTACAGCTCTGCTTGTTCACCTCAAGCTTCTCTTCTGCCAATCACGTCCATCTTTCATTTTCTCGTCCAAGACAACAATATCCAACAACAAATTCCTTCTCATGCTCGACTAGGTCTCCATGTATACGTGATTTCTACAGCGTCAAACCATCTTTGCCTCTCTGTCCATCTCTCGAGCTCCAACTCTCCAGCTTGAGCCATCATCGCTGGCAGCAACCAAATAGCTTCTTCATCTTCTCTATGGTACTTCCGTACTCTTCCTCCAACTGCCATCACAAAAGCAGCAAAAGCCCAATACACCTTATAGGCTAAGCATCTCACATAACTCCATTTATCCCAATAGCTTCCTAACTGTTGATTCTAGCGTCTGATACGCCTACGCGACTGCCCGTAATAGATTTCATGCAATGATAATTCCGTCTCTCTTTTGGCAAATTGGACGATTCTTGTTCTTTTCGCTCCAAATGGATGATTTCTCCTTCTTTTGCTCGTAATGACTCCAAAGTACCTATGAAACTCAAAAGAAAACATAAGATACATAATTCACATGAAAAATAGCAAAGAAAGCATAAATACTAGATAGTAAATACGGTGTATTCTACACCTATCAAATTCCCCCACACTTAGACTTTGCTAGTCCTCGAGCAAATAAAAAAAAAACAAAAATACAACAACTCCGTGACGTCGAGGCTACGGTTAATTTTAGCATAAATAACAAGCCTTTAAACCCCTAGGTGTCCCTAGTGGACGAGTTATAGTCTCGTGAAGGTTTACTAGAGATATACCTACAAAACCTATATTTCCAACTCCGTCTATTTATGACAAATCAATAAACGAATCTAAAATGACTACAGGAGGAGGTACCTTGCACAAATTCAATTCATATATTAGTAAGCTTTAATTAGATAGTCGAACAAGCCACAATACTTGGAAACTAACAAACCACAATCATAATGAAAAGATGAAGAAGATGGATATAGATGTAGATGTTGGCGAATGTTCACAAGTGATCGATGTTTCCATATCATCTCCAAGGTCACTGCTAAGATGAACCTATGCCCTATTGGATTGAGCTACTTGGTTTGAATGCTACATCAACTCACTAGCATATACAAGGGAACCAGAAGTGACTTTATTCAACCAAAATAATACTTTCTCTTCTTTTCTTATTTTTTTTTTTTCACTTTTTTTTAGACAACATGATTGGATCAAACTGGATCCAAGCGCATGCTTCTTGTCAGCAAGTACATGATAGTTGCCTTGGATCCTGCATTCCACGCTTGTTTAGGCGACGGAGACATGGACTACGTTTCACACATACTGCTATTCCCAAGTGTCATTTTATTCCGTTTGGTCTAATTGGTCGGTCTCTTTTGTTTTTCTTTTCTTTCTTTCTTTGTTTTCCTTTTTTTTTTTTTTATCAACTCAATCACTCTATTTCATCCTAGCAGTAATAACACGTCGATGTTTAGTGACCCACCAAAACACTTAGAGAACAATAGATAAATATGGAAAAATAAAAATAGAACGTGATATGGTGATATTCCGAGATATGGTAACAACTATCATGGTATTTATGATTTCTGAGCTATGTTTGTCCCTTTTAGTTAATCGGTTCCTCAACTCCTGCAATCAAAATGGTTCCATCCACTAATGGTGTCATCCTAAAGGCACAAGTTTCTAGATTTTTTTTTTTTAAAAGCATAAAACAAACTAAAACAAACTATACAAACATATAAATGCTCCCCCACACTTAAACTGCACATTGTCCTCAATGTGTAAAACCGAAAGTTCTGAATTCTGACGTAACAGCAGATAAAACGCAAAAACTGTGCAAATTGGTAAGGAATTTGGAAAAACTCCATTTCACAAAAGTTGTTCAACTACGTGTTTTCTACGTAGTGTCAAAATTTCACAGTGTTCTGATAAACGTTATGACAGTTATGGTCTCTGGACTGAACTACGCGCAGTCTGAAATTTTCTGATTTAAAAAGGTATTCATCATAATGCTCTTCTAAGATAGATTATGGACTTAATGAAATTAAACATGGGGATGCAAATATGATATGAAAACAATAAAAAATAAAAAACGAAACAAAAATAAAATAAAAAGCAAAAGGATAAGAGATACAAAACCGGTGAGTTGCCTCCCACTTAGCGCTTGTTTTAAAGTCGACGGCCCGACTTAGCTTCTTGAAAGATTCATTCCCCATATATTAGCAATCTGAAAATTTGGGGATCCACCCATAGCACCTGTTTTGCAAACACTAGCTTCACACAAATATTAGTAATATAAAACAAAAATGAAGCTAGTAACCGATAAAAGCTTCCCCCACACTTATTCTTGTCCACACTTGGAAGTGCATAAAGAATATAGGAGTCGGGTACTTCCACGGTTTCTTGTTCCAAAACCTGCATAGTATGAGAATCAAGTTTTTCTAATGGCGGAAATCGAGAAACAAAGTCATTCAACAATGTTTTCGAAGCACATACATTCAAACCAATAAGAGGTAAAGGAGAAGAAATAGTATGCAAAGGGTTAGACAAACCTCGCACAATCTCTTGTAACACGAAATCCTCTTCATCCTTGAAAAACTCAAGTGAATTATTCACCTCTTGTATATCATGGTCCTCTATCAAACCTTGCAACCATTCTTCGTCCGTTTCTGCCGTAATCAAAGTCTCGACATCAACATCATCATTACAAACATTCACAAGTTCAATTGGGTCTTCCATAATATTGGTCATAACGGTCACATTCTCAACATACTCCTCTTCGTCTTCATCTTCAGACTCACCAAAATCAGAATCGTCGTCGGTTTCCCAACCTTTATCACGACGTCGTTTAAGTTCCATATGGATGGTCCTACTAATTTCATCGACAAGCTCTTCCGAGTATCCATCGTCTTCCAACTTGTATAATTTTTGTGCAAGTTTCCTGACGTTCACACGCTTACCACCATTAGCTACAATATGTTCTCTTTCCCATGACTCTCCCCTTTGAATGGGTGAATGATCATAACTACGATCCGGAGTCGGGTAAGAAGGCATATTCCAGAAATTGGTTTGTGCGACGTTCTCTCTATTACGGTCAAGTTGGTCTAGCCTTTGTTGCATATCTTTTAATCCATGCATAATCTGCATACAACTCGAATAAAGCCAATTAGAAGTAGAATTATCCCACCTAGGTGCTTGACTTACATACCCACTACAAGGTTGTTGTTGGTATGTATGAAAATAACCATAAGGTTCTCTAGGATATGCATCATAGCCAATAAATTGGTTTTGATTTCATTCCATAGATTGTGGGAAATTGTCATAGTGTTGAGGAGGTTGAAAGCCGTATCCATTGCTCCAATATGCTCCTTCCATAGAATTGGTACCTGAAACAAGAGTTCTCAAAACTATGTCAAAAACCAGAAAATAAGAAAAACAAAAATAAGAAACAAAACTAAAACAAAAACAAAAACAAAAATAAGAAACCAAAAACAAGTGACAACCGTTGCCTCCCCGGCAACGGCGCCAAAATTTGATCGCTGTCGTATGCGTCAAAAATAATTTACACTTTCTTACTACTCAAAATATAAATATAGCAAGGGCAAGAAAGGATCGATCCCACAGAGAGGTCTTGGTTGTCAATATATTTTCGGTTCCTTATATAAAACACCGGGTATTTTTCTGATTTTTATATACTAAAATAAAATAAAAACAAATAAAGAAATAATCAAGTTAATTCAAATAGAAAAGATATTGGTTAAGGATTCATCTTCATTCACTAACATGATTTCAAAACAATAATTAGAATTGATTTTTAATCTCAACTTTTATCAAAAGCCCTAGAATATCTTGATCGCAAGAATATCCCGCAAATCTCCTTTTGTTATCAACAATCACATTAAAAGATGCGAGTATGAGCTCTATCTAAGGGAACAACCTAACGTGTAAAAGCACTAATCAAGTTTAATTCCCTAGATGCATTAAGTTCTATGAAATCAGGCCAATCAAAGCAATCGAACGTGGAAAGCGCACTAATTCAATTTAACAAAGGTTATAATTCACATACGATCATAAGAATATATCACTACAAACCATAATCATATTTATGCTACTTGCATTCAAGGAGTATCACTTTTACGTATAATAAACCCTAAACTAGCAATAGAGATGAAAACAAACTCAACCGATTCGCGACTCGATCAAACAAGCATTCAAAT
This sequence comes from Papaver bracteatum, assembly GCA_023529315.1. Classification (NCBI taxonomy): domain Eukaryota; kingdom Viridiplantae; phylum Streptophyta; class Magnoliopsida; order Ranunculales; family Papaveraceae; genus Papaver; species Papaver bracteatum. The sequence goes on along the minus strand of JAJJWX010002119.1, from coordinate 3,009 downwards.
CATATAACACTATAAATTGTGAATCATAATCGATAAAATATGGAGACAAAACTAATTTATCATATCAAAAACCATATTATGTGAAATCCAATTATTCCATAACCAATAATAAAATTAACCACTCATATTCAAGGAGTTCATAATAAGAAGAAATTCTATCATATTGCAAACCCTAGAAAAAAGTAGTGAATCTCTCATATATTTTTGCCTAGGCTTCCCTATATATGGAGTTTTGTAACCTCCTATTGAAAAAGTTAGGAAACCTAGCAAAACTAGGGAAGTGCACCTCCTTAAGAATTATTTCCTGTGCATCAAACCCCGTTCGAAAGTAGGTTGCAAAAACTAGCACAACTCACGGCCAAAAACTCACTGCCATCATATCCTCAGTTCCTCCATGTCAGTGCCATCTAACTGCTGTCGATACCTACCGATAGTCCTCTCTGTTCCTTCTAAGTCACGACCACCATATCCCATTGAAATCCAGCTGAACTTCTCATCTCTCAGCACAACTCGAGCTGTTCATCTTCATAACCAACCATCGACCCATGTATAGCTCGAATCACTACTGCCATCGCCTTATCCCTGGAAGTATCACACTTATGAATCCATGTACATTGCTGCAACACCACTTCCTCTACATCCTTGTATGTCACCACCATCATATTCCATCCAGCTTTGCCTCAAGCCATAATTGTATCCCATCAGCAACAGCAGCTGAACTCACTGCTCCATCGACATCAATACTCGAGTCTCAAATGGTTTGTATATACTCCTCCATATCAGTATTCAATCGATGGCAGAAAACGAAACCATGAAGTCTTCCATACATCTCAAGCTTGAATGCTATCAACCACGACAACGTCCCATGCATTCTATCTTGGCAAGCCCATCGACAGCTAACTCCAAATCTTCTTCATCATTATTTTCTTCCATCCATGCAATAGCGACGAGCATCGACCATTTACGTCATTTGCCATGCATCGAGCTCCACCAGGCCATGTTGGTCCATCAACAACACCACTGCAGCAAAACTCTCCTCCCTTTAAACTTCCTTCATTCCCAGTCACACTTTCATACTGCCAATATGTCAGCAATATCCTTGTACAGCTCTGCTTGTTCACCTCAAGCTTCTCTTCTGCCAATCACGTCCATCTTTCATTTTCTCGTCCAAGCCAACAATATCCAACAACAAATTCCTTCTCATGCTCGACTAGGTCTCCCTATATACGTGATTTCTACAGCGTCAAACCATCTTTGCCTCTCTGTCCATCTCTCGAGCTCCAACTCTCCAGCTTGAGCCATCATCGCTGGCAGCAACCAAATAGCTTCTTCATCTTCTCTATGGTACTTCCGTACTCTTCCTCCAACTGCCATCACAAAAGCAGCAAAAGCCCAATACACCTTATAGGCTAAGCAGCTCACATAACTCCATTTAGCCCAATAGCTTCCTAACTGTTGATTCTAGCGTCTGATACGCCTACGCGACTGCCCGTAATAGATTTCATGCAATGATAATTCCGTCTCTCTTTTGGAAAATTGGACGATTCTTGTTCTTTTCGCTCCAAATGGATGATTTCTCCTTCTTTTGCTCGTAATGACTCCAAAGTACCTATGAAACTCAAAAGAAAACATAAGATACATAATTCACACGAAAAATAGCAAAGAAAGCATAAATACTAGATAGTAAATACGGTGTATTCTACACCTATCAGTTTTCAAGTGTTGGCATGACAAAAATGAAGAGTATGTTGACTTCTATGGTGCAAGTCATGTGTTAAAGTACATATTTCTCACAAGTATACTAAGATGATACATTAGGAATGCATAATTTCGTAGTGTTATCAGTAGCGAGTACATTACATGTTGAACTCAAAGATGGTGTTGGCCTTTGCGGTGGAAAAAAAGATGAAGAACATGTCTATGCGATAGATTAAAGGTGTTTTCATCATAGCCAGTTGGATGGAAGATTAAAGTTATCTCTCTCGAATGCATGTACCTTGGTGGTAATGCAAAGTCTGGTTGCGAACCATCATTTTTGTGGAAATGTGATGCCATAAAAGAAGAATTGGATGGTCAATTCTTATCCAGCATAAAGCTTATTGAAAGGGTGACGAAAAAAGCGCAGGTTAGGGGAAAACCGATACACCACAGTCTTGCGTTTGCAAAGAGTTCTTCGTTGATGCTAGATGCACACAAGGAGTGTGTTTGCACCTGGTCTTTGAGTGGGATCAGTATGCTTAGACAATGGTGTCCAAATACATGCAATTGATCATAACCACAAGCGGATGTTCTTGTCAACTGCAAATCAACAATTGTTGCTACTGAAGTTGATTTTGGAGAAGGGTAAAGACAAGAGTAACCAGAAGTGCATGGGAAATAAAAATGAGTTCCAAGTTTGAAGAAGAATATGGCATTCTTGCTTCATGGAACGTAGGCAACGGCGCCTCATTTACAAGGATTATTGGCCTTGTTTGCAACTGCCCAAGGTGTTTATCCGTGGAAGTCATTGAGTTATATGACTTTGCTGAGCTCTATGGTGATGCTCATAATCACCAAGTTAAGTCCGTTCCAGTTGTGCAAAGGTGCACAAGTTTGCATTAAAGTTTGGGTACTAATTGGCATAGCAGGTATGCAACAGTAGCATGTGTCAAATGGGATTTGGGCATGGCCAAAATGCATAATTCGTGAAGAAATGCAAGTTAGGTGAATTGTAGATGCATGGAGAAGAAGGACAAAGTAGTGGTGATGCATAAAAATGGCATGTGTAGTAGCAGGAAATCCCACACTACACCCCTCACAAGAATTCATAATAATCAACACATCTTTAAAAGATTAAGAACAACACTTTTATTAATTGATTCACAGAAAAATTACAAGAAATGAAAGAAAACAAGAATACAATCGCTCTTTAAACTTTCTCTCTCCTAATGTCTTGCTCAACACTCGAAAAAGATCTCCCTCTTCCTTACGCTTGTACAACTCTTTATATAGGGAATTACATAGTGGATG